>JAKMWZ010000051.1:0-231985 GCA_025328985.1 Colletotrichum sp. SAR11_239
TGGACATATAGTAGGCTAGGTAGTAAAAGTTAACAATAAGGAGTCGTGATTTAAACTAGGCATATAACCTAGTAATAAGCTAAAGTTTACGTTATCTATATATTAACTATTATAGTTTAAGTTTCTAAGGTACTCTACTCTTACTATATAAGATCTTAAGGTACTTATTTAGCTTTAGTTTACCTATAGATCAGCTAGCTCTTTATGCATTATAGTTTAAATATCTATTATTATTATAAATCCCTAGACTTTTATCTATTTAGCTAATTTATCTATCTTATTTAGTATATAAGAGGCGTCTTATAGTTTAGGTATATTCTAAAGCTTTAGTAATATTACGACTTAGCTAGGGGTACTATCCTAAATAGGTATATTTAATGCAAAAAGGCCTACCTTCTTAGGTGCTTTAACTTATAGGTAAGAGGTCTCTAAGTCTCTAAATACTAACGCTAGCTATTATTCCTAGCTAATCTAGCCTAATAAAACTACCTTATAGTCTTTAAAGCTATTTAAATTAAAGAGCTCTATAATTATTATTTTTAAGGTATCTAAAGCTTTCTCTATTACTTTCTTTAAGAAGTATTTTATAACTAGCTTAATTAGCTTTAGATTTAGTATTACTACTTAGTTTTAAGTTACTACCTAAGCTTAGATATTCTTAACCTTAAGGAAAAATTTATAAGCCTCTTCAAGCTAATTATCCTAAATAAATAGCTCTATAGCTAGTCTTTATAGCTAGTAGTTTAAGCGTATAGTATAGTTTACATCTAAGTAACTATATATCCTTATTATATAACCCTTATAGCCTTTTTAGTTAGTACTAAACAACTTACTCTTTACTATAGCATAATATTTAAAGGGTATATATAGGTATAAGGATAAGGTTTTTTACTTAGCTATCTATCTTACTACATCTATTTAATCTTTATAAGTTTTAAAGAAACTAACTATATTAATATCTATAAACTTTAGCGCTCTAGCTAATCTAAAGGTAGATATCTTTAAGGCTTTTATCTCTTCTTCTTAAGGCTTACCTAAATTAGCTATAGTATTAGTTTTAAGTTATAAGGATATATAAGCTACTATAATCTAATAGAAGACTTCTATAGTTATAACTATAAGTAGAGCTTCTAAAGCCCTCTCCTATGAGGTTATTAAGTACCTAGCTGCTAAAGGAATATTACTCTAATATTACTAACTAGATCCTCTAAGTTCTACTAAGGAGCTTCTTAAGGATAAGCTTACTAGCCCTAAAGTTAGTAAAGTTAAGGATTAGTTCTAATTAGTCTTATTATCTTTAGAATTATAGATAACTAAGTTATAAAAAGTAGTAAATATAGTATTCTTAGAGTCTATTATAATTAGGTTAATATATAGTAAACTTTTAAATCTTAGTAAATATAATAGCTAGTATAATATCTAAATAGGTAGTTTATTATCTAAAAAATAAAGGATTTTAGGGTTATCTAACGCGTAGAGAACTAGGCGTCTTAATCTTTTACTCCCCTCTCTAATAACCTATAGGGATATTATAACTCTAATTAGTAAGCCTCTCCTATAGCAACCTAAAGCTACTATTATTAGCTACTAAATTAGCTATTAGGCTTTTATACCTATAGCGCTTCTTAATTAAGTTCTAAAGGAGATTCCTATATAATAAATTATATTTTAAGCCCTCTAAACTTTTAGTAATATTTCTAAACTATAGCTTCTAATAAGCTAATAAGAAGTTTAAGTAGATATAGATAGACCTTTATATCCTTAGTTTTATAGCATACTTAGCTAGATTCTCTAATCCCTAGCCCTATTAGCTTACTCTACCCCTCTTACTTAGTTATAGCTATTTATCCCTTACTTTAATCTAATTTCTTTCCCTTCTTACTATATTCCCCTAACTTAGGTCTTAATCTCTTTTTTAAACTCTATTTTTTAGCTAAATTAGTAATCTTATATTACGTTCCTTAATGCTTATAAAGGTCTCCTTTAATTTATTTAGGGTCTTCTATAATCCCCTCTCTATAGTATACTTCTTCCTTAGTTTTAATTAATTTATAAAAAGTAGTAATAAGGAGATTAAGTATTTAATTTACTTATAAGGTACTATTAGAATAATATAAAAGCTTAACCTTAAGAAAAGTGAAAAAGTATTATTATTATTAGTCTTATCTAGCTTTAAGCATCTAGTATTAATATTATTATCCTATACTTTTTAATTAATATTATTATCTATTATTATTATTAATATCTATTATCTTTAATTAACGTTATTATTATTATTATTATTGCTATCTAACCTACTTAATACCCTCTATACTACTCTAATTAAGCTATAGATGTTATATACTCCTAGGTAATAGACTAGGAGTGACTTATTACTAAAGGAGTTCTTAGATAGCTAAAGACCTAAAGTAAGGGCTTTTAGGCTTTAAGCTAAAGGGTTACTTTAGTACCTTACTACTACTAAATAGTCTAATAAGTTATTTTTATTACTAAGTAGATAGATCTTTTTCTAGTGTTTTACTCTCTAATTAAGCTAGCTAGAAGTCTAAAAGAGAGGTATTTTAAGGACTTACTAACGCTCTAAAAAAAAGTATAAGGAAAAGTATAGTATTCTCTAATCTGCTATCTCTCCTAAAGCTAAAGCTTCTTATTAAAGCACTCTAATTAAGATAACTACCTACTAACTAAGATGCAAAAGCATAAAAAGCATACCTAAAAACTCTATGCAAACCACTACCCTGTTCTAATACTAATATAACCCCCTAATAGAATAATAACTCCTTAATATAACTAATAACTAAACCTTTAGAGAAAGTAAAAATATATTTTATAACTTAGATAAGCTTTATAATATTACTTAGTAATATACTTAAATAGAGATTATTTATAAGTTCACCCTTAGTATAAATAACTTTAGCTCTAAAGAAGGACCTAATAACTAAAAAAATAAAATTAAATAACTCCTAAAATATTAAGAAATTAGCTTACTTTAAAATAAATAATAATACTACTTCTATAATATATTAGTAAATTAATAAAACTAAGATTATACTTCTTAATTATATATAAAAGATTATCTTATATTAAGAAGTAATTATTAACTTTATTAAACTTTCTTTTAGCTTTAATATTTCTATAATAAGTATAAAGAATATATAAAAGATAAATATAATTACTACTTCTACTTCTAAAGACCTAATAATAAGCTTATTTAAGAAATCTACTTAATAACTAAAATAATTAAATAGATAATAATATTATTTAAAGATAATATTATAGTTTTTAGATTAAATTTTTAGTTTTTAATAAAATATTAATATAATAATAATATAAAATAAAATAAATATTAATAAGATAAGTATTAAGTATATTACTAAGAAAAAGTATATACTTAAAAGATAGTAAAAATTAAACTTAAATCCCTATAAATCTAAATTTATAAAAATAGTTTTATAAAAGTATAATAAAAAAGAAAATAAATTACTTACTTAAGATAACTAAAATAATTAAAAAATTAAACTTACTTATTAATAATAAATTATAATAAATAATAAAGAAAAGATCTATTTATTAGATATCTTAAAAATATAAAAAGAATATAAAACTTAAAGTTATTATTAATAAATAAATAATACTTATACTAATTAATAATAGAATTAAAATAAACTTTATTACTTCTTAAATTATTAATAAACTAAAAGTATAATAAAGAAAAAAAAAATAATTATACTCTCTATATATAATAAAAAAAGAAGAATTTAAATATAAAAGAGGTATTATTTATAATAAAACTATACCCCTTAAGATAAGCTATTTAAATTAAAGAAAAAGAATCTAATTTAATATTACTAATATAGAGATATATAATATAATATTAAGATTATTTTAGTTATAAATAAATAACTTATAAATAAATTAAAATAAAAACTAATTCTAATAAAACTATAATAATTTAATCTTTAAGTAGTACTATAAAGAATAAGCTTTAAATAAACTAATAAAATAAAAAATAATAAGATAATATATCTACTACTTTAAAATAAAAAAAGCTATATTATAACTATTAATAATAAAAAATCTAAAATAAGAGAATAATTTACTTCTATCTATCTTAAAAGAATATTAAGTTTATAAAAAGCTTTTTATAGCTAAATTAAAAACTAAACTATTTAAATATATTAATTTTAACTATAAAATTCCCTTTAAAGAAGAGAAAGAACTATAATTTAATAAAATCTATAGCTTTAATTTAATAAAAATAAAAGTATTAAATAAATATTTTAAAGAAAACTTTAAAAAGAAGTATATTAAACTTTTAATATTACTAATAAGAAGCTTTATTTTATTTATACTAAAGAAAAATAATAAATTATAACTATATATTAATTATTATATATTTAATAAAATAATAATTAAGAATTACTACTTATTGTTACTTATTAATAAAATAAAAAAACTCCTCTATAGAACTAACTAATTTATAGCTCTTAATTTTAAAAATACTTATAACTTAATTAGAATAAAATAAAGAGAAAAATAAAAAACTACTTTTAAAATATATAAAAGATATTTTAAATATCTTATTATACTTTTTAGTTTTACTAATACTCCTATAATATTTTAAAATATAATTAATTTAGTTTTATATAAATATATTAATATTTATATAGTTATCTATTTAGATAATATCCTTATATTTTTACTAATACTTAAAAAATACTAAAAAGATATTTATTATATTTTATAAACTTTTTAAGAAACTAAATTTCTAGTTAAACTTAAGAAAAATAAATTCTATATATAAAAAATAAAATACTTTAGATTTATTATTACTTTTAGAAAAGTTTAAATATTAGAAAATAAAATTAAAGCTATTAAGAAATAATTAATACTTAAGAACTTTAAAGAAATCTAAAAATTCTTAAGTTTTATTAACTTCTATTATAAATTTATTAAGAATTATAATAAGATTAATATAGTTTTTATTAATTTTAGCTATAAAGATATTTTATTTATATAAAAAAAATTATAATAAATAGTTTTTTAGAAAATTAAGGATTTTATTAGTAATAAATTAATTCTAATAATATTAAACCTTACTAAATAATTTAAAGTAAAACTAAACTCTTTAGATTATACTTTTAAAGTATAACTATTATAATAAGACTTAAAATAATAACTTTACTTATATATTTTCTTCTCTTATAAACTTTATAAATTTAAACTAAACTATTAAATCTATAATAAAGAATTTATAATAATTATTAAAGCTTTTAAAAAATAAAGACTTAAATTATTAAAAACTATTTATAAAGTACTTATATATTCTAGCTATAAAAACCTCTTATACTTTATAACTTTAAAAGTATTAAATAAATAATAAGTTAGATAATTAGAATTCTTTTCTAAATTTAATTTCTAAATTATTTATTATAAAAGATTTAATAATAATAGAGCTAATACTTCTAGCTAATAATTAAACTATAATATCTTAATACTTAAAGAAACTTAAGTAATTTTTAGATAATAAGATAATAAAAACTTAATATTAGTTATTAAACTTTTAATAATAACTAAATAATTTAGTATTAGCTTATTTAATAAATTAAATAATAAAATAATTATAGAGTTTTATATTTACTTTATATATAGTTATTAAGGAATTATAAAAACCTAAAAATAATTATAATAATAATATAGAGAAAAAGTTATTAAAAAATATATAATAAAAATAATTAAGGATTATAAAGTTTACTTTAAAAATAAACTTATTTAATATTAACTTTATAGTATATTATAATTTTTATTTATACTATAAACTACTTAGTAATCTATATTTATTAATTTTATTATTAAACTATTAAAGTTTTAAAAACTTTTTATAAAAATATATTATAATAATATTCTTATTATTATAAATTAACTTATAAAATATATTTATTTTATTTTATATAAAGAAATAAATAATATTAAAAAATATATTTATATATTCTTTAAATATATTATTACTAATTATAAAATACTAAAAGAAATTATATTAAATAGAGATAAATTCTTTATTTCTAATTTTTAGAAATTAATTATATTATAACTTAGTATTAAATAATTAATATCTATTATATTTTACTTATAAATTAATAAATAAATAGAATAAATTAATTAAACTTTTAAAACTTATCTTTATATTTATATTAATTATAATTAAAATAACTAAATAATATTATTATTAATAGCTTAATTTATTTATAATAATATAATAAGAGAAAGTATTAAGGAATCCTCTTTTTATTTTAACTATAGATTTAAGTTAATAATATATAGAGAATTTTAGCTAAACTTAAATATAATTAAAGCTATTACTTTAATATAATAAATTAAAGATATTTAAGATAATATATATAAAGAACTTAAATTTATATAATAAAGAATAATAAAATTTAGTAATAAATAAAAAATTAAAGAACTAACTTTAAAAGAGGGAGATAGTACTTACTTTATATAGTAAAATATTAAAATAAAATAACTAAGTAATAAATTTAACTATAAGAAATTTAGATTTTTTAAAATTTTATAAGTTATTTTACTAATTAATTATAAACTTAAATTTCTAGAAATTATAAAATATTATTTAGTATTTTATATTTTACTTCTTAAATTAATATTATAAAAATTATAAATAAATAACCTTATTATTATAGAAGATAATAAACTAAAATATAAAGTTAAATAGATTATTAACTACTTTAAAGAACTAAAAAGATATTAATATTTTATTAAGTAAAAAAGGTATAGTTATAAAGATAATATATAAGAACTAGCTAAGAATATTATTAATATAAAAAATAAATTAGTAACTTATTAGTAATAATATTAAGAATAAGAAGTAATATTAGTAATATTAATAGTATTACCCCTAATAAATACTACTAGCTATGTATATATTTAATACTTATATAGGTATATTAAGCTATTAATAGAAGTAGATAGATTAAAATAAAAGAAACTATTTATTTACTTAGGAATACTAGAAAATAACTAAGAAACTTTAAAAGATCTTATATTTAGAGGAATACTTAGGTTTATAACTTTTATATTTAAAGAAAGCTAGTTTAACTTATTCTAAGCCTCTTATAATAATAAATCCTCTATTACTTAAGACTCTTAAGCTTCTAAAGTATATTCTTTAGCTTCTTATTTATTAATAGATTATATCCCCCTATAAATTAAATCTAACTTATACTCCTTTAGAAACTTCTTTTACTTCTAAAGATAAAATAAATAACTTAAAGTAGTAATAAGTTAAGTTTATAGTACTTCTAATACTTCTTTAGCTTTTTCTTCTTCTTATTCTACTTTTTTTTACTTACTAAAATAATAATTTACTACTAAAATAAAAATTAGTAATACTTAATAATATTAAGATATTAAAGAACTTATAAGTATTTACTATATTACTATTATTATAGTTTAAAAAACTTTACTTTATATACTTACTATAATGCTTTAAGTTAGTAAGGTCTATTTTATATATTTAGTTATACTAAAAGTAAAGAGAATAAAATATTATATTATAACTATAATAATTAATAAGAATACTAAAAGCTTTATAGTTATACTAAATTTAAGTATAATAAGCTTTATAAGAATTTAATTTCTAAATATAACCTAATATAGTATTAATATTATAGGTAGATTAAGAAGTATAATTAATAGATCTCTAACTTAAAGCTAATAACTTACTTATATTAAGTTTTAAGGATAAAACCTTTAGAGAGGGAACCTAATATTATAACTTATTATATAAGAGTAATAAATAACTAACTTACTTAAGTATTAAGTAGCTAAGATAAGATATTTATACTATAAGACTATAAGTATAATAAAGCTTTACTTAGTAATAAAAAACTTATAATATAAGTTATATAATAATAAAATAATAATTATATTAGATTAATATAATCTAATATAACTTAGAAGTTAAATAATAATTTAGGATTAAAATAATCTAAATTAATCTAAAATATAAAGGAATATATTTAGAACTAGACTTATATATAGTAAGACCTTAAGCTTTATTTATAGTCTAACTCTTATAACTTTTTAGTAATTAACTTAATATTTATCCTTAAAATATTCTTAGCTTACTTTTACTATAAATTATTTATTAAGTTTAAAACTAATTACCTTAGTTTCTAAAAGACTAATCTACTATAGCTTATAACCTATAACTTAAACTATAACCTTAGTATATTATTACTATATGTTAATCCCTAACTTCTATTAGCAGACCTTACTGTTAGATAGCTAACTGTAACAGATTTAACGGCGGTCTGTTGGGTCTGGATAGGGTCCTAGGTAAGGGTGTAGGCTTCAGCGACGTCGCCAAGCAAGGAGTTGACTGTGCAGTCTTCACTTAGACCTCTTTCATTAGCAATCTTGACACCCTGCGAAATCGACATTGGAAAGGTTGTGAAATTGATGTTCTATAGGCAGCATATCAAATTAACAGCCTTTTGTCGCAGAATGAGTTCTAAAGCATGAATATTGGTCTGGCGAACAGCTCAGAACTTTGGCCTGAGTCTCCATATGCTATGAGATTTGCCATCTTGTTCCCCTAAATCATGTTAGGAAAGGCTCCTAAAGCAGCTTGCCTACCCGTATGTACCAACAGCACATTCTCTCCTCCAGCAAACTCCCCCAATTTGGCCTTGTCAAGAATCGCACCCAAAGCGCGCCCAGAGTAGATTGGATCCGCGACAATTCCCTCCGTCCGACCCAACAGTCTAACAGCTTCAGCTGTCGACTCACTCCAGCCCGAATGAGTACCGGCGTTGTATCTGGTGTCCAGCACAACATCTCCAGGTTTCATAACTCCATCCGCAAGTCCAATGAGCCGAGCAGTTCTCTGAGCAATTTCGAGGATTGAAGCTTCGAGAACGCCGGCTGGCTTGTTGTACGTGTCGATACCAATGACCTTGCGCTCGCGAGTCTTCTTGGCGGGATCGTTGGAGGAGGAAGACTGCAGGCGATCCGCGAGCTTGAAACCGGCGAGCATTCCACCGAGCGTCCCACCCGAAGCGACAGGAACGACCACAAAGTCAAAGAAGACGCCAAGGTTCTGCTCTTGCTCCACCACTTCGAAAGCCCAACGTGCAAAGCCCAAGCCACCGTATAGATGAGATGAGGCACCAGAAGAGATGATGTACGGCTTTTGACCATTGGAACGAAGGCTAGCGGCGGCATCCTCGAGAGTGATGCCTGGCGCAGTGTACTCCTCTCCAAGAATCTTGTTCACCTGCACGTTGCCGCTCACATCGTATGCCTCAGGGTTGGACTTCGGTGGGTTCTGGGGCACCAACACTGTTTTGAGACCCAGGCGGTTCGCAACGGCAACCACTTGTCGCATGTGATTGCTCTGCACCCCGCCAGTGGTGACGATGGTGTCGCATCCATCATTCAAAGCAGAAGGAAACACGTACTCCAGCTTTCGGACCTTGTTGCCTCCTAATCCAATCCCAGATGAGCAGTCTTCCCGCTTAATCCAGACTTGAATCGGAGCGGGGCTGCTTTTTTCAACATGCTTGGACAGGCGCGGCAAGAGATGGAGAGGAGATGGGTGATCAAAGAGAAGAGGAACGCGCTCGAAAGACGCCAATGGCTCAGGCAAATGGACCATGTTGAAGATTGCAATGAAGAAAACTTGGAACGAATTCTGAGGAATTGGCTAATAGTCAAGAGACATGTGAGGAGAAACCTGAATCCAGAAAACGAGAAATGGAAGTCCAAGATATTCCTTCGTTGTCCCATCAAATCACTCCCGGGTTACAAATTGTAGTGTAAGACGTACTATTTCGTCGACGTTTCTTCGACGCCCTTCTTTTGTCATATGCTCCATGTCAACTGCATCGTAGCATGCAGATGACGAGATTGCGTCAACCTATGGCGCTGCGGATGATATGATTCAGGTTTGTGAGCGATCTTTTCTGACCTAGGCTCAGGCCGGTTACATTCGGCCTTGTAAAGCATCTGCCGACTTCTTTCGCCGTCTTGGTACTGCTCGGCCATTGAGTCTTATCCCACATGACTTGCATCAGGCGTGTCCGCAATCGATCAAGGAGAACTTCGGCTTTCGTCCCGGCTCCGACGGGCTGAAGTCGCCAAGGGTTCGTGTCAGATTCAACATGCATCATAGGTAGGGCAAAGTGTGGTGCGGGAGATCCGGCTTAACACCCCCGGAGTCGCTTGTCTGCGATTCATGACATTGCGTTGTCTGCCACTCACGGGTTCTGCCCTGAAAGAGTAATAGTTTCGATGGGTATCACACGAATCTGGCATAATTAGCAAGGAGCTCAAGACACTAGCTCCATGCGAGCGCAAACCTTAATCTTTCTTCAGACTCTAGGCCGCTCCATGCACCAACGTGCAGATATCACATTTGATCGTGGGACGCTGAGGCTCCTCATCTGTCCTACCGGCGGACCCCAATGACCCCGGAACTGATGTGGTAACCGTAGTGGGAGCTTATTTCCACATGATGCCTTTGCTAGCCGAACTGCGTAACGGTTCGGGCCGTTGAAACTAGAACGTAAGGACTTCCTGCACAACCCCCTCCTGCTCTTGGCGATTCAAATGGAGTCAGAGTGGAAAAGTTCCACGCAGTTTAAGTCAGCCAAGACGCTACTACTATGCTGGCACAATCGAAAACTCTTATGAGACTCTACACACAGCCCTACCTTTTCTTCAACAGGATCAATGTTTTGCCCATTATTCGAAAGTGACGCCGAAGAATTTCCCGAACGATGTGGTTTGATTACTCTCGCTCAAATTCGTGAGGATACGCAAAGGACACATTCAATCAATGATGAGACTTCCAACTAAGCTAGCGACAAGGGAAGATTCGGCTTCTGCAAGGAGACATCCATTCAGATAGCCACCCCAAGATCCCTTTCCATTCCTCCGGTAGCAACAGAGTCCAAGCGCTGCTCCTGTAGCGTCTTGTTGAAGCTCTGATACTTGCTGAGAAACCATTCCTCTGCCGTGACCGACTGTCCGTTTATGCCTTGAAAGACGACACTGTCACCAGCCCGTAAGAAGTAGGCTGTAGAGTACCTATCCTGAGACATCTTGTTGCCGTGGGGCAGCACACGATGCATCGCCGATCGAAATCGTCGCTTGGACATGAAACGAAGCGTGTCGGCCACGTTGATAATAGCATGTCCTGGCTTTGGGGCCACGTACTCCCAATCATTAGTCGTGGGCGAAACAACCTGGAGGCCAGGCTGTTCATTGAAGAGAAGGGTGAAAGACCCGACGTCAGTGTGGGCATTGTGGCCCCGAGCAGTCTTGTCCTGGAGCGCATCACTGACGGGATGATGCAAAAAGAAGAGCGTGCTCTTGGAAGGAATATCGTCCGGGTGATACTCCTCGAAACGCTCTTTTCCCTCTAGGCCCACTGCATCGGAGAGGCGCGTAAGCAACGTCTTCAACACGAAGTGGGCCGAGAGTTGGAACGTTTTGAACAGGTCAAAGTTTTCTGCCACCACGCCAGGGAGATGGCTATGGTTAAGCAGATGAACACGGCTGATCTACTTCATAATTAGTGTCTGCTATTAGGACAAAGCTCTCATTTGGAACGTACCCTCAAAGCTTCAAAACCATCGCGTGTATTCTCGTTAACACCAGACTGCACGCCAGGTGGTTTGTAACTTGAATCGTCAACATTTATCAGATAACTCGCAAAGGAAGCGGCCATACCCATGAGCGTCAGAGATGGTCTCGGTTCTCAGCTTTTCCTCCAACGGCTGGTTAAACCATTGCTTCATGATCTGACCGGCAGACTCATAGTACTTGAGCATGGAGCCAGATTCCCAGTCTCGGAGATCAAGGTAAAAGAAGCCATGATTCTCGCATGCGGACAGCAAGGTCGAAAGTGACTTTGCATCCTTGTTCACAAGAGAACGAAAGTTCAGCGTGTGGAGATTGGCTTGCTCCAGGCCGGAGTTGTTGTCGAGAGTTACAGCAGGCATGATGCTTGTTTGTAAGATACGGGTAATTGGAATTGAATTGGTTGAACGTGCGATCAGAGGATTGTGTGAAGATGGCGTTATGTATGCGTGAGTCTATTTACCCTTCAAGAGTTTAAATATCAGGTCTAAGGTCTAAACAAACGCCAACTTAGGTTAGATAATTAAAATTTGTGACAAAGCTGCACTATTTGGTTGGCGATTCGGCGATTTGGTCAGTGTGTATGAGTCTGAAGACGTCAAGAATTTCGCGAGTCATGATCGTCCTTCACGTCAAGGTGGGATGCAACCGCCAACTTCAACGTAACTCAAAGTGATTCTTACCATCAGTTGCTCAAGCAATGTAACACTTCGGTTTCTCGGCGTACGATGACAAATCCATGATCTTCTGAGTGTATGTTCGTTTCTTTTGTGATCTGTAGTTACGTACGTCTAATACTTGGCAACATGGGGTCGCTCCAACCCTGAAGTTGATCGAGCCCAACAAGGCGCGCAATTATGATCCCGCAACAAAACAAGATATTCAGCCGCCAAGTAGAAGGTTGTATCAGCGGCTATGCAACTAAATATCTCGGGATACAATGTAACTATGCGCAACCTCGTCTGATCATTGCGTAATTAATGCTTGGCCTGTCCTTTCGGAGGTTGTATCGATCCCGGGATTGAAACTGCATCAACTCGATCGAGATTAGGCAGAAGTCTTGACAACCCATCGTAGGGTCGCATCAGTGTGGCGATCTCATATCCTTGACTATGGTATTTTCTTCTGCTGACTTCCATATCCATGGATTTCCATGATGCCGCCATTGCCGCGTACAATGGCAACCCCAAATCGTCTCGTGAGACATTGAATCCCGCCTGCGGCAAAGAAACCTTATGCAGGCGAGAACACTGCCATAACATATTTCCAAACTCACTTATTCAAACTGCAATTCACCAATCCGGGTCAACCATTACTTGATGATGAAAATTGTGCCAGTGGCTTACGATTGTCATTACTAGCGAGGAATTGCAAGATGGGAGAAGGAGTGTGTTTATTTCTGCGCAGATAGGTAATGACTGACTATCAAATCAAATGTGCGTTGCAATGCCAGATCCCAAACAACCCAGCAGTGATGTAGTTTAGAACGATGCCCTAAGCTCCTGTGCCATTCCGCCAGACAGAACAGTCTGCTGTTTTTGGATAGCATGAGGCAACTCGTACATCTCATACTTCTTCAGATACCACTGCTTTGCATCTGACTCTTCTTCATTGCTGTCCTTGAACTCAGTCGAGTCCGTGGCCCGCAAGAAGTAGGAAATAGAGTAGCGATCCTCGTTCTGCACCCCTCCCAATGGCAGTACACGGTGTAGGGCCGAACGAAACCGCTTTCTGGAAAGAAAGCGGAGTGTGTCCCCGACGTTGACAATAGCGTGTCCGGGTCGCGGCTCGACATACGTCCAGGCCTCTTCAGACGGAGAAAACACCTGTAGGCCCCACTGCGGCGCAAACAAGAGAGTGAGAGTACCGATATCCGTGTGCATGTTCTGTCCAACGTTCTTGATGTCTTGACTTCCAGGGGGGTAGTGAAGGAAGTAAAGAGTGCTCTTGGATCGACTGTCATCACGATGACTGGTGTCCAAGCGAGCCTCACCCTTCAGCTCCAAGCCATCAGAGAGACAGTCAAGCAGGAGCTTAAGGATGAAATGGCAAGAAGCAGTGAATTGATCGAAAAGCCTGAGGTTATCTTGAACGACCGAAGCAAGGGCCCAGCGGCCAGTCAGCTCGTGTCGTCCGATCTAATAAGTCAGTCACACGTTCTCCTTTTCTTCTGCGAATACGTACCTTGAGGGCCTCAAACCCATCATGGTGTCCCTCAACGGAACCTGACTGGTTGCCCAAGGCCTTGAATCTGATTTCAGTTAGTCGATGCTGTCCATGGTTTTCTATGGAGCCTCATAGAGGCTTGTTTGAAATTGGGAACAACTCACCCATGGGCAAGAGACACTGTGGGAGTCTTAAGCTTGACCTCAGTTGACTGCGAGAACCAGCTCTTGGTGGCTTCGTCTATCTCCTTCAAGTCTTTCCAGAACTTCTCAGATCCGGTCGCTTGAAGGTCTAGGTAGAAGAAACCGTCTGTTTCACAAGCTTTGATCAAAGCTTCCAGGGAGTCATGGTCCTTGTCGAAGAGGCTTTCGAACTTGATAGTGCGCAAGTCGGCCTTGGGGACATCCTTGTACAACTCTGAGATTGAGGAAGAGCTCATTTTGACGCAAATTGGGCAATCGATTTGAAAAAGATTTTGAATGGAGTTGGGTTTCTGTGACGGATATCCCTTACTCTGGAGGAAACCCCTCATATATGTGCCAGTCTGAGGCGCGTAACTTGGCCAAGATTTCTTGGGAGCATCAAGGGGCATTGACGACTCCTGTCAACTATGGCAGTCAATCACAAAGTCTTCCATTCAGGACTTCAGCACTTGTGAACTTGAGTTGCCGTGTTCTGAGAACGCACAAAGTCTACCGAGGCAACTCGACCGATCCTAGTTGCATTGGCACTGGGAACGACCTTTGAATGACTCAATGTCTGTATGCAATACAACATCATTTTTGGCGACATTGCCCACCGGCATTCTGTGGCGGCGAGAAGAGAGTCTCCAGGGGTCGAATCTTGTACGCGTAACTCTCACGATTTTCAGAGGTCGTAATAACCCCTGCTCATACCGCCACAGGTGCATATGGGCCGGGCCGCCGAATGCAACCATAACTTCGGGGTCTTTGTCCGCCCACCACCTCCCCAGCCCTGCTCTTCAGCACCCGAAATTTGCCAAGGGAATTTGCCAAGGGTAACGTAAATCGAGGGTTTCAATGGGGATCTGCCCGGAAGCTCGGCGCCAATCTCGTCGCAACCCGAGCAACATATGGCTCAATCTTCGTTCTCCGTCTCCTGCGGATGAGACTTTACATCCGGAGGTATGATCCTTGCCAATGAGTAGCAGGTCCTACTGGTTGTATCAATGGCCTCATGCTCATAACCGCTTATGCGCTGATCTGCAGTGAGGTACCCATCTTTGGACTGAGCTCGGCAGAGGAGTATCTCCTGGGCGCATTAGCCGCCGCAGGCAGAGAAAAACGACATGGAAACACGGATCACGAGTAAGGACAACTTTTCGCAATGCAATAGATAGATTATGTAGATTCAACTAGGTTTGATACGCGTGTGCTTCTATTTGCGTAAGTTAGGCAAAGAGATGGCGCCATTAGAGATTGCAACTGCGAGCAGAACCAAAGTCCCTCCCATGAGAGCAGATCCCCCAAAGACTTGCGCGTACAGGAAGTCGCCATTGCCCCTCTCAATGAGTGCGCCGGCCAGGGGAGGGCCTGTCAGACACGCAACAGAAACAACAGTGAACACCATTCCTGTTCTCATACCCATTTTCTTCAAGTCCGTTGTCAACCCGGAGCAGGCCGCTGGAAAAACGCTCTGAACCCCTCCAGCGAAAGATCCATAGATGATGCAGAACGCAAATAGTCGGCCCTCTGAGTTGACTGAAACCCAGCAATAGAGTAGGAGCCCCGAGAAAAACGTAGTCAGAATCAACGTTCTCATTGGCCCAATAAACTTTTCCGACAGCACAGCTAGAAGTATGCGTGCTGGTATACCGACTGCATTCATAACAAGCAGAAGTGTTAACGAGGTCGTGGACGAGACACCAATCACCGTTCGGCCGTACGTGGGGACCTGCAAGATGTTAGATTTCTGGTTAGATGCGGGGAGAGGAGTGCACTTACGTAGTAGAACGCGAAGAAGATTGCCCAGAAGCTGAGAAACATTCCAACGCAGAATAATGCGTAAGGAAGTTCTTTGAAACTTGACCATTCAACAATTGGTCCCAATTTTCTTGGAGGCAGTCTCGTTCGAGCCAAAGCGAGAATGATGACTGTGTTGAACAGCATCACGAATCCCATGACCCTGACCGTCCAGCCGAATCCAATCTTGGGCAGTAGTTGTTGGGCAATCAGTGGAAAGAATATTCCACCACTGCCAGCACCTGAAGCGTTTATAGCAATAGCCATCGATCGTCTCTTGACGAAGTACGTCGCCAGAAGCGCAATCGTTGGGCAGAACGTCAGTCCATCGCCAAGCCCTGTGCAGATTCCTTGGGCGAGAAATAACTGCCAGTACTTTGTCGACAACGACGTCATGAATACTCCAAGAAGCTGAAGGAAGAGTCCGGCCACTAAAACCTTTCGGTAGTGCCCAGCGTCGGTCGCACGTCCTGAGAAGGTGCCGACGAAAAAGATGAGGAAGATCTGAACAGAGCCGACCCAGGAGATTGCGGACGGAGAAACTCCTAGAGCAGAGACGTAGTAGGACTGGAAGAATCCGAAGGAATTGATGTATCCCCAGGAGTTGAACATGACCAGATGAGCGACAACAGTTTGAGACCACGCCTGGAAGCCTCCGTCTGGAGGAGGCCCCGGGTCGGACGCGTCGTGCTGTGCCGCATCATCGTGGCTTTCGGTGCTGTTGCTGTCGGGAATCGAGCTTGACAGGGTGTTGTCCACTTGTTGGGGAGGCTTTTCGTTTGCGGTAGCGGCGGTCATCGTTACGGTTGTCCAAAGATTCAGATACTACAGAAAGAATCGATAACTATTGCTAAACACATTGTCTGAAGCCAAACATCCAGAGAGCCAAAGTCGTGAAATACAGAGGTTCCCCTGACGGGCGGCTCCGATCGAGGAAACTGCATTGGGAACTCAAAGGGCGCGATATTGACATGTTGCCACGGGCACTTCCAAGACCGCGTATACCCAATTTCCCCACCGGATGCAACTCAAGACATACAACGCACTGCCAACAAACCAAGCACCATTTGTAAGCTGGTCTCGCTTCGATTGCGACAACAAAAAATGTGATTGCGCCATAGCTGAATCCCAGACAGATCGGCCGGCAGAAGGAATTCGGGTCCGCGACAATTGGAGCGAGTCATGTCAATACGCAATGCAATGGAACTCTCCTTTTGTTGATCACAACCACCGTCTACCAACCCCTGAACGGACATCAGACCTAGTACTATCCATGGATGCACATGTTTCAATCAGGCCTTGTAACTAAATTGAGTCTTGCTTCTGAGTTGGGAATGTAGTAGAGAGTTCCGGCGTGCCGAGCATGTGGTGCATCGATGCAAGAGTTGTCACACTCTTAGAAGGGGCATGTTGCGAGTTGTGCTTACCGCACAAGACTAAGTCTTGCCTGCGCTGTAACCCTACAGGATCTCTGCTGTGACAAGAAGCGCCGAAATACACTCTGTTGCTTGGCAATTCACTGCGTCAATGCTTCTGAATGATGCAACCGCTGCTGTACGAAATGGTTGGATCCATGAAGTCTGCTTCTCTATGACATTCTACTTGAAATCGAGTATATGTATTTGACTCAATCATCAGTTGAAGTTCAACACCACAAAGCAAAACGTATTTGTCACACGCATTCTAAGTCATATCATTTTTTCCTACGTGTCAAGCCTTCATATCAACTCCCCAGATTGAAGATGGCTGTCACATCTTCCAATGGTGCCTCAAGCTCAGATGCACAGCCCGTTCCATCTTGGATCTTGCTGAGCAACCTGGCGGTTGCATCTCTCGAAAAGTCACATCAGCATACCACTCATTCAGGCGTACGAGTCTACGGGCAGGGCACAGCTCTGACTTCCGGCGCATACACCTGGCTGGATGGCGATGCTTCCCCCAGACACTTTCACGAGTGGGCCACTTCCATAGAAGTCAAAGGCGATCTCGTTCGGTTTCAAACGGCAGCCATGAACAACCCACCTCTGTACGCCGTACAAAACACAACCACCCGGGCATGGGCTGTTGGCAGCAATCCATTCATCTTGAATCTTGCGCGCTCGCAGTGGGGGATGCCCATTGGCTTCGTCGATCCCACTGTGATCAACCGCGACAGCACTACGAGTTTTCAAGGAGTATCTCAACTGCCTCCGCATACCTATTTCGAACTGAAGAAAAATGAAAATGGGTGGCTTTTGAGCACGCAAGAGCGCAGAGATCCTCTGTTCTCTGCCTTGAGCCCCAGAATCACGGACTACGACGAAGCAGGTTCCGCTTTTGTCTCCGCCGTGCAGAAGGCAGTCTCTGAGATCACCGACTCCGACAAGGAGGTTGCCTCTCTCCTCTCGGGAGGCATTGACTCAGGCGCTGTCACTACCTTTGCTGTTCGTGCCGGCCTGAAGGTGACGGCCTATAGTGCCGGCTCACCTTGGGGAAATGAGCATGAAGAGGCTCAAGAGCTCGCGGATTACCTGGGCATCCCCCTCGTCCGTCTTGAGCTTTCAGCAAAGGATCTCCTCGACGCGGTCCCCGAGACCATGCGAGCCTTGGGTACCGCAGAGAGAGAGCGAGTGGACATCCAGATCACTCTGACGGCCTTGATGCGCAGCGGTCTCATCAAGGAGAAGCACATCCTCACAGGCTATGGCAACGATCTCATGCTGATTGGTTTGCCACCCGACTCTACCGACGCCGACGTCTTGATTCGAGACATCATCACCGAGGTTGACCTTGCGCGTCACAGCGGCGAGTTCCAGGGCTTTGTCGCGGGAACGTGGGGAAAGAAGCTCTCTCATGTGTACTGGCATCCGGACGTTGTTCAGACAGCTCTGGATATTCACCCGTCTTGTAAGGTTCATGGTGGCCGTGAGAAGGCGTTCTTCAGAGCTGCGATGGAGCAGTTCATACCAAAGACTGCTGCTTGGCGCAAGAAGATCGGTATTCATGTCGGGGGTGGCATGCAGGGTGGTCTGGACGCTTTGTTTGGGGGGCTGGATGGGAAGGTTGAGGTGTATAACAGAATCTTCCGCGCACTTTCTGATCAGACTCTGGCTGATCCGTTTGGTTCTATCGACCATCTGGCTCCTACATCGGAGGAATCCGGAAAATGAGTCTAGAGAGATCAAAGACTTGCATTCAGCTAAAGATAGTAAGATAGAAAATTAGAATATTCTGCAGTGGTCAAGATACTTGAAATTTCGAGCTTCCAAGTTTTGTGAGTCTGTTCCGTAGTGTCATTTCAGTAGGTTGCATAATTACTGCCCGTTGAAGCTTAAAGTTTCGGGGAAATAATAGAACGGCAAAAGCGCCAAGCCCGCTGCTTTTATGACTCACTGATCGATCCAGAAAATAATCATTTGGCCTGTTCATATTCGAATAATTCTTTTACTTGGCGAACTCTGCCCTTTGTGAACAACACCCTCTTGAGTTGAAAACACGCCAGCCTGGTTGAGATTGGGTATCCTCAACTTATGTGTTGAACCTCAAGGTAGCGGCTCGGCGGCGGAAAATAAAATAGATTGTGCAAACAGATCGACATATTCTCCGATCTGTTCTTAAGTCTAGGCAATATCTTAGAGTTTGGGCAGGGCTGGTAAAACATCCCACGCGGGCCGTCGTGATGGGGGCATCTGCCAAGACGGCTTGAGTGGGCAGTTCCGCAATGATGGAGTCACCCGCAGAAACCACGGATGACTCCGAAAGTTAGATCTAAGAGCCTTTCCACTCGAACATAGGAACTAGTTGGTAGTCAAGTTAAGGTTATCAAATTCCTCCGATATCATTACCAAGCGGCTAGTCTACTATGCAGTATGAGCGATAGTTTATCTCTTAGAGGAGTACTTTTACCTGGGATTGGAGCTATCAACAACGAAGCACGGCCGACGGATGCAGTGCAATATCTATTCGTAGGAAAAAACGATGAATCAGAAGTATGATGCTCTGATTCTAGTTAGCTTCGCTCATTTTTCATGTTAAATTCATGAATCCAGACGTTGCGATAAGACCAGAAATGAAATCCTTTGATGATTCTTCTAGCTAACCGGGTATAGAACTCCTGGTCTAACGGTTAATACAATCTTCTGTTGATATTATGATTTCTTCCCCAATATCTATGGTGGAGGTAATTTGTACTGGTATCATCGCCGTCTTCGTCGTCCCCGTTAGTTTAGTCACCCCTCATATTAACCCCGTAACCCCATCATCATCCCATTTGTCGTCCATGCCTTTTACGAATACCAAAATTTTCCAGGAACGGGGTCGGTCTCTCCAAAAATGACTCCATGTACACGCATAGAATGCGCTGTACGTTTGTGTAAGGATATAAGCCTAACACGATCATTAAACACATAAGGTACTCCACCTCAATTCCAACTCAACACCGCGAAGTTCGCAACTAGGTAGGGAGGTGACTATGGAGATTCATGTTGAGAGATGTGCCTGAGACTAACAAAAACGGTCAATTTGCACCCTTAAAATCATCTAGCAAAGTACTTTACCCTTTGAGAAGGTTGAGATAGCTTCAGTTAAATATTCCCTCCCTTGGCTCTCTGGATAAGTCGCCCGGCAATTAAGGTCTCCATATTCCTGGTCAGAACATCGATGTGAAAGCCCGTAACACGCACAGCAGTTGCCGCCGAAAGGATTGGCTTACGGCCGAAGCCACTCAGCCTTCCCCTTGGTGGGGTGGCAGCTGCAGAAGCGATGTCAGAGAGATGGTGTTTGGTTCGGGTGACGCGGCGGCTACAAGACGGGGCCGAACTTGCAGCCAGTGAGAGAGACACGGTCCCGAACCCCGCATGTCATTCGGTGTCTGCGGCGTTGAGCGGTTTGGATATAGTAGGGGCTGCAGATGAGACGATGGTCTGCGGCAGGGTGAATACGGATCCGCTAAGGCGTTGTGTGGCTGGTGTCCAGCAACATGTCGTGTCACCTGCTCAATGGCGGACACGAAAACTGAAATCTCAGAAATCTTTTTACCAGTTTGCAGGTTGAACTTCTCTTAAAACTATGAAGATGTGCAATGAGCGACACGATGGGCAGAAAAAGCTTCTTTGGAGCTAAGCTTTTGGCAGTCAGTGCTCTTCCTTGACAGTTAATAAAGATGGCTTGGCCCTGGCCGTCTTGGCGAGAGGATCTCAACAACGACAACTTCACCCGATGACTCTGATCCCGCCAGTGAGTCTTATAAAAACATGTATTGATGATAAGAAAAGGTGCGGATCTGAAGGAAAAAAGAAAGGTATTGTCTATTTCAAACGTTGGTCATGATTGGCCTAATTAGACGGTAAGCACTGGTTCATCTGCACACGCCCGCTATCAACTAAAACATCTCCATTTGGGTCAACATCGAATTCGACTTTGTTGTATTCTGAATATTCTCATTTTTCCACGTCTTCCATTCTCTCGGCCTGCCCGAAGACCAAACTGTACACATCGCCGAATGTCTGCGGGCTGTATCTTCCCGCTACTCATTGCCGACCACCGAAAAATCATGGAAATCCTTATGGCGTCATTCACCCCTTAGTACTCGGCCGATATGATCGGCCGGCAGCCGATTTGCGCGGATCAGAAAATCTTTTACCGGGGGCGGCGAGCATTTCCATTCATTTGTTCAAGAAGGATCCATCTTCATCCCATGAATTTTAAAAGCCTTTCATCTCCCACACGCTCCGTCGCATAAACCGCTGGAGCCTGCCCTCCTCCCCATGATTCATCCCTCCCCCTCCTTCCCGATTTTCCTCGCTTCCCCCTTCTCACCTGAAGGTAAAAGATTAAAGAGGCCCAATCTTCCGGCTCAGGAGGGAGGCTGACTAGGACCACTGGGGGGCCGCGCTACGGTCGCAGGGTTTAGCGCCCTTGACCCTGCCGAGGATCCACGTTGTGGGCACGGGGGTGAGTTTCAATGTGTTCAGTTGATGATCGGACGAAAAGGGGAACTTGGAAGAATGAAAAAACGAGAACTTGAGAGGCTGCCTGCGCACTCACTCACTCACCTTGTCCAACCACCAGCCAGCGAGGAGCTCACCGACACGATCGGGCCTGGACCTGGAAGACCATGTTCCCAACCTGCATGCCATAACTGGGACGAAAAGGTCGAGAACCGCTGGAGATGTGCGTTTTTATGACGCGCGGTATTCCTGGTCAACAGCCAACGAAACGGAAGCCAGCGGAGTCTGCCCCAGGCGAAGTCCGGTCTGAAATTGATGATTGATGGTGCGCCGAGCGTCGGCAGATTCGTCGAGAGGCTGAAGAGGCGCAATTGTGGGAGTCGATCACAGATGGAACGAGGTTGCAGCACGGAAGGATCTCGTTCTATCTGAGATGCCGTCCGGCTTGTACATGCGTGTCTTTGGGACCGGGTAGATTACTCATTCGGCAGTACGGGTGAATTTGTATCGCCGGTGACCAGGACGGCGCCCGGTCTGGATGCCGCATACGATGTGGTCGCCCGTTGCAGTTGACTGGCCATAGCAAACGGTGCCTGGGCAAGCCAGCGGGTGCGAATAAGCGACTCACGTCACTCCTGAATGTGCGTCCCAAGGGAGAAACTTCTTGAAACAGACGATTACGGCAACCCAAATTTCCAGATGATGAACGTGGATGCAACAAACATGATCTGTCACCCGCACTGGCAGCATCTTCCCTTCACCGTCCGACCGTCCATTTACCTCCGTCAAGGAGTTCCCAGGCGTCAAATCTCCATCGCAAGGCCATCGAAGATGAGAAAGCCGAGGACCGACGATGGGATGGAGTAAGAAGTAGGCTCAGCCGGCACGATGGGGACTTGGAGACGGACGAGGCAGCGCGAAAAGGATGTGTTGGTGGGGGTCACTCGGCGGAGCCGCCTGAAAGATGCGTGATGGTACCGTTTCAGCGACCCCAGTCAGGAGCAGGACGGACAGGGATCATATCATGACGGACGCCTCGTGGGCGTCTGCGCAGGGACACCGACCAAAGACGGGCAAGACTCGGTCCAACAGGAGCCCACCTAGCCTCACTCAAATTAAACAACTGGGCGACTACAGCCAAAGACGGGAGCCCTGTCCGCGCCTGGGCCAATCGCTGGTATTCCCTCGGTCGGATGGTGTCCGGGGTTGTTGGTCTGCCATGTCTAATGTTCCAGGACCACGGATGGATCGCATCTGCGCAAGTCTGGGAGCAATTGGGCCCTGGGGCGTCTGAGTCTCCAGAACTTCTTGGAAGGCTGTTGGACCACGCGGTGAGCAGCTCAACCCCTCAAGGGTGTGTGCCTGTCTTTCTTCTTTCGTGCCTGGTCAAGCGCTGGCCTGGGCTTTCCGTCCCTCGTCCGCTCCTCTCTATGAGTTCCTATCCCCTGAAAGCTTTTATCGCTAGAAGCCGTCACGAATAGATTGGATCCCGATCCCTGGCTGGGTCCGGACTGGGCCGTCCATGACACCAGCGCAGTGACGACGACCGCTCGCATAGGGGTGCGATGGGTTTGCTCACCATCCATCCGTATAAGATCCTAATCATGCCACACCGGTTTTTCTGCTCGTCTTTCTATCTGAACTCTGCGTCTCATTCCATCCGGTCAAATTCCATTCACGTTCATTCTTTCACACTCTCTTTACAGCTGTGCTAGCCACAAGCCACTCTTTTTGAGCTTTTTACAACATCGCAAGACAAATCCCAGTCTCTCACTCCCTTTTTTGAAACGACAACCTTCGCTTTCGTCGAGTTTATCAACACCGAAATCTTTCAAGATGCAGTCCAAGATCGTCACCGTTCTCTCTTTCGTCGCCGCCGTCTCGGCCCACGGCAAGGTCACCTCGCCCACTCCCCGTGTCGCTGGTGATGCCTTCAAGGAGGCTTGCGGCACCACCATGTGGAACACCGAGCAGTCCGACCCGTACGGCAACATCCAGGGCCTCGCCCAGCAGGCCGGCAGCAGCCTCGACGCCTCCAAGTGCGAGCTCGCCCTCTGCAAGGGTTACAAGTTCGCCGACAACACCAACATCCAGAGCTACTCCCCTGGTGAGACCGTCGACTTCAAGGTTGAGATCCGCGCTCCCCACACCGGTGTTGCCAACGTCTCCGTCGTCGACACCACCTCCAACTCCGTCATTGGCGAGCCCCTGATCTCCTTCACCAACTACGCCTCCACCAAGACCGGTGTCGCCGCCAACAACACCGCCTTCTCCGTCACTCTCCCTGACTCCCTCCCCTCCAACTGCGGCACCGCCGGCAACTGCGTTCTCCAGTGGTGGTGGGACTCTGCTGAGGCCGGCCAGACCTACATGTCTTGCGTCGACTTCACCTCCGGCTCCGGCTCCGGCTCCGGCTCTTCTGGCTCTACCACCCCCGCTGCTTCCGCGGCTCCCACCACCCTCGCCACCGTTGCTACTCCCAGCGCCACCCCCTCCACCCCGGCCTCTGGCAACTCTGGTGCCTCTGACGAGTCCGCTGCCACCCCCAGCGCCACTCCTTCCGCCCCTGCCGTAAGTCATTCCAATCCTTTAACGTCCCATATGTCCGAGGCTCTGCTCTTAGAGTTCGGATTGAAACCGTTAAGAAAGTTCAAAAGAGTTCGTTGTGCTGACCACGAAACCTTGACAAACAGTCCTCCTGCAACAAGCGCCGCAGCTCGAAGCGGGCTCTTCGCAAGCGCTTCTAAACAGGAAAATAGAGTTTAGAGAGACGTCGGAGTCGCATCTGATACCCGGTCAGCCTTGAGACGAGATGACTTGGAAACCAGACCTGAAAGTTTCAAAAAGGGCTTGACCCCGCAATCTGGGATTTGCAATGTTCTTGTACAAAGTTCATACCATTCAATGTTCAATACTTATTCTTCGCCCAATACTTGGCTGCCACCTGTTGTCTACACACCGTAACGATGTGCGTCGTGACGTGAAACGTGATGTTCCGGTACATGAAGATCTTGGCTTATGCGGGGAATTTTGGACGAAAGGCACGCTCCGAGCAGTCCAACGGCCTCGCAAATGCTCGTATCCCTCGTCTGAAGAAATGCCTTAAAAGGCGGTCCTATTGCGCAATTTGTCAGCTGAACATAATCATCACGCAATGTGCCTGGTCGAGAATAACATCCCATCTTCCATCCCACCACCATTGTTCACTACACGTGTAGGAACCGAACCTTAGCAACTCATCAGACTGTCCAATGCACGACACCAAGTCCGAACTGCTCTAGTCGTCGTCTCTTTTCTGAACGACGTCGTCAACGGCAGCTAAGCCAGAAGAGTCCATCTCTTATGATGTTCAGCTAAGATCCTAGGATCGGCTCATCCACCCGTGAAGCGAACGATCATCTATCCACAAGGGCTGCAAATGTCTTCGCCAGTTGTAACCTCAGAGCCCAAGCAGACCCCTCCACCCCTGTAGCGATCCGCCAGCGCCCGGTGCTACGCTCACCAACTGCGTCGCATTCGTCAATCCGAGTCCTCCACCAAAAGTTCATAGCGATTAATGGCGGCTCATAGCGGTGGCGGCGGACACGGCGGGAACGGAAGCAATTGCTGTCTTCGGTGCGCGCACCTTGAGCCCGTCACTGCGTCGTCCGAAACGAAACAACATCGGAGACTGCGGCGACGCAACCTTCCAAAGACCGGACGGCAGGCATCCCCTCGCTCCACATCCAGGCACAACAGCGGCCGCCGATGCCGCAGGGTAATCAGGACAACCAGCAGCGGCGCCCTTTGCAAACGCCGCGGGATCTGAATGGACTCGCCCATCGGCGTCCGGTCGTCGTCCCTTCATCTGCCCGTCGCGCCGAGTCAGCTGGTCCAGCCCTACAACATGGACTTTGGGCTGACGGACGTTTTTTTTGCAACCGGATCAGCCGACACCCGCCTGGGCGGCGCACACGGGCGAGCTTACTTCGTCTGGAGGCAACGCCGCGATAACATCGGACGGTAGATCGGAAGCTGCGGACGACGGATTAAGATCGCAATTATTCGCCATCCATTTCAGCCGGGAGGCTGTTGAGACCTGGCAACTCCATTTGAACCAGAAGTCGGCGCCTTTCTCAAGAAACGAAACGGAAACATCTGGCTAAGACGCCCTGGCTCATATCGCCGGCGGGATAGAGCATGAGTCAATATCACCGAACAGCGATGACAAAGTTTGCCACAAGAAACACCAGCTTGACGCTGTGAGCGCCAACGTTGCCCCTTCTGAACTCAACGCCGAGCAACTCGCCCGCCTAATAATTGGCACCAAATCTCTAGCGACAGGGGCAAACTTCCCAGCCTGGAAGAACGAATACGCGGTTGTCGGCAAAGTCTGCCCTCTTCATTGTGACGATCTTGAACAAGCTGTATTCACGGTACCTGAAAAAGGTGTGTCGCGAGTCTGAACCATGGATCGGATCAAAAACCCGAGAGTCTGGACAAGAAACCCGGACGTCGATCAATCAGGACATGGATAAAGCGGCTATGGTACTTGTACTCTTCAGTTAAGGACGACATTCTGTGACCCAATACGGTCAAGGCATCTTTAGAAACACGCAGACGCGTCCGGACCGCTCGTTCGTCACCAGCAGGAAAGTAGTACTTGCGGCTACGCGAGCCCTCGACGCTTCAAACTGCGCTTATCCTGCATCTGCCGCAGCAGTTGTTGCAGCTTGCGAGAGCATTAATAAGGCATGTTGACTTTATACCGAAGTCGCTTGGTACAGCTCACTTTCAAGTCCATCTCTACGAAAAGAGGGTGTCACTTAGTGAAGCTAGGACAAGGAACATGTTGAATTCCCTTCCTATTCTCTAACATCTCAAGACCCTTTGACCGGCCTGGGTTACCAGTCATGCACAGGAAAACGGATTACGGCTTTGTGTCTCGCAGGTTTGCCTTCATCGTTTAGCGATTCCCGTCGGGCAGAATGGCGATGACTGGTGGTGGCGAGTCGGAGGGTCCCGCTTCATGGATCTTGACCGCAATCTGGCCGACTGTCCAGTATCTCCACCTCTGGATGCATTAAGCAACAGGGATCTTCCGGCGTTGTGGCAGAGTGGTCTAATGCGCAAGACTAGAAATCTTGTTCCTTCGGGAGCGTCTGTTCGAATCAGGCCAACGTCGAATTCTTTTTGCAGCTTTGAAGAGCAACCGAATTTGTGGCAAGGATACTTTTTGCAATGATTTTTTGCACCCCAATCGTCCCTCAAATTTCAAGATTCTAGACAGATTGAAAAGCCGAACGTAGGTGCCTGTCTCTATGTACGAAAATCTGAGTTCCTCTAAGGAAGGAATTCTTCAGTGACGGCCAGCACCTTCGCTGTAAACCCGCATTTCGTCGTGACTTTGGTTCAATTGGCCAGTTAACTTACCGAATATTCATTCCTTCGGTGAGACATGTTTTACGGAGACGCTGTACTTCTGATGGCATTCACTGGTTGTTAGTACAATTGACCAAGACATGGCTTGTCTTCAAGCCAGAAGGGTGATTGTAAATTCCTGAGCCTGCCACAACATGGCAACCAGCCAACACAATGTCTCTCAATTACGGACAGACGAAGAATTAAGCCCGTAGTATCCCCACTAGCTTGATTCGCGAATCTGTGTTGAAGATCAAAGTTTCCTTAGCGCATGCTTCAGCTCGTTGCACTACACGCGATGGTATCAGCCGTGGCTTTTGCAGCATGCATTCTAAGCCTCCCGTTCGCGCATGCCACCAATGAGGGTGTGTATGAAGGTACGTTCATTCCGGGTTTTAAGGGAGTGTGTACTAGTGAACTTGAATTATTGATCCTGTTTCCGAAAAGACAATGGGCTCAAGCATCACTCCGGTAATGGCTTCCGCTCAAGCCGTATGCCGATATTCAAGCGTCAAGCTACGGCCGGTGTCGAGTCTCCTGTGCCCGTCTTGCAATTCGTCTTGACCATCATGGACTTCACTAGCTCCGTTCCTCCAGCCACTATTTCGGAAACATTTCCATCGGTGTCTTCGCGCAACACGATTATCTCTTCGCCAAACCTCATCTCATCAGTGGCTTCTCCAACCACCGGTTTGGGGATACCTTCACCGATGGTTCCGAGCAGCAATGCTGTCACTTCATCAATATCTTCAGCGGCTACTATTCGTCCATTTCAGCTGAGTCCGGAAACTGGTGTAGCCACTGCATCTCCTCCAACCCCCAGTTCTACAACGAGCAACCCAGGACAGCCATCATTTCAGACATCCAACGCCAACTCACAGACCCCAATGGCATCGATATCTTCGACGCAGCCCTCATCTGATCCAAGCACACCATTCCCGGTCGTAACGACCTCCAGATCATCAAGTCCCTTGTTTTGGAACACCTCGACGGCTGCTTCTACAAGAATTGTAGACTCACAAACAAGTGTTCAACCTCAAAGTTTCACATCAACCTCCACGTTGCGCATAGGATCCCTGAGCTTGAGCACAACCCCGACTACGCAGAACTCGGTGAATACATTTACAATCACCAGTTCTACTGCGCCATCGTCTGCTCAAACACAAACCACCAGTTCGACGGCATTTCCTTCTGAATCTTCCGGTACTTCATTTACTACAATAATTTCACAACGCACGAGTACAGGCAGTGAAACAGGAAGTAATACGGGCATTACTACAGAGTCCACCAGTCTTGATATCGCTGCGAGAACACCGTCAACACAGACATCCATGACTAGTCCAACATCACTTCCCACAGCAAATCCATCAACATCTTCCACAAGAGGATCCTCCCTGACCGCTTCGTCAGCTGATAGCTCCACATGTGAGCCTAGTACGGTCACTAGTAGTAGCGCGAGCAGCTCTTCTTCAACTTCCACCAGCACCAACAGTGGTCTGTCCACAACCAGTACCAGTACTGCCTCGCCCACCACGACTACCAGCGTTGTCTCGTCCACATCAAGCACTCAGAGTACACCATCCTCCAGCACTAGCGCAATGTCAACGAGCACCAGTAGCATATCAAGCAGCTCTGGAACCAGTACCACATCGACTCAGTCAAGTACTACGGCCTCTAGTTCGAGCACAGGTATGCCCTTCTCCATAGCACGCCATTCGGGTTGAAGAAAAGCTAACACGCGCAGATCCTACTTCCACCGTGATACCCGCCCAAAATGTATGCCTCAAAGTGACGAGCCCAGCGTCTCTACAGGGTTACAAAGTAACTCTTGGAACGAATCGCTTCGTTCTCAAAGCCGGAAATGACGTCACACTAGCTGCATTGTTCGACATAAACCTCACCACCGGCCAGGTCTTCGAGAGTACCGGCCAAACAGTTGCTCTAGCTGCGCCTTTCGCCATGGATACGAGGCCCCTGAATGGGTATTCGCCAGCTCAGGCCGCTGCACTTACGTTGGCTCCTCTAATCTGCCAAACGAGCTCTTCCGGCCTTGTTTCTGGTGCAACGCTTGCCTGCTCAGCAACCGGCAATGATGGGCAGAATGCCGCAACATACACCAGGTTCTTCTATATCACAACGGATGCCAATGGTACGATTCGAATGGCCATCGCTAGCCGAGTCTTCACCGCCACGCAAGTGGAGTTTACACTGGCGCCATATTCTGGCGTTGATTGTATTTGATTTCTGAGCAGGAGAGGCTTTCGGGATACAACAGTGACCACCGAAGAATCGGGACGTCCATGGCCAGCTGACTGTTCATCTCCGCGCCAGATACATTGGCTGGAAAAGCTGGTAAGGCTAGAGACGACGTTGTATAATGAAGGGTGGTTCACGGAGAGAGACGTTGGCCCTTTGAGCAGCTATCATCCAAAGCCAGCCAGATAACTGCAACAGGGCTGTAATAGCGTTTGTTGATCCTCGTTCTCTATTGCTGGGAAACCACATATAACATATGCTACTGTGTCATTGGATTCAAGTTGCTCCCTTGATAAACGAGTCTCATAAAACAAGTGTCAAATACGCAGAGCTATGTGGATCAGGAGGCCAAAAAGTCCGACATGGGACAGAATTCTAAAGAAAAGCGCTGAAAGAAAAAGGCTGGCACTTGCTCCTATCTGGTATCTTCGAAAAAATAAATTGTAGGGGCTTTGCATGTTTACTTTGTGAAGTTATTGAGCTTCCCTTCTTTCTTGTCTGTGATTGGAAATAGAATGGGAGAATGCAAGTTCTTAGGTAAAAGAGCCCCTTTGAATCTTTTTGACCATGTCTTTGCGACTTTTCAAGCTAGACTTCATTTAGTCCCTGCTGAATACACTTGATATATTGTTCTTTCAGACTTGCATGACATCTAGGTGCGCTCAACCGTCTCTACGCGCTTGCAATGCCCAGATGTCGTTGAGAACACAGCCAACGTTATATTCTTACCCCATACTCCCATGATAGTCTTCACGGGGGCACCAAGCAGTCGTGTCAGTGCTCTGGGAGTCTCTCTTGCCTTCTGAGCCGACTGAGCCCTCGCCCTAATTCATTATCCCACGCTTGAAGGTTCATCTTTTGTGTCCCTGAGCATTTATACCAAGGCCTAACTACATCCTTTTCTTCTACTTCCACTTTCTTCCAACTACAATTCTCCCTCTCACACTCACCTCCATATTCCATCTTCCACTCAACTTTGCATCACCAGCCTTCAACTCATCAGAGCTCACATGCAGCGTCACCAACGGAACCACGCTGTCGTCAACTGCGTAGGTAGCCCGGCAATTTCCTTCCCGAATCTTCCCTCGCGCGATGATGGTATTTTCTCATTCCAAATCCGAGGCTGCGTCAGCGGTCGGTGCGGACCTTCCATCATACAACTGACCTTGCGCTTTCTCCCCCACGATCTGATTTTCACCCCAAAAGAGGTCTTTTCACTGACGACCTTGAGATTTTAGGATCGATCTCGTCCTCACCCGCGTCGATCGAACGTTCCTGCCTCTTCGACAAACCTTTCGGCAACCGCGCTCCGAACTCCTCACCTGTTCACTGCCGCCTATCGCAGCATCGCAAGGCAGCTCGGCGTAAATTGCCGATACGATTGCTATGGTATGTTCTTTCGCATGTTCAACACTCTGGTCGCCGATTGCTGTGGTGATGACATCGTCGAGTGCTGATGGTCTGATCCATGCTTGGGAGGGCAGGATGATTGATCCCTCACGTGTCTGAACAGCGCTTTTCTCTTTCATACAACTCCCATGAACAATTCGCTCGAACTCCGGCTAACCATCATGTGTCGTGTCGTAGATTCTTACCATCACCTACCGCCTGTGGCAGGTCCTCTGGTCCCTCTTGCCAACCAGTACCACCCCGGCTCAGATGCGAGAAATACTGCCTCCCGACAGCTATTTGCACCGTAAGCGCGCTTGTTCTTCTTAAGATTCTACCACGATGATTCTGTCATGATGACAGCCCGGCAGTGGTGCCCTGAAACCTGCTTGGAGGGCAGGATGACTGCAATTTCCGGTGTCTGAACAGTCACGCTTGCCCCGACCAACAGTCCCACCGTCTGGATCTCTGCAGCGTCTGACCATCTTCACAGAACAAATTTTCTGGACGCCATCGGGGCTGATCCTCATCGAAGGCTGCCGTTTCGCCGATGAGCCCTTGGTACCGCGACGTCTTAGGCGAATTCGAGGGCTCCGTCCCATAACGCGTCGCGCCGTTAGCCAGCTGCCATGGTGAGATTGACTCAAGAAGCGCAATGTTGCACTCAACAAAGCTCAGGTTGCCGCATTTGCAACAGGCAAGTTCCCATTACTCATCGTTCCCATTCCTGCCAAGTCTCTGTTGTGATGACAAACTTCTCGCGATGCTGATCGCTGGTGCGAAGCGACCATGATTTCTTGTTAAAATTGTTATGAAAAATCTACATCTCGACTCCAGATTTTCACTTCCAACTTCCAAGAATACTGAACTAACGTCCACTCTTGCAGGTCTCGATTTCAAGTTCGTCTGCAACACCACCTTCCGGGTTGGGGAATACCTCTTACAACACTCTACCGCTTAGACACTTGGAAGGTCGCGATGTGGGGCCATGGATAGAAGCATATCATGGGTGGCTTGCGGGCTTGGCCAATCGTGCCCTCAGCACGTGCGCGGTATATAAGACGCGCCTAGCCGGATTGAGCCTCGAAAATTTTCGGCAACCTCCCTTCTGCATCACCACCAAAATTTGGTCGAGAGCTGTCATGAGGCTCTCTCAGGGAAAGACCTGAGGAGCGGCCGGCAAGCTTGGTTTTCTCATGGAAGCGATGCATCTGCTCGTTTGACATGCGCTGTCGTACTAACTGCAGCATCTCTGGCACCAACCAAGTGGAAGGAACAGAACGCGTCGCCATCCAGTCTCGGCGGTTTGACGCGGTAGCATCGCGGACCAGGTAAGCCAACTTCCCTTCCCGTTTCTCACTTCACTTTCCTGCCTCGCGTGATGTTTTCTCAAATTTAATTAGACGTCGAGATCCAGCCTACATCTGGATCTTTGAGATCAAAACCTAGAGCCTGACACCTGGCCTCAACTCTCATTTTGAATGAATTGTCGCACTCATGTCGAACCGAAGCTGACATGACCATTCACAGGACCGTTATCTTCATGGGCAGGCAGAGTACAGCCAGACTGCGGGTGCGGAGGATATTTCGAAGCAGAACAGATCAATTGACTTCAATCATCAACCCGATTTTCTTCGCCTGTGCTCCATCGTGATCCGAATTGAGTGTTACTCACGAGATGGTCCATCAACTATGCCAATCTCATCTATGCTCCCGTTGCACAGATGTGAACCACGCCGTCAATGATCGAAGCACACGCATCTTAGAGGTGCTTGCCACTTCACTGCAACGTTGAGAAAGTCTAGGTCCTGCAGAAGTCGAAGTTGAACATGAAGAGAACGACCCTTTGTCGAGATGTTCCTGCAGAAGCTGTTGAGGCACCCATGGTGCGTCTCGAGCTTTGGCTTCTGGCATGAGCCCTGTGGTTTCTCGACTTGAGTAATGGACCCTTGGTTTCGCCTTGATAGCCGTTCGCTGGATTCTTCGACTTCATCATCTGCTATTCTACGTCCCCGCATCCCCTGTATCACAATCGAAGCTAACAACGTCTTCGAACAGCTCCTCTGTTCACCCCATCTCTCCGCCAGGGACCACCCCGCGATCCATTTCTCCGAACGAAACACCGCGCCATCCGCGACTGGACCATCGCACATCAACATCAGATGACGGCTCGCACTGATACATCGCCAAGTCGAGACCGGTTGTGACGGCGCGGGGTCGAGTCTTGTTCGTCAGCATCCACACGGGACCACATTCTTGCCGTCATCAACCCCACGGTCTCCACTTCCGCCGAACCATACCCCGCGGGGTAGGCGATCGCGAGCGATGCAGTCGAGGACGAAACGCCGGCCTGAGCTGTGGACAGTCTCTCCGTTATGGACAGGTCTGCGTGACGCAGCAGCATCTGGTGCCCAGGGGCCGTTCTTGTCAGGACCCAGTCATAAACACAGTGCTGTTAGATCGCTCCGCAGTGCATAGCTAACACAGATGGACAATATCCTGGCAAGCACGCCGTGATCAAATGTTCTAGACCTGTGTTTACAAGCTACGTCCTACTTGTCAGCGTCTCCTCTCCGACTCGTCTCGAGCAAGGCTCGACATGCACCAGCATCTCTGTCCATCGTCTAGTTCAGGGATGCCGCGCCCAGACCCAACTGTAGTAAAACCCAAACTTGACCCCATTCTCCTCAACATCACGACGGATCTCCTCTTGCAGCCTGTCAATGTCCTTCTCGGACTGCATTGTCTCCAGCCCGCCGTCTTCAAGCACACAGAGCATCACCGGCCGGACCAGCTCTTTGGAGATCTTGAGCATCGGCTCGCGCAACATGTCCCTGGTGCCGAAGGAGTTGAAGATCTTCTCGTCTACGTCCACGAACCCTGCGTCTTGGACGATGAGCGGCAGACGGGCGGGCATACTGCATGATAGTTAGTCAAACCAAAGTTTCTCTGGTATCGCAGGGCACATATTCGAGAGGGTGACGTACAAGGGATCACGTCCGACCTTCATGGACCACAATGTCCCAATCCTCATCCACTCGTCAAAAGCCTTGCTGGGCGGAATAACCCTCCACACAGAATCCCCCACCTCCTCCCAGTGCAAATAGCCACCCGGCTTTAGCAGCGCATACAAATGCTTCGCCACAACCGCCCAGTCATCCTTCTTCATCCCCAGCGATATCAGCCTCACGTGCACCATATCAAACGTCCCGTGCATCTCCTTCGGGAACTGCTTCAGCGCGTTGTGTTGCATCATCGACATGTTCCTCGGCAGCTCCGACGCGGGCGGGAACTTGGTCGTGTCCATGTCGATGCCGCGCAGCTCCGCCGTCGAGGGCAGCTGCGCCGCCATGTCGCGCAGCCAGATGCCCGTGCCGGTCGCGAGCTCGGCGACCCGCGGCGCCGGGAGCTGGCGCAGGTGCGCGAGGATCTGCGGCGGGCAGAGGCCGCCGCAGAGAGGCAGCCAGATCTTGTGGTGGTTGTACTCGAGGCGCGCGCGCTCTTTGGCGACGTCGCCGCGGTTGAGGACATAGATGCTGTCGTCGTCGGGGTTCCAGCGTTTAAGGCCGGAGTCGAAGTGCGGGCGGGAAACAGCGGCCATGTTTGCTTTGGTTTTGTTTCTATGTAGTGGCTAATGTTACGTCTGCGCACCTTCGCCTGGGGAGTAAGCTTGCCTCTAGACTGAACTTATAATCGCTCACTCTGCCGGGCTCGCCCCGAACCTGTCACCTCTCGGCGAGATTGAGTTGAAAGCTGATGAAGTCTCGCCCAATCTCACCCAGGATCACTTATCAATTCCGAGCTTCAACAGCTCCTTTGCCTTTCGGCATTCTCTCCCCAAGCTCACCATTGGCGGGAGCTGTCCGCCAAGATGGGATCTAGATTTAGGAGAGTTCAGCTCAAACCCGCTTCATATGCCTCGTGAGCCCGACGGATCCGACAGTCTGGCGGGCTGGAACTCTGATTTTGATTGAGTTTTGCGACGCGGGAAACGTCCGGAGCTACCTAAGGTGGGGGGGTTCCGGGGCGTGGGCGCCCGGTCGGCGCGGTCTAATGCGGCCCGGTGGGGTCCGGAAGACGACCGGAGCTTGATGGTCCCGGAAGTCAGCCGGAGCTTGACGTGCCTTGGAGTCCTTCACGTGGATGGCTTTTGGGCGCCCGTGAAAACGGCTGGATTGGCATCGTCTGCCAAGGACCTAAGTCAGTTGATATTTGAAATGGACGAATCATGGGGTCCGATATTTAGGAAGCTGTTTCTTTGTGTCGTCAAGCTCGTAATGAGGTTGGCGGTGGCTTGGGCAAAACATTCCGAAGCCGGCTCCATGCCAGATTGGGCTCCCGATCAAATTCTTTGAGATATGTCTCTGGGTCCGGACCAGCTTATCTAGCCATGATGACCTGCTTCAATAAATACAGAACCCCTTGTCTCATACAAATGTATGCTGACCATCAGCTTTCCACCGAGTGTTTGCAAGAAACCAATCGTTCGGTGTCAAGGAGTCGGATAGAAATCACCATGCCCATTGTCGGAGAACATGCATTCTCGCGGGCCAAGAATTACGCCTACCCCGAGGCCTTAATCGACTGCATCAACCAGGGAGACAATGTGACCTACAACATCGACGCCAATGACTTCGACTGCAGCTACTTTGGCTTCTGCAGCTGTCCACGGATGACGGCTGAGCCAGACATCGCCGGCCGGGGTGTAAGTCCCCAGATCTCTTGCACGCATCCATTCTCCACTGACCCCAATCGCGCACCAGGTCATCTTCGCTTTCGTCTTCACAGCCTTCGTGACCCTCTTAACAACAATATTCTGCCTCGTCATCGGCCGAACGAACGAGGAGCGCCAGACAATGAACCCGCTCGACCGCTTCTTCCGGAAACACGTCTCCGCCCCGGCGCGCAACCTCATGCACCGGCTGCACATGAACCCAGACCTGCAAGCCCTCGTCGCGTACGACCTGGTCAACACGCTGAGCGACCTGCAGCTCGTCACTGGCATGGCCATCCTCGTGGCCGGGATGAAGCAGCTCTTCGAGGGGACGATATCCACGTACCACTTCATGATCGTCACCGATCTCGCGTGGTTCTGCTCGAATACGCACCTCTTCTCGCTGCTCGTCATCACGAGCATGCGCGACAGCGTCAAGCGTACGCACGCGGAGCGCTACAACGAGCAGAACATGGTCCTGCCGCGGCGGATGGCGAGGGCGTTACGGATATTCTTCATGGCCACCACGGTGGTGCTGCTGCTCTACGCTCTGTATGTTGGCGGGTACGCCGAGATCTACGAGCCCGGCCAGTTCCGTTGTCCCATGAAATGCTCGCTAGGGCTACCCAAGGGCGGCGACCCGGCGAATCTCATGATCGTCAACATGGTGATGATGGGGTACTTTTACGGCGTCAGGATCTTCATGAGCTCGCGCACGGGGCGGATATTCTGGATGGACCACGTGCGTAGCCGGCTCATCGACAATCAGACCCAGCAGTTCAACGTTCTGCAGCCCGAGGCTGTCTTCGTCGCGCGGTGGACGGAGAACACGGCGTGGCGGTGGTGCAAGGCGGCGTTCCGCGGGGTGTGGTACTTCTTCGCGTCCGAGGTCGAGACGATCGTCGGGCTGATGGCGTACTTCAGCTTCGGGATCCAGGCCGTGGTCGACGACCGGCGCATCGGGCACTCGGAGATGGAGCAGGACGAGAAGGACGAGGAGAACAGCCTGATGTTCAGCCAGCTGGTGCCCATCTTCCTGCTGATCATCCCCTTCATGGGGCTGTTTGAGTCGTACGCGCGACACTCGGTGGCGGACAGGGAACGGCGGTCGAAAGAGCTGGACGAGCTTGGTGCGTCGGACGGACTTTGACATGGGGGCACGGGTTGTTTGGATGGGGGGGACAGCAAGAATGACGTATGATGAAAAGCGATTTCGGGTGCAGAAACTCTCAAGATACCAGCAAAGAAATGGAAAGGGCATTACACATTTAAGCCGAACATCGGATGAGAAGACAGTTTTGAGTTGGGCGACATGGAAGCATGTGCTTCGCTCAACAATGCGAGTGCGGCGCAAGGCGCGGTTCGTTTCATCGCGAGTCCCCTTCTCTTGCAGGGATGATGACGAAAGACGCAAACGAAGAATAATGGGTTGCCTCTTCCCGAGGTGACGGTCCTGTCGAAACATTTGACACATCGACCGCCATCAAAGACCCTCATGCATGCATCGTCAAAAGGAAAGACCCGCGGCCACAGACATTCCCCAACGATGACCTGGATCTGCCAATGATCGGTAGCCCCACGCCAAGAGAAGGCCTGTCAAGCCGCTCCTACAGGGCTCGGATTGCTGCCATTTGAGCCCTCCTTGGCCCGTCGACATGCGGGAGTGTCTGAACCCCTTCCCCCCCTAACGCAAGACATTTGCGGGAGCCCAATGAACAGGCTCAGTCAGTTCTTAGCCTTTGCCGCTAGTACCCCCGTCATCACACTCTCGGCATAGCGGTGGCTGAGCGAAAGGGGCGCTCTCCCGTGAGATCTCGACTAGCTCTGCGGGTGATTTGAGTGATGTGATTTTGAAACGATGCCAACGGGTGGTGAGCCACCGCCATGAACAATTCAAGTGGAATAGCAGGATGATTCTCTTCACCATCTGGAACAACATCATGCGGGCTTCTTAGGCAGCCACATTAAGCGAAGCCAGGGGCGGCAAGCCGGGGGAAGACAAACGAGAAACATGGAGCCCGCCCCACGATGTAAGCCCACGAGCTTGTTTGGCACCCATGTTTCTCCCCTCGACATAGGATGGTGAGAAAACTCCCGAGGTCCCAACATCACGGGTGCATGCTGCATTCTGCACTCTCAGACCTCGCCGCACTGAGGACGCATTCCTCCATCATCGAGCGACCCGTCGTCATCAACGCCTTCGCCCGTGCTTGCGCAGGACACTCGCCCGGGACATAATAAGCCAGCCTCGACCTGTCCAGCTGCCCCTGTCATCATCTCCGCTCTCCATCACCACAAGAGATACTCATCTCACACAAGCTAAACCACCACATCACTCAACCTAACCTCTCTTCAATCATCTACAATGCGTTACTCAATCCTCTTCGCCGCCGCCGGTGCCTCAGCCGCCTCGCTGGAAATCATGACGGCCCCCAACGCCGAGCACATCGGCTCACCCGTCCGCCGCGACCTCGCCTCCTGCAACTCCGTCGCCACGGCCGTCCTCCCGCGCATCACCGACGCGGCCCCCACCCTCCCCGCCGATGTCGCCAACTATCTCGCCTTGTCGGCCTCCGTGACGGATGCCTGCTCCAACCCGACCATCACGGGCTCCATCGGCTCCGCCTACTCGACCTACGCCAAGTCCTTCACCTCATGGAAGGACGCGCACATGAGCGACTTCCGCGCCGTCTGGCAGGCCTGTAGCGACGTTCAGGGTGTTGCGACCGTGCTGCCGCTGGGTACGGGCCAGTGCAGCTCGCTGGTTGCGGAGATTACCAGCGCTGGGCCGGTGAACCCTGGCGGCGGCAGTGGAGGTGGACTTGGTAATGGTAACGGAAATGGAGGTGACAGGTCCGGCAATGCGGCCGGGCCGAGGGAGACGGGTGCCGTTATGGCTGCTGCGGCCGTGGCTGGCTTTGTTGTTGCTGCTATGAACTAAGCATGGATGCAGTATTAGGTATGGATACATGATGGATATCGGCATGGACGACATTATACCAGCACTGGCGTTATGAATAGTTCACACAGTCTTAATACAGCTACTCGTTTCTGATTAGATATTGTTTCGCTCACGTTGCTCGATGAAAGTGACATGTTTGTGGTCCCTGTTATGCTTAGAGATGGTATCAAAGTCAGCCTGGCAAGGCCAACGCATTATCATTATTACCAAGTATCTACAAGGACACCCCCTCCTCCTTCACTGCAAAATGGCGAAATTCCACCCCTCCTTCGCGCTATGCGAACTTTGCAAATTCCGCTTCAACCAACACCTCAGCTCCATCGTGCCCTCGCCTGTCGTAACATTTCCCCAGCCGGCCCCCGTGCACTGAGCCGTCTTGGAGCAGATGTCCATGCACTCGCCCATGCTGCTGGCCAGCATGTTGGACATGTCGATGGCCTCATTTTCGCCCGAGTAGTCGACGCCGCAGACGCGCAGGAACCGCTTATCCGAGCCGACGGGGCTGTAGAACGTGTTAGCCGCCTCAGGGCAGAGGGCGTTGGGGCCGGAGGTTGCAGTTGGTGATGACGATGTCGTGGAGGACGTCTTGGTTGAAGTGGCGGGCGTCGTTGATACGCTTGACGCGGCGGAGGGGGATGATGCTGTTGGGCTGGACAGAGGTGTCGTTGGTGAAGCGGCGGCGACGCCAGTCGTTGGTGTAGGTGTCGCGGAACTAATGCATGGTCAGTACATTCTATGTTCTTCATCATCCATCAAGGAAGGTCATACCTCGTCCGCGCCGCGCTCTCATCCGACTGATTCGCCTTCGACGCACCCAACCCCACGCCAACACCGACTCCAACACCTACGCCGAGCACCACGAGGATAATCAGGCAAACAAGCAGCCAGAAAACCCACATCCTCAGCCCGCAGCACTTGCGGTTCCTCCTATCCTGCCCGCGGGCCACCCGCCTCTCCTGGTCATACAGGCTCAGCCCGCGCTGGCGACCGCCGCCCTTCTCGCTCGGCGGCGGGGTGCCCTCGCGGTAGAAGGTGTACTCCTCGTTGCCTCCCGGTGTCGGGTCGTCGCCGGCCCAGTACACGGAGGGAATCGAGGCTTTGCCGAAGATGGAGCCCTTGCCGCTCCGGACGGTGGGCGCCTTGCGGGGCGACGGGACGATGCGCTTGGCTTTGATGTCGCGGGGGACGACGGGGACGGGCTCGTCGGGCGGCGGAGGGAAATTGAACCCGTTCATCTTTTCTTTTGTTGTTTGATTCTGTTCCAGCACTTGGGCAGCAATCGAAAAATCCTTCAAACTCTTTTTTTGGGGCGTGTGTTTGCTGGCGTCCCAGCTGGCTGGGAAATCTTGGGTTTCTTCTTTCGCTATGCCAAACGTTCCAGCGCCACCATCATCTCGGTCCTCCCGGGATAACACGGAAAGCAATCCCTCCTTCCTTTCTTCGTTCAGCCTCTGTCTCTTCGTTGATGCCTAACCAGAGCGTGTAAGACAGTTGATTTTGTGAAAAATAAGCGAGCGTGTGTTGTGTGAGTGCGACGTGGTTGTTCGCGTTGCTACCAAGCGAGTGCCGATCGTATTTGCGAAATCGTAATTTGGGGGCGGGAGACAGATGGACAGATGGCGTTTGGGGCCAGGCGCAGCAATGCGATTGCGCGCGTTCGCTGGGACTCTGCCGCGATACCTTTACAAACCAACAGTCTGCTGTCCCGGTCAACGTTCAGTAAACCAGTCCCCGGAGCGAAACGAGTGACGCCGGTGATGGGAAACGAACGACTGAATGAGTGAACGAATGGAAGGGGAATGAATGAATGGATGGGATTGCGGGGTGTGGGAGGCAGTAAAGCAAACGAAAAAGAGTGGACAGCGACTCGGACAGAGAGGGAGCACTGAGAGAGAGTTTCAATCGCAACCCATGATCCCTTCTCCGTTCGGAACTCTCTTCTTGGCGTGGCCGTCTCCCCCCCTCGTCCCCTGGGGCCCTTCTTGTGTCATAACAGAGGGTTTTAAGACTCGTAGAGTGCTGAAAGTGGTGGTGCCCCTGTTGTGATAATTTCCCGCGCCTGGGGGATGATGTGACGGACTAAGCCGCTTTGGCACGTCCAAGCAATCGGCACCATGGAACGGCGTTGGGGGGTTCCGCAGGGATCATATCAGCAATGCGACTCTCTGAAGCCTGAAGGGGAAACTCTGGGTGAAGGATCCTTCGGTTGGTTTTGCTGTGCTTGTGTTCAGGATGGAGCGGTTGGAGCAAAAAAAGACAGTTGGTTGGATGTTTCTTTCTGCAATTGATGTTCAACGGGGATCGACACCGATGACCCAAGACATGGAAGATCTGCTTGTCTGTTTGCCATTTCTTCCCGCCCTCCTCAACTGACAAGACAGATCTGGGCTTAAACAAGCGCGGCTCACCTGAAGAAATGCGATGTCACTCGACCAAACAAAAACCACCCAACCAACCAATTCGCTACCGAAGAGGAAGAACTCCCCCTGGAACGATACGCTCGGCGGGATGTTTTCCACGATAAGAAAGGTCCCATCTCCCGCTGACGAAAAAAAGGGTCTTAGCGCAAGGGTTGAGAAACTAGAGCAGCAGCCCGTTGCAGTCAACACAACGACGGCGCATGTGCGGCAAGCCACCCAGCCATTGGATTTGAGGACCCCCGAGGAAGTGAAAATGACGCTGGAGCGCGACGCGAAGGAATCGCCCTTTCGCGCAGGCGAGGGTTTGGGGTCTGTTGGCGCCGGAGGTTTTGCCATCTGCTCCCCCTTCATCCTGGCCTTCTTTACGGAGAACCTTCTTACGGATGCAGACCCCCGAAGAATTGGCGAGTCCATTTCCCTTTCCCGTCGTCGCACGGGATGGGCCTTGCTGTGCATCCGGTCCAGACCCCAGTAGCTCGAACATCTGTTCTCCTTGGCCTGTGACTGTGCGATTGCTGTGTCTGTGTGCATGTGAGTGAGTGAGTGGATGAATGAGTGAGTGTGAATGATGCGCATCGATCGCTTCCGCCTTCCCACCAACGGCTGCAGCGCTACACGTCGCACACAGATCCCGCACCCGCTGCGCAACGCAACACAACACAACGCACATTGGGCGCTGGAAAGGGTGGCGTTGCAAGCCAGAGCCTCACAGATATTGGTTGGCCGAGTCACTTGATCCAGGCTGCGGCAGGGTAAGGTGAGAAAGGAGCAGCGACCAAGGAACCAAACAATTGAGTTAGTATAGGAGGAGCAGGTTTTTGGGGAGCGAGTGCTTTTTAAGTGAGGGAGGTAGGGAATTACGCTGCTGCGTGGGTGTTTATGTTTGTGGCTAAGAAAAGATGGTCAAACCAGGCCAGCGCCTCGAGTTTACGACTCAGTGAGTGGGAACGTTCATCTCAACTTTTCGTCCCAACGGTGTCCCTGCGAAAGAAGTGCGCGAAAGAGATGAGCTGCCCAACCTGCCACACGTTCCTGGAGCTGTCCTGAGTCCTGACGGGATCCGCGTTCTCGGGGCTGTCTGTCTGTGTCTCTCCGAGCTAAGAGAGGCAGAGAAATTTGAAAATTCTGGCCCTGCTCAAGGCTAGAACACGGGAAGGAAAAAACAAGGAAAAACAACAACATCACCTTCCGTATTGGCGCCCGATAATCAAACTGTCAAAGCCCAAAGCAGCCATTCTGTGCTCATTTGGCATTGCATTCCAAGGCCAGAGCCCTTGTCAATTGGGAGAAGAAAAAAAAGCCCAGGCCAGCGGAGGGCAGAAAAGAATTCCCCGACGCAGGCCACGGCAGGCTGCAGGAAAGGAAGAAACATGCCAACGCGGGCGGCGCGCAAAACACGGTACAACCTTCCAGAAGGAAAACATCATCTGCCGGGCATAAACAAGAGAAACAAGCAGGTCTTTTTTCCCACGGGAAATGAGAGAAGCTGGACGGACGGGGGTGCATCGTTTACTCGTGTCGTCGCATCCAGGGAACATCTCTGCAAAAGGCCATCAAGTTCGTGCTGCCCTCTTCCCTTCCCGCGGCCCGCCACCGGTTCCAGGCTGATCGCTGCAAGTCGGGCGTAAAGTGGTGTGGATCGTCTCCACGGATGACCCGGCATTCCGCCCATCGGGCACCAATTAAGCCAGCTCGAGGCCAGTCTGCTCGCCTTTCTGCGCATCCCTTGGGGATTGACGTCTTGCCTTTAAACATGACCGACGTCCCGGATGCGGATAGAGGTTGCATGCACTCCCGCAAGACCTTTCCTTGCTTTGTTGTTGTGTTGGCATTGGATTGCATTTTTTCGGCGGTTTTCTTTTATTGTTGTTGATTGATTAAACGGCCTGTCCTTACCGTCTTCATTCACCTCGTCCCACACTGCACCACCCACCCACCCATCCAGAAAAAGAAGAAGTGTTTGAAGCCATCGTCACTTTGCAGCTCCCAAAGAAGAAGTCCGTTGTGGGGTTGCGAAGGGAATCAAAGTGTTACTCGACCTGAATCTGCGACTGCTGCGACTCTGAGCCGCGCTGCACTGCAACATGTCCTCCACCCGGAGCTCACGGCCCCACCCGCCGAAGGGCGCCGACAAAAAGGCCCCGCCCTCGGAGCCGACCTTCGCCGCGCCGAAGCCCGTCCGCCCTGCAAAGAGCCTGCTGCAGGCGCCGGCACCACAGTGGACCGACCGCCCGAGTCCGCCCGGCTACACCAGCTTTCCGCCACCACCGAGCCCGGCACCGGCCTCCGCTAAGGGAGGCTCACCAGCGCCGCGGGGATCGGCCACAGGATCTTCTGCAGGAAACAACGGCAACCGCTCGAACCTCCGCAGTCCGGGGCCGAACGCGTTGACGAGCTTCCCTCCGCCGCCCCCGACACCGCCGCAGACCGATGAACCGAGCTACTTTCCTAAGGGCGCCGTTGCACCGGCCCCATCCAGCCAGCTGAAGAAGTCTACTTCCGCCTCTGCAACGACTATATCAAAGACCAAGAGCCAGACCACCGTGTCCCAGACAGAGCTGCGTCCAGGCCACTTCGACATCGACAACCTTGAAGAAACCCTACAAAACCTCCGCTTCGCACCCTCGCCCATGCTCTCTACCATCTACTCCGTCCCGTCCACCCCCCGAGAGGAGATCTCCACCCCCGACTTCACCGCCAGCACCACGTCCTGCTTCACCCCTCCCTCAACCAACCCAACCCCGGAACCAGTCGTCCTCACTCCCCGCGCACTACCTCCCCAGGAACCGCTCACCTCGCCAACCCGTCCCCGCGCAAACTCCCGCAGAGCCACTCCTCCCAGCCGGAAGCGCGGCCGCGGCGTCGTCGCCTGCATCGACACCCCCGTCACCTTCCCCTCCACCTGGTACACGCACCCGACCGCCCCTGACTTCCCAATCTGCTCCCGCTGCTACGAAGACCATCTCCTCGGCACCCGCTTCGAGAACGACTTCCGCGGCAAGCTCTGCGAGGACAAGAAGCCCCGCGCGTGCCGCTTCAGCAAGCCCCGCGTCAAGGACCACCTCCTCCAGCAGGCCCTCATCACCGGCCGCATCGACGACCTCACCGCGCACCTCCGCCTCCGCAGCGCCGTCCCCGACTGCCGCGGCACCGCCGGCGTCCCCGGCTCCGAGGGCACCAAGTGGCTCCGCCCCAAGAACAACGCCGTCCCCAACATGGTCGTCTGCCGCGCCTGCTACGAAGACCACATCCAGCCCTTCCGCTGCGCCGCCAACTTCGAACCTGCCTCCTCCCAGCCCGCCTCCGACGTCTGGGCCTGCGACCTCGCCATCCCTTACATCCGCAACATCTACAAGACTAAAGCCGCAGACGCCCACGACTGGAAGGGCTTCACCGCCGCCGCCTCCTCTCGCATGGCCATTACCCCCTGCGCCAAGCGCCAAAAAGTCGCCGTCGGCTCCCGCGAGTGGTTCACCCCCTCCACCGGCAGCATGAAGGGCGTCCTCATCTGCGCCGCCTGCTACCACGACCACGTCCTGCTCTCCGGCGAAGAACACCGCTGGCGGCCCGCCGGCGACAACCTCGCCTCCCGCTACGGCAGCATGGTCCACTGCACCCTCGGCCACTTCAACATCGGCATCGCCATGTCCCGCGCCCAGGAGACCCGCGACTTCGCCATCTTCTGGAAAGCCCTCGACACCGCCGTCCACGCCGACTTCTGCTCCCCGGCCGGCATCCGCGACGGGACCTGGTACACCTTCCCCTCGCACCCGCCGTCCTTCTCCATCTGCGCCGCCTGCGTGGCCACCGTCGCCGAGCCCCTCGGCCTCGCCGCCTCCCTCGTGCCCACGTGCGGCGTCGCCCCGGGCACGACGCACCTCTGCGCCCTCAACCCTGCCGCCTCCCCACGCTTCGCGGCCTACCTCGCCAAGCTCCTCGAGGGCTTCTTCATCGCCGACACGCGCCCGCTGGAGACCTACGCCCTCGAGTTCGCGAGCCTGCCGCTCTGCCCTCGCGACGAGGACGCCCAGAACCGGCGCTGGTACGGCTGGAAGGAGTGCACCATCTGCCCGGCGTGCTACCACGAGTTCGCGCGCGGGACCGCGCTTGCGCCGCGCATGCAGCTGAAGGGCGAGACCGCGCCCGTGAGTTTGATGTGCGAGATGTACTCGCCGCGCATGCGTGCGCTCTACGTGGACGCCTGCGCGAAGGGGGATCCCGCGAATTTGTTGAAGGCGTCGAGGAAGAGGAGGGAGGTGTATGTTGAGACGGTGCCTGTGATTCGGGAGGCGATCGACGAGGCGCAGATGGCGCTGGGGAGACGCCGGTTGTCGAATGTTGCTGGGTCGCCGACGGGTAGTGTGCATGATATATCGATCAAGGGTGCGTTTTCAGGTGCGAGTCAGCAGCCTGCGTCGCTTGCGGCTGGGTTGGTTTCTGGATCGAAGGCGCTTGTTATTGAAAAGCTGGAGAAGCGATGGAGAGAGGTTGAATGAGGCGTTGGTAGGACTGTTACTGTTTTTCATTTGTAGTTTGTGTTTGCAGAGATACCACTTTTCGAACATTATACCTTTAAATAGAACAAAACTTCACTTTAACATTCGGCTTGTCTCATCTTGCGATATCATAATTCAAGATTGTGAGGAATACGGGTTATGATCAATGCGTGTACGCTGCAGAAGTGTGTTTTTGGCAACTACCGACTATCCCCGTCGCCGTCGTGACCGTTATTTTTCAACCTTCGGCACCCCAGGCGGCGTCTTTCCGTCGTCGTGGAACCCCCTGGCGCACCCATTGCATTTATCTTCGCCAAAGAAGACCTTGGCCGTGCACCCGCAGAAGCAGCCGCAAAGCTTGGGTGTAGTGCCTACTTGAGATTTCATGTCGTTGATCTCGCGGCCTGAGAGCGTTCGCGAGCGTAATAAGTTGGCGCTGGGGTTGGGGCGCATGAGAGAAAGTTGACGAGCTTTGTAGGTGATGATGTAAACTTGGACGTTATCGATCATGAGCAAGAGTCGCTCGACTGCTAAACAACAACCTCTTTTATATACTTTTTGTTTTCTAGATCTATTTGCGATTCACTGCAGGAGGACCGAGACATCGATCATGAGGTTGTCGCTCGGTGAATAGATGATGGATCAAATGTCGGCATTGACTCAGCCATGGAGACAGCACCGAGACCTCGGATGGTAAGCCGCACGAGAGAGACATCGATTCACCCGAGACACACTCAAAAGTTCATTCAAAAATTCGTTATTATTCCTCGGTAAACCGGGGAACAACCCCCAGTGAACCACCGAAACCATGTAAAATCATCAGAAGCGACAGTAAGTGCTAAGGTATCATCATAGCGCCACAACCCTAAAACCCCCCAAGAAAAAGAAATAATCTTTCAAATAGATATCATCGTGAAGAACAAGTAACTCATGCCAAAACCTCCCATTTACAAAAGCAGGGCACCAACGGCAGCGGCACCAATCAGACCAAGGCCCTTGGGCGAAACAACGCCGGCGGCGTTCGGGGTCTGCGTGGCGCTGCTGGAACCGCCGTTGGTGGTGGTGGGGCTGCTGTTGCTGTTGCCGCTGCCGCTGCCGGACGACGTCGGCGAGGATCCACTGCCACCGGCGGCGCCGGGCGTGATGGTGGTAGTCAGCTGCGAAGAAGCAGTGGGCCGGGTGGCCGTGACGGAGGGGGTGGTTGAGGCGTAGGACGCGGTTGAGGTGTACGTCGTGCTGGCGAAGCCGCAGGTCCTCAGGATGTCGTTGATGTCTACGGTGTTCGTGTCAGCGGCTGAAGATCAAGGACAATGAAGTAACTTACCATCGAGATCGTCGCGGTCGGTGACGTTCTGGTCCATGCAGCTCGCGCAAAGGGCGGCGTAGGACGAGACGTTGATGCTGGAGTTGGTGCAGACGCACTGCGCCTCGAGGCGGTCCTCGGTCAGGTCGTCGGTGACCTGATCGTCGTCGACCTCGCAGGTGCGACCGAGCTCGTAGATAGGGTTGCAGACGGCGCGGCACTGGCTGGGGATGTCGTCGCTGTCGAGCTGGAGGTCGGCCTGGACGAAGGCGGCGGCGACGAGAGAGAGAGCGACGTGGGAGAAGTGCATCTTGGCGGTGTTTGTTGTTGGTGGTTCTGAGTGAGACTTTGGTGTGAGTGGATGTGTGTAAGTGAGGCTTGATTGAGACTATGAGACTGATGATGATGAGATAGAACAGCCAGCAAGGGGCGGGATGATGCTTGATATATAACCTTATCCGAATTCTCCTAGGAAGCCTTCTCGAAACACAAACACAGGGGGGAAAGAAGAAAATCAAACAACACAGGCGGCAGAGCAATGTCTCGGGCAGCGACCGCCGCTCATCGTCACTTGGAGGCTTGGGTCTTGGTTGGTTTCTTGGCGTCGACGGTCCCCATCTTGGCCCATCCAGCGCCCTCCCACTCAAAATTGCAGATATTCAAAAGTGGAGTTCCGATGAGCAAAGCCAAGAAACGCTCACAGATGCCCCAGCCTCAATCGACGACTCAGCATCCCGGCTGTGGTATACTAGGCAATGATTCTGTTGTACCGGTAGTTCTCGCTGCGTGAAAGTGAAACCCACTGTAGAGAGTGTTGTTATTCAGTAGAGAGTACAATTACCTAAGATAAACACAGCGCTGTGCTTTCCCGTCAACCTTGTTGGGCCATGTTGCGGGTGCCCCGAATTTCGCGTTTCTTTTCAAGCTTGTTGCTGCCCACCCGAGAGCCCCGAATCCCCAGGAAAGCTTAATGCGATACACTGGACCCCCTGTTGTCCCCTTGCGGCAGCGATAGACATTACTGACACAGAGTGATCGGTATGTAGAGAACGGATACTGTCTTTTGCAGTGTGGCACCCGTCTTTACAGCGCAGCACTCTGCGGAGGCCCAAAGAGGGAATGTGTCGCGTGCCACAGTCGGCAGCATTGTTTTCGCGGAGATGACCGGAACCTGAGCGCTCATGGCTGGGTAATGCCGGCTGGGTGCCGGACATGACCCCGGAGGGCTGACAGGAGGCGCCAAGACATTTTACATACTCTCTATTACAACGGTACAGTATGGTCGAAAAATAGAATTCTTCCGCGCTGTTGTTTGGTAGACGGCAATTGCCCAGATGCAGGAACACGCGTCCGCGACAATCGCATCGCCGCACACGAACGGAAGACAGCAGAGCAGCTCCAGCAACTCATCATGAAGAAACATGTTTTGCGCCTGTCATCCAACCTAGAAAACTTAGGTTCGGCCCATCACTTGAGACGACAACCACTCGCCGCCGGCATATCCCCGCCAAGACCAGCAGAGCCACGGCGAACACGCATTTCTCTCGCCGTGGCCCAATCTTACAGCGGCCTCAGTGTCCGCCACGCACCGCCCGGAAAAAAAGATCTGATTGTGAGGTGTCCATGTTTCACACTGTCTTCTTGGCGCATGGCCGCGGAGATGGAGCAAGCCCCAGCATTCTCTCGACTCTCGTTCGCTGTGCTGCGGAAAGCTTGGGTAGGGTGCTTCCCTGCGCGAGGGGGTCGTACCGTGTGCCACCGGATGACGCCGGCCTACGGATGATCGACACCACGTCCTGTCCCCAGGGGCTTTTGGCAAATCAACGCAGCGGCTTGTTGCAGCGGATAGAGAATGTTCTTTCCAGGCGTTGCAATTGACTGGATTCTCCTGTTGCCCCTCCCCAAAATCACCCACAGCCTGGGGAGGCTGGAGAACAGCGTCGCAGCGGGGCGGGCAGGCGGACCTTTTTGTTGTGCCTCTTCTCCTCAGCTGGACCGGGTATTTGAAGCTTGACAGGAGGTGCGGATGCTAAATTTAGGACCTTCAACATGCACTTCATGTCTTGGCACGCTGAAATTTGCACCAACATGTGGATTCCACTGCAAATAACACTCAACGAATTGACTTTCGGCAGGCAATGAAGAAGCTGCGACATTTCTTTATTTTTATTTTTTTTTATCTTGTCATCTAGTGGAGAGTGAAGGCGCCTGGAAACTTCTCCAAGTTCCAAAGAACTTCGTGAGATTCGTCGATCGTGGTGCTGCAGGTCTGCTGATCTTCCCCGCCAGTCCACGCAACGCGCCAAGATGCTAGTCATCGCCTCGCCAGCAGCCTTTTCGTTGTACGCGCAATGTGACCTGCGGTCTATGATCTAGATCGTTGGTTCAGATCTTGAGGGAACTATTCTTAGCAAATTGACCGCTGTTTGGCTGTTTGACATTACTTTCAGCCTCGCGAACGTGGCTGTGATATTTTTCCCCTCGATAAATGGATCCTTAGAGCTTTTAATGATGGAAGATTTATTGGCTATGACACAGAGAGAGCCGGAACTAGGAGTCTGCTTTGACATTTGACTCGTGCACTTGTGGAGGTCACCTGTATTGCTGCCATATGTGAAGTACCATAACTGGTATTGGCCCAAACGGCTTCCTTGAATCAACTTAAACTATCAAGAGCCCTCGTTTACATGTACCAACTCAGATAGGTGACTTCAAAGCATTGTATCCTTTTCTGAGGTACGTCGGCCGATCGTGTAAGTTGCTATGGATACAGAAAGATGTTGAGCTACTGTCTCCTGGCACCCACGAACCCAGCAGGTACGACCAGTTTAAGGGTACCAGAAGAAAGCCCAGGCATCACCGGGCTCGAACTCGCCGCCGGTATCCTGGGCAAAGTAGGTAGTTCCAAGCGTCCACAAATGAGGGAGGACCGCAAAGGCCGCGTGCTTGTTGGAAACTCCAGCAGTGGGTGCAGGAACACCTAACATATTGTTAGTCAAGTAGTTATAATCGAGCCATTAGAACGGGGGCCTACCGGGGAAAGCAGCATCGACCATGATGTTAATGCGATTCTGGAGGTCAACCCAGGCCTGCATGATGTAGGCGTGTCCGGCGATGGTGATGGCTTGGGCAAAGGGGCGCGCAGCGGTGTGGAACTTGGGGTAGAAGTTGGCACTGAAGCGCGCGTTGGGGGTGAGACCGCGGGTCTCAAGTTCGGAGTCACGCTTCTCAACGGCTTTCAGATGTGTTAGCGACGTTGCTGTGTAGAAGGAGAGGGTTGAGCTTACCGGCGTTGTCATCGAAGTGGATGGTAGTGCCGACAGACTCCTCGACGGCGTACTCGTGGGCGGGAACTACTTGATTCTCAGTGCCGCTCCATATATATGATACTGCGAATCTGACTTACGAGACTGGACATCAGTGATCTCTCGGGCGTTGTTCTGGGTACTAGGCCCCGTCGGGAGCGAAGCGGCGTGGCCTCCGAGGAGAGCCACGATAGTGACGAGGGCTGAAGTAGGCTTCATGGTGATAGGAAAGAGTGACTTTGGGTAGTAAAAGATTGACTTGCTGCTGAGCTGTTGGGATGCTGTGGATGAAGAAAGAATGCTCTAGGTCGTGGACTCCATTGCGTCTTTATACAATCGAATCAACAACCATTACAAGAATATTTTGCACCATTTTCGGCGTAGTCGTTTCCTCATCTCCGCCATCATTCGAAATTCTGCCCTTGAGCTTCATAAAGATGAAGGCAATATCTCGAAAACCTCGTTGGCATTCTTTCTCATTTCTCCAGGCGACAGTTTCCAACTTGGGCCGTTGGGTTGAAGTTTGCGATGCTATTCAGAACGGCCATTCTCCGCGTGATACGGAGATGTCGTTCGAGACTCTGCGGAAGTGACGGACTCAGTCTTGTGCAGTGCCAGAAGGTGGCCGGTGAGTTTTGCGGCTAACTAGTTGAAGGATAGGATAATACTTCAAGCTTTGCAATAGTTCAAGATTTGAACTCTGCAAGATTTTGAACTAATGAGATTTTCGCAATATCGGTGAAGAAATATCCTTTGGCAAAGTGACCGTCAGTGCTGGAGAGTCCACTTAGTTCATCCCAATGTTATGCCGCAAGGCGGGCGCTCACAATCTGATACCAAACTCAATCGTATTTCATCATTCTGCCCACAAGAGACAGAAATCCCATATTTCTGAGGCATGTAAGTGAGTCGATTGGGCGGAATATGAGTTCCGCAACTGGCGGAGGCAATCAGCCGGACGAAAAGTAGCACATGGGCACCTTGACCACCGGCTCGATCGGCCGGCGAACACCTGAGTCGCTAGTCGCAAAGTCAAGCTTTCTGTCATCATTTATCTTGCTTTAGGCAACCTGATTTTAAGCTTTCCTGAGTTCCGCCAATCTTTCTGGAACGTCTGTGTGAAGTTCGTCCAGACTAGGAAACTTCCTATTTTGACGACGTAGAATCAGCCTCAATCATCGCGGGTTTCTCATCTCGGCCTCGTTACTAGTGGGAAAGTATCAACTATTTACTGCTCAATAGCAATATCAAGACGGATGTGAAAGAAGGACTTGTCCGAAGATGTTGGTTTCGAGATGAAGGCCAGTGGTATGATTGATGAAATAGGAAAGTCATCAATTTTCATCAATCATGATGAACAGACCTGGGTTCTCTATAAAGCCACGAGGGCCATCGAGCCTTCTTGTTATGAACTGCTGAATACAGAGCACTTCAGATTCTTCTTCTCGCCACTGAATAACCATTGTTCATCAGTTTGCAATCTCAACCATGAAGCTCATTACATCAATCACTCTCGCCATCTTGTAAGACCACATCACCGCAATGAAGACTACACACTCGCTAACCATTTAAAAGGGCCCCAAGCGCTGTCTCGGCTTACATGTGCAATTGCTTCAACAGAGAGAGACCCAACATTCAGGTCGCTCTGCAGTTCTGCGAGCCGGGCTCTGGCACGACTCGCTGCTGGGACAAGGCTACCAATAGCCAGGCGGTAAGTGACAACCATGCAGGCACCTTGAAATGGCCAAACTCTGACGCCTTGAATAGTGTATCTTGAATAAGCCCATCACCCAGGCGGACTGCGACGCCCATTACTCTCCCAAAGGAGATTGGATTGCCAGTTGCCAGCACTGGACTGGTGGCTGCCCTAAGGGCATGACCCAGATGTGAGATGCCTCGTTGATGACTTTCAACATCTCTGAATAAGCATCATAGGAGGTGAGGAGGGAGAGATTGAGTGGCTAGGGACTGTGCTCATTATCTGTTTGAACATTGGCGAATAAAGATTGATACTTATTCGTCGACTGCAGACTTCAGTCTGTAGAAGTGTGACAACCATTATGATCGCGGATCACCGTGGATGAGATGAAGTAGCCTTCCACGAGTATAGACAAAGAGTAGACTTCTGATACTACACCGCCTCATGTATGCCAAAGATTGGGCATGACCTCGACGACTATGTCTATGGAGGGAAACCCCCATGCATGTTCACGTGAGCAAAGATTCCTGCGGCCGAGGACCGTCTCGGCCACCGATGAACCCCGAGAACTGCTGCGCAGTGCCTTGTTCCTGACTTCCCAGACAGCAGCAAGGAAGATGGCTTGTCTGACTAGGAGGGCCGCCTATATATTCTATAGGTCAATCAGCAGACGGGCAAAGGTCATGTGGTAGGAGGGGGGGTGTTTGCGTCGGCCGGTGGCGACGGACACGCACAGGATGGCGCGGGATGCAGTGGCCGGGGGTGGAACGCCGAGCCCGGCCTTCTGGGCCGTGATTTGCGGGTTTCGGCACCTTCAACAGCCCATGTGTACCCCTGTTCGGTATCTGTACTACGGCAGATCGCGAGAACCCGCTCCTTGAGCGTATGTATTGCTTCTCAGATTTGGAGAGAGCAAAGACGTACGGAGGAACAGATGACAACCCAAATTCAATGATTCGCTGGCTGATCTTCTGGAGTGGTAAATCAAAATCTCCTTTGGAGCCCTGGCGCTGGAAAAAGCGTGGGGGTCGCAGTCCGGGGAAGTTAGGCTATTGTTGGCCGCTCACCGCATTGAACAAAGCACAGTCGTGCTAGGCTCAAGACTACTGAAACTAAAATTTACCAAATAACGTCGGAGTGGCATTGTTTGTGCCAATCATTTGATCCAAACAAGCTCCGTTTGGTGGCTTGTCTTGTCTTGCTGACGAGCCTGAGCGTTGGATGAATACCGCGGCTCCGAAATGTCTTCCCCGGCCGGCGGTCAACCCGGTCATCTATGCGTGTCCTCGGCTACCAGAGTTTGGAGAGGATTGATCGTCTCGGGCGCTGAAATGGAAAGCCCAGCTGGAAAAAAGTTGTCCTATGTCTCTTGGACAAGCCATTTGGTAAGATTGGCGCTCGACAAGCACCACTTACATCGGACTAGTTTGCTTGATGCCCGGGGCAAGTATCCCCGAAAGTACCACAAGCCAGTTCTCTCACAGACGATCTCTCCCCCTCGTGATGTCGTACCATGCGCAAATCGCCATGCAATCAGCTCACCGCACACCTGGTACCCTTCCACACCATTCCGCTTGTGCATCCATGAGCCACGCATCCAACCACTTGGTCGAATGCGGCAGGACAAGGCGTGGATGAGTAGCCACCCCCACGCCGCGGCGCTGCCGCCCAGCCGTGCGTCGCGCCAAGTTTGGCAAGGCCGCATGTCGAACATCATGGGATCCCTGGCCATGGCTTGCACCATTGTGTTTATTCCTTAAACAGGATTCTTGTGACCCCGGCTCTGAGTCTTGATTCGTCGCTGGTAGTCCCTAGGTGCTGGTTGAAGACGTACCTCAACTAACGACACGCTTCACTTGCCGTACAACACCTTATGTCCGCTTGCTGCCCCCCTGAGAACTCATCTTATACAGATTTCTCGACCATAAAGGCCGAATCCCCCAGGCTTGTGTCTGCCTGGTTGAACTGTGGTCAGTAACCCAAACGTCTCGTCCGCCCACAAAGCTCGTTCATACAGAGAGACACTGTCTCATCATCAAGCTCAGATCACACTATCACGAGAATATCAACACAAACAATGACGACGCCCCCAACTACAACATCATCCTATGGGGCGCCCAAAGCGCTGAGCGCCAGGCTTCCTGACGGCGTCTACGTGCCAACCCTGGCGTTCTTTACCGACACCGAGGAAGTCGACACCAACACCCTCGAGCGTCACCTCGTCCGGCTCATCAACGCCGGCATGGCAGGCATCGTGGTCCACGGCTCCAACGGCGAAGCCGTCCACCTCACACGCGAGGAGCGCAGCTCCATGATCCGCTGCGCCGCCGACACCATCCACCAAGAAGGCCACGACGTCAAGATCCCGCTCATCGCCGGCTGCGGCGCCCAATCTACCCGCGAGACCCTCCAGCTCTGCAAAGACGCCCACAAAAGCGGCGCCACCCACGCGCTCGCGCTGCCGCCCAGCTATTACGGCACCCTCCTCGACGACGATAAGATCGTCCAGCACTTCCACGAGGTCGCAGATGCGTCGCCGATCCCGCTGCTCATCTACAACTTCCCCGCCGCCGCCTCCGGCCGCGACCTATCTTCAGACGTCGTGGTCCGCGTCGCGCAGCACCCCAACGTGGTCGGCGTCAAGCTCACCTGCGGAAACACGGGCAAGCTCGCGCGCGTGGCGGACGACGCGCCGGAGGGGTTCTTCGTCGCGGGCGGCAGCGCGGACTTCATCCTGCAGGGCCAGGTCGTGGGCGCCAACGGGACGATCGCGGGGCTGGCTAACATCGCGCCGCGAGCGTGCGCGCGCGTCATGGAGCTCGCGGCGGACGGCCGGCTCGCCGAGGCGCGGCGGCTGCAGGCAGTCGTGGCGAAGGGGGACTGGGTGGCCATCCAGACGGGGTTTGTGGGTGTCAAGGCGGCGATCGGGCACTTTGAGCAGTACGGGGGCGCGCCGCGGAAGCCCTGCGTCAGGCCCTCGGCTGAGGAGGTGAAGTGGATTGCGGAGGGGCTGAGCGAGCTGCGAAGGGTTGAGGCGGAACTGGAGGAGGAGGCGGCGAGAGCGGATGCTGCGCGGTGATTGATGGGTTGAGTTTCTACGGCTGACGTATCTCATAGCGTCGGGTTTAGAGATTGCCGCGCGCGGGATGGCATGATGAGCGAGGGCTGTGAGAGGAAGGGAGGCGAAAAGTGACAGCTGAGATGTGGTAGATGAAAGGTTGTCTTGCATGGAAATGGTTGCATGGCGTGGAGATGGGTTCATGGATTTGATGGGCCATTGGAGAGAGAGGAGGGGGAATCCGGATTGAAGGGAGAACTGCTTGATTGCGACATGAAGGAGGGGTGCTTGAGCATCGGGCAACGATGTGGCCAAGGTCGTCATACCGGACGTGACAGCAAGGCAAAATGGAGGGGTTGTTGAAAGGACGGATTCTATGCATCGTGTTCACGGAAAAAACCCCAAGACCAGCTGGACTGGCTTGCGATTTCTAAGATTGGCTAAGGTATGAGTTTTCATGATGGGTACAGAGCTGGGCCCGACCATCAGCTTCATATTCAGGCTGGCTGAAGGTTGTGAAAGTGGAGTGGGAAATGCATCTATCTTCTCATTACATTGGACCCACGCCAAGCATACCTTCAAACCTATGAATGGATGACCGCCGTCCGCCGGCCATGTCTACCCAAGCACTCGTGGATGGCTCGGCAGCCTTGTTGAAGCTCTTGAGTGCGAATGGAAGTTCTTGAGAAAACAGCCACCAAGCCCCCCACGTCGCCGGTCTCGCCGACGAACTGATGCGGCATCAGTGTTGCCGTGTACTCCCATATGTGATCATCAGGTAGTCTGTAATACCATAATCGCCAGTTGTAGTGTGCTGCCTCCGAGGTCAAAGTACATCCCGCGCAGACTCGTTGAATGTTGGCTGCCTGGGCCGATCAGCGGCCAAAAGAGTAAAGCTGGACAGATTTGGTCACTGTGAATACATCTCTACATGCATTGGGGTTGAATCGCCACTTTGTCTAGATGAAATACCACGTCAGGATCCGAGGAGGGATGATCACTTGTGGGATCTTTCTAGAAGATGACAAACATAGATAGGCTCAACAGGGCACGTTTATCCACAGAAGATCAGCAGCAATGGGCGTCGTGGCACACTGTCAAACCCCGGACCCCAGATGACGATCACTAAAGTCAAACCCCGGCGGCCGGAGGCCTGAAATATGGCATACTGGATGCAGGGCTCGCTCATGCAGTGAGGAAAGTGTATGAGAGAGACTATTCGTACCAATCTCAGGCTTTGCTTTACGTGATGGAGGCCACACCACTACAAGCTGATCCGTTGACGTGGTATGGGCTTTGTGGTAGACGCACCTATGAGCCCTGCAGCTTGGGGATCAAGACGTAAAGATCAACGGCTATGGGGGATTGTGATCCCCCAAATGCACCCCGCATTCACTGCCCGGAGGATTTTGCCGTTTTCCAACAGGGCTCTAGAATAATGTAGTTCTTGGTCGGAAGCGACAGCATGTGAAAGTCCTGCACGAAAAGTCATTGAAATGACTATTGGATTCATGTTCTTGCCAGCGGCCAATCAGGAGAATGTGAAGCCTTCATAGTAGTCGAACAATTTGCGCAGTCTAGCGAACAGCATTGTGCGCTGTTCACCGAGCTGTCTACAGTTCAGATAGTTTCGTTACAGACTCAAAGCCATGCTGCACGCAATTCGGACATTAGAGCATTAAAAAGTTGGATTCACCGAATGTAACTAATTCTCACCCAAATCAAGGCTAAGACCAGTTTGTTGTTATCTTGCCCGGGTAAAGCAGATGTTGAAGGGTAGAGCATACACGAGCTTCCGCCTGTTAGTAGCGCTCTTTTGCGGTTTCCGCTATGAAACTTCCAGCGCGTAACAAGGGTGACTAAGCGCTGTCAATGAGTTCCCAGCAAATTCATGCCGACCAACTCCTCACCTACTGACTAGTTTCCATGCACACGATGCCAGCTGTGTTGAGATGCCATCCGAGCCCGCAAAGAGAATATCGTGTGTTGATCTCCCGCTAACATTATTGAAATGAATCGTTGACATATTTTCAGTTGCAAGAGATGCCAGTATCGCAAGGTACCCGAAGATTCTGGGGTTGCTTCCAGAAGCCGATGTCGCTGACTTCGGCTAGTTGAAATGCTCCCGCACTGAGCCATGCCAAAATTGCGCCACTGCAAAGCAGACTTGCGAATACCGCGAGATCGACCGTAAAAGACGGCCCGCTACGCATGAGTATGTTGTCAGTTTGGAGAATCGAGTTGCTTCACTGGAATCATTCATCCGCAGCCTCCAGACAGCGCCGGACGAGGAGCGCGACGAGATGTTGCGGACAGTCTCGTTTGGGGATCACTTGCAGGCTGGCGGCTCTCGCACAGTCGAAAATAGACAGGGAGCTCAACGCACACCAGAAGATGAAGGCCGACGCAGCACCGCACACCTCCAAGTCGACCTCGAGGGCTCACTAATCTATCACGGGGCGACAAGCATCTATCGAGCCAACGCGTATCGCCCAACGACCAGCAATACACTCGGTGCTTTTTCATCACAGTCGTCACCGAACCTTGTATCCGAATCGACTTCCGAACATGTCGCAGAGCACTTCGGCATCAGTCTTCAAGACGAACTAGTTTCAGACGCATTGCTCCAGTTCTTCAAGTGGCAGTACCCTCATTTCATGTTCATCTACCGCGAGGCATTCCTCAGGGATCATTTCGGCGAGAGATCCAACTGCAAATACTGGTCCTCGGCACTGCTTTTGTCTATATGTGCACTGGGAACGTTGATGTCACCAGATAAACGACACCGTCAAGCAAGCGAACAGTTCTTTTCCGCGGCCGAGAGCATCCTCATCGTTTCCGGCTTCACTAAACCATCAATCGTCACGGTACAAGGCTTTCTATGTCTAGCGTTTTATGAGATAGGAAGAGGGAACCTCTCCAAGGGGTGGGGTTTCTCAGGTGAGCCCCGATGTGCCGCATCAGCCCGACCACTAGTGAGTTGACGTCGTGTAGGAATTGCTTTCCGGATGGCACAAGATCTCGGCTTCCAGAGAGATCCAAAACATTGGATATCTCATGATTCGTCACTAGTCACGGAAGAAGACATGGAGATTCGTAGACGCATATTCTGGGGGTGCTACACGTCCGACAAACTAATCAGCTTGATTCTCGGGAGGCCGGTTTACCTTTTCTATGATGATGCCGAGGTCGAAACAACCGAGAGACTTCCGTAAGACATAACCACTGAGGGATGAGTATTGCAATACTAAAATCGTTTAGAGACTTTCCAGAAATGGCGCCATGGCTTCCCGCCGGCATTGCCGCCTATGACGGCCGCTTCGCGGACATTAACCCACTACCACTTGTACCTTGTTTCAAGGAACAAATTCGCCTCTCCAAAATCATCGAGAAAATGCTATCGAAGCTGTTTTCGACGAAGTCAAACCTTGAGGGCCTTGGGAGGCAGGCATGTCTTGACAGTCTGAACTTTGAGCTGTGCAGCTGGTATGAAGCCTTGCCAGAGTGCGCGAAATGGAACAAGTGGGAACCTCCAAGCACGCCTTTGATTCCCAGTGTAGCTGCACTCCAGTGAGTCCCCTGCTTTCCAATTGCCATTCAATTTGTCCCGATCACTCACGCAATCCGCTTCAGTCTGCTTTTTCACAGTGTACGCATTGCTCTCAACTTTGATCACGCGGCGTCGGATCACAGCGGAGCCATGATCGACAACGCACGCAAAGACTGCGTCTCTTCCGCGCAGGATATCACGCATATTTCACGGAAATATCGGAGCCAATACGGACTGCTACACAGCCCGCTGATCATGATCTATGCGGTCATGCAAGCGGCTAGGACTCTGACATTGTTTGGTACGGCTGAGGAGGCACAGTACCTGGTTCATTCCTTGGATGAATGCTGTGCTGCTTGGGACTTGGCCGAGCAGGCTAGGAATAAGTTGACACAGATGGAAGGCTGATAGGTTGCCATTGGATCACCAACACAGAGAACTTTTTTATCGTGAAAGAAGGATGTTGCTATCTAAACTAATCCCAACCTATCTAGAGGTTTCTTACATAGGAAGGCCTGACTCGATGCCGGTCTTTAGTACGCTAATAAGCTTCTTAACATCTGATGAGTTATTATAGAAGCCAAATGACACTCTAATACCCAGACGATAAGGTGTGACAAGTACTCCATGATCCTTCAACAGCTCCATCCACCGCGGGTCATGCAGATCAAGGATGTAAAGATGAGGCGCGTGCTCCTTGCGGCTGGTAGGCCCGACGATCTTGACGCCAATTTCCTTGCATCCTTCACGCAAAACATCCCCGAGGTTGTAGAGATGTTCTTGAACGCGCCTCGGCCCCATGGAGTCGAGGTAAAACGTCAGGAACGCCTTGGCAGATGCCGCGGCAACCAAGCTCAAGTTCAAGTGCTCGTACCGGCGGGCCGTGGGGTGGTACACCAGAGACTCGCTGGGAACCAGCAAGTCAGCGCGGACATTGCTCACAGCCCCGTATCCGACAATCGGCGGCGTCGGATCCATCTCTGTGATCACCGCCGGATCAACGTAGAACGCCGCGAAGCCCGTTGGGTTGTTAAGGCCCTTGTGCAGACTAAACGCCGCCGCGGAAACGCCCAAAGCTTTTACGTCGACTTCAGCGAAGCCAACCTGCTGCGTTAGGTCGGCGAGGACGTGGACGCCGCGGGGCCGGTAGGCCTTGCAGATGTCGGCGACGTCGTTCCACTGGCCACTGTGGAACATGATAGAGCTGATGCCAATGGCGCGGGTCCGCTCATCCACGTACGGCGCGAATGTCGCCGCGTTGGCTGCAGTGACCTTGCCACTCTTCTCTGCCTCGGGTATCGTGGGCACCTGTCTGACTTCAAGGCCGGCGGTGCGCAGGGCCATCCAGCCGTAGACATGGTTCGGGTGCTCCGAGTCGAGCACGACGACGTTGTCACCCGGGGTGAACTTGAGACTGCGGGCGAAGGAGTTCAGACCCTCGGTGGTGTCGCGGGTGAAGGCGATGGAGGAGGGGTCGGCGTTGATGTAGCGGCCGACCAATTCGCGGGTCTCCTCGACGGCGCATTGCCATTGAGGCTTGGGGTGGGCGGAGTAGAGGCCCTCAGAAGAGAACTTGGTGATGGCGCCGTGGATGATGAGGTTTGAGGGGGGTTGGTAGGAAGCGTTGAGGTATGTGATCTTGTCGTCTGCTACCAACGGCACGAGGGACCGAAAGGTGGAGAAGTCGGCCTCCGTTGAGGGGGTTTGGAGGGACTTGGCCAACACCGGACCGTCATCCGTGTGGTTGTCAACTGCACTTGGAGACATATTGAGGAAAATAGAAGAGAGATGAAGGGGGTTCTCTGCGATGTTTGGGGATCTGGTGTCTTCTGCTCATTTGGTCTTCTATCCAGGGCTTCAAAGTCGGCTTCATCTCTCCTTTATCAATTTGGTGTCCTCCTATATCGGCGAAACTACACGCACTACTTCGGAAATCACGAAGCATCATCATGCAGATACCCCGCGCGTGATGTTTCGCCGTTCTGGCTTACGCAGACAATGGAGGCTCAAGTCCGTTGTTGATGATGTCGTATCATCCAGGGCGCTCTCAAGTCAGATGTGGGTCGGACCGGCAAAGTATCTGGGTTGATAGACGCTGTTTTAGGCACTTTTATCTAAGAGAAATGACTTGATACGTGCAGGATGATCAGACTAGCTTTGGATATTTCCCGGCTGCCACTGCATTCAACTAAATTCATCTGATGTCGTGACAGGGATATCCAGATCAACTACGATACTGGAGACGGACTTCAACCTCCATTTGCGGGTCCGGGGTTGATAAGAACTCACTGCCCCGCATGTTGGCGCGCAGCTCGTCCCATCATGGCTGAGTCTTAGTCTCGTGGCCTATCTACACGGTGGAGACCGAGACTTCCCCGGATTTTTGTCCCCGACGCGTTGGGCCATTGATCATTTCCTAGCTATCGACGTCTTTGGACCTCAGAACGAGATAAGCCAGATAGTATGAAAGTTCGCATCGACTCGACTCTCCGTGGATTGTGTATAAGAACCACGGCCAGGGCATGACAGCGTCCAAGTCTTCAGACACTGTCTTTTCCATGTCACGTTCTTTTTCTATCTTCTTTTTGGCATCTTCATCATGAGCTCAGACAACGTCGCCAAGTTCGGCAAAAGCGTCAATGATGCTGAGCGAGACCCATCGAACCTGGAGGCGACAATGTCCAATGCGGAAGGTTCCTCAGCGGAGACGGGCCAACTGAAGAGGGAGTTCAAAGAGCGGCATGTCTCCATGATCGCAGTTGCTGGCGCCATCGGCACCGGCCTCATCATTGGCTCTGGAACCGGTCTCGTCAGGGGCGGGCCCGCAAGTCTGCTGATTGCGTATACCATCATTGGAGCCGTGGTCTTCTTCATCATGACGGCCGTTGGTGAGATGGCGACGATGCTGCCCTCTGACAAGGGATTCGCTGGGTACGCTACCCGGTTTGTTGACCCGGCTCTTGGGTAAGTCACGTCGTTGTAGTATCTACATGCATTATGAACTGACTTTGACGCGCAATAGGTACGCAACGGGATGGAACTACTTTTTGAAATACGCCATCGTTCTGCCAAACAACCTCACGGCGGCTGGGATCATTATACAATATTGGCGACCTGATCTCAACGTTGCAATCTTCGTGACGACTTTCACTGTCGCAATCATTGCGGTCAATGTGGGTTCTTCTTGGTTTTGATCCTTCTACAAAGCCAATCTGACATGAGCTTTAGGTCCTCCATGTGTCCTTTTTCGGCGAAGCGGAATTCTGGATGTCAACAGTCAAATTACTCGTCATTATCATGCTCGTCCTCACCTGCTTCATCATCTCAATGGGCGGCCAACCTTCCGGCGAAGTAATCGGCTTCAAATACTGGCACAACCCGGGCGCCTTCGGATCCTACCTCGTCGAAGGTCCCACAGGTCGCTTCCTCGGCTTCTGGGCGGCCATGGTTCAGGCCTGCTTCGCGTACACTGGAACGGAAGTAGTCGGCGTCGCATTTGGCGAGGCTCCTAACCCGCGAAAGACCATCCGAAAAGCCGTTCGCCAGACGCTCTGGCGCATCGTCTTCTTCTACATCATTGGCGCCCTCGTGCTGGGCATGTCGGTTCCGTATACCAACGACCTGCTTATCGGCGGCACGAAGAAGAGCACCGGCGCGGCTGCGAGCCCTTTTGTAATCGCGGTGCAGCTCGCCAACATTCCCGTCTTTCCTCACGTCGTCAATGGGTGTCTACTCATCTTCGTCATCAGTGCGGCCAACTCGGACATCTACATCGGATCCCGCACCCTGTACGGACTTGCTCGCGACGGCCAGGCGCCTAGGATCTTCACCAAGACGACAGGAGCTGGAGTTCCCATCATTGGTGTTGCGGCCACGAGCGTCTTTGCCGCGCTTGCGTACATGAACGCGGCCAAGAGCTCGTCCCAAGTATTCGGATATCTCGTCAGCTTGGTGACTGTCTTCGGCACTTTGAACTGGGTCAGCGTTCTTGTTAGCTACATCCAGTTTACGAGGGGCATGCAGGCCCAGGGCATTCCCCGAAGCATCATGCCTTATCGAGGACCGCTGCAGCCCTATGGTTCTTATGCTGCTCTCCTCATAACGGTCCTCGTTGTCTTCTTCAATGGTAAGTGAGCTCCCTAGACCTGTCGAATGTGTCTAAATCTGACGCGAATCTGCCAGGATACAATGCCTTCATTCCGAATTTTACTGTGTCAACCTTCATGACGTCTTACATCGGAATCACCATATACGTTGTGAACATCATCAGCTACAAGCTGTATGCGAAAACCCAAAGGGTCGGTCTCGGCACAATGGACCTGCACAGCAACAGGCTTGAGGATGACGGGGCCAAGTATCCGAGCACATTAGAAAAGGCTGCTTCGTGGGTGATGCAAGCCACAAAGCGGTAACGAAATATGAAGGAACTATATGTAAATCTTGTGATATTAAAGGACTTTTCTGTCAATTACATCGGGAATCATCGCATCGAGTGGTATCATTATGCGCTTCTGAATGCACGCTTCCCTTAACCAAAAATGACGATTCAAGACTGAGACCTAGGCGCTCGGGTATCTATAACGCGGACATGTGTCCCGGCTCAATAATCGAGTAGATATCCGGCTCTTTTGCTTGCGTCCATCCTCAGTCTCCAAACTTTGCGTAGGTTCATGTCTAGGCAACCGTCTTTTCGCCCTTCACGGCAACACCCTCAGACGGGATATCGCTGTCGTGGGCGTTTTCCACACTCTCGCCCTTCTTGAGGCCGAGCTGGCGCGTGTCGTAGCCGTTCGCCTCCAGGTAGGCGCGGAAGCGGGCGTCCTCGAGGGCAATGGTGTCTTGGCCGATGTGGGGCAAGCAGAAGAGGGCGAGGGCAGCAGACAGGACGCAGAGAGACGAGGAGACCCAGAAGGGGTACTGCGCAGTAGCGACCGCATTGTCGCCGGCAGCGGCCTGGATGTAGGGGAAGACTGTTGCCCATGTCAGTACAAATATTAATGACCATGTTCTTCAAACGACTCACCCCAAGTGCCCACGAAGGCGCCGATCTTGCCAATGGCAGCGGCAATGCCATAGTACTTGCCTATGCAGCTATCAGTATGTCTTGATCAAGTATTTGCGCCGCCTTTGCTTCGGAATCTCTTACCGCGAATGCCAGTTGCACAAGTCTTGGCCGCCAAGAGACCAATGTTGTTACCAGGGCCGAACTCTCCAAGAGCCAGGAAAACACCATAGACGACGACGAATCCACCGACCATGCCGGGCTGGGAGAGGTTGAAGTAGTCACCAGCCATGATGAAACCGACGATAGCCTGGAGGAAGACGCCCAAAGCGAGGGCGTATCGGGGGCCAAGCCAGTCTGAGGCAGGGGCACCGAGCATCGTGCCGGGGATATAGAACAGGTTGATTACAGTGTTCCACCCGAAGACGGTCGTGAGCGGGGCCGTGTCGCCGTAGATGTTGCTCAGAATGGTGGATGAGTAGATGCCGAACGAGTAGGCGGAGAACTACATTGCGTCATGTCAGCGTACGACTATCTCCTTATGCTCGAATTTATACACTCACATCGTAGATGAACCAGATCAAGCTAACAACAAACAGGCGCCAGCCGTAGAAGCGGAGGGAGAGGAGGTACGGCGTCTTGGCGTGGCGCATCGAGTTCTTCTGGAACTCCTCGTTCTCCTTGACGAAGATGCGGAGGACGAACAGGAAGATGGGGAATACCACACCGATGCCCAAGCTGGTGCGCCAGATGGTGCTGTAGTGACCGTTGTGGCACGCGGCCGCGACGACGTACGGGACGAATGCGCCGATGACGAAGCCCCAGTCAATCATCGAGTTCGTGAAGAGGATGAAGAACATGTTGCGCTTGCCGGACTTGAGCTCTCCGGTCGACTCAGCGGCGCCGACACTGCCAGCCGGGTACTCGCCTCCAATACCAATTCCGACCTACCGAGCGCATGTTAGACGGGGTTTGCGAAGGTCGCCGAGGGTCGCAGCTGCGATGCGCGAGAACTTACGAAGAATCGCCACGCTGCCAGGATGTTGAACATGCCTATGTCGTCGCCCTTGTAGTATGATCCGGCAGCGAGCGCAGTAAAGACGACGAGGATGATCGTGGAGACGAGCAGCGAGTTCGTGCGCGACCAGTGGTCAGCCAGCCAGCCGAACGCGAGCTGTCCGACGACTGTGCCGGCGAAAGCAATGTCGCCGACGTACTTCTTCGCATTCGAGTTCTTGTACAGGTCGCCATACTGGAGCGCGAGAATCGTCGTCACGGAGCCAATGACCTATCGCATCCAAACGGCGTCAATTACATTGTCCCAATCACTCACGAAGTATGCGCGGCATGTGCGCGACAGGGTGAAGTGCTCACGTTGTTAATGTAGCCGTCGGAAAACAGACCGGCGCCGCATGCGATGACGGGGACAATGGCCTCACGGAATGGCTTGCGCGGGGTGGTGTCCTGGTCGACGACCTCCTGCGCCCTGAGCTCGGACTCGGAGGGCTCCTTCTTCAGGAAACCCAGCATTGTGTCGACTGGACGACTCTCGTCGCGATTGGCGTTTCGAGGACGGTCGGCAGTGAAGCAAGTCTCTATTTGTCGCTGGCGAGATCACCGGCGATCAAGGCAAGACAAGCAGCAGTTTGGGGCAGAGACAGGATGACGAAGTCGCCTGGGGGCGAGTCAGAAGGAGAGAGGAAGAGGCGCCAGACACAAAGCGGGACTCTCAAATACCTTATATATCAGACGATCACAAGCCCATTGGAAGAAACACAGCCAAAAAGTTCGATCTGCGCAGCTGTCGGGTGCGACGCTAGAGCCAACGTGCATGCTGCCTCCCTCCCCCCACCAACGAGGTATCCTTCACCATCCAAAAGAGCTCCATCCCGAAAGGCGAAGGGCGTTTCCCCCGACGAAACGGGGCCGCTCGCGGCCGGCGGCCCTATGAGAAGCGGGAAAGCCGCGCGTGGCCCTTGTTCCCCCGCTGCAACATTATCGATGGGGTCACCGAACGGGTGGCTTACACCGATACCACGGGGCCTTACGAGTGGTTCGCTTTGCGAAATGGGTACTCCACAGCTGGGTTCTGTTCGAGTCGTGTTGGTGCTTCTGCGCCGGTTGGTGATAAGCCCGGAAATGCGGCATGAGGGGGGTAGTGTTCCGGTCTTGGTCGACTCTTGGGCATACAGAAAGACGGGGGCAGGATGCGATAGGATCAAGTTTGGTGCGGGTACACGTGTAGAACGTTAGTCCTTCTCTGTCATGCGACCTGATTGTGCAGTAGTTCAATGGTCTCTCTCATATTTGGAGTGACTTTGGATACTTGCTCTGAGTGGTGTCCAATGGAAAATGTTTCTCCAATAGAGACAGCTCTTCTGAAAACAAATGACGTTCGAAGCATCCCTGAGAACCAGGCTAAGCTTTTTAGTGCATTTCTGGGCAGGGCGCGCCGCGCCGGGAGCCTTTGCTCGGCGTGGGCTTCGAGTCGTGCAGGGCTGGTGTACAAGGTACAAACGCCACCACACAACCGAGGATAACTCGAGTGCGGGGGCCTGAAGCTCATGGAAGATTCCCGTCACATCGAACAGTCTTGGCGATTGCTCAATTGTTACCTGACCTCGGCGACTTGGACAGAAGGATTGTGTCGATTTCTGTTTGGTGGTAATGTCGAGGGAGAGAAACAATGTTTGTACCTAACTGCTCGTTTCTACAGGGAGCCACAAACAATAACAAGTACCTGGATGAACCATCATGCGCAAGTCACGCATTCCCTTGCCTAACCCAGCGACCGCAACAGACGCAAGGCAGCGGCTGAAGTGTAACCTACCCTGCAGGATCGGCAGGGACGGCATTCTGAGTTTTTCAATTCGCAGCTTCAGCGAAATTGTAGAACCAATGAAAGTTTTTGAAAACTTCACAATGCCAGACAATCCCATGTTGACGTCGTCCGATGACCTGGTTCACCCACGTCGACCTGTGGAGCAGCCGAACGAGCTAGATCGCCGCGGAGGCGCACCCGGGCGGGTGTCATCAGCTCTTGCGGCTCAAAATCCTACATAAGAGCACGTGGGATTGAATGGAAATGTGCCGTATTGAGTAGAATGGATTGCGTGAGCTGTGCTTTCATTCCGTGAGTGAGCGTCGCCGAGCCGGGGTTATCGGGGCCAATGAGCGGCCGTCCGTAGCCCACGTGGGCGCCGGAGTGGACTCGTGGTCCGAGATGTTCGGCCTTCGGTTCCGGCTCGCAGCTTGCAGCAGATGCCATGGCAAGATAAACAGAATTTTTCATGCTGCGGCGTAAACCTCCACAAATTGGAACTGGCTGGGCTCAAAGGGAGAGGATTGACAGACGACTGGAATATATATCCATGGGACACAATGTGCCGTAGCGCTGCAGCCAGGAGGGAAGGTTAATAATCCATTCTACGTCGTCTTTTGCGGAACATCTTCGGTGATAGACGCCCAGAGTGAACCCGAGCCATGGGCTTGGAGATATGAGATTGACCGTGGATGAGCGAACCATTTTCTTTGATACTATTCTCGATGCCTTGGCTTTGTAAGAATTGTTGATGTGTCTAAATTGGAGAAGGTCGATGGTATGAGCGGCCTGTGAGTTTAGTACCGGTTTGTTTTAAACATTGGACACATCATACAACTGCCCACTGAACTAGCTTATCTGCTGTTGAAGTTGACGGACTGGTGAAGAACAGACGTCAGAGAAGGACTGGCAACGCGAGATATGAATTGGATACCTCTCAGAGGGCGGCTCTAATACATACACTTTCGCTGGAACGTGCTGCTGGACATGACGTTTGTTTATTTGTGAAGGCAAAATTATTCTTTTATTTGAATACTTAGCGATGAGCTTCTATTCACACAGGAATATCCGATAGAGTGTCATTCCACCTAGTACATGTTTCCTTCCAATACTTCGTCCACGTCCAAGTCCTCAAGATTAGGCACCTCTCTTTCCCGATATCGACAATGCCACTCAAGCAACTCCGGAATCGTGTCAAAGGTTTTGCAGTCGTCCGGGCCATATGCCATATACCGCCAGGCCCAAGGCTCGATCTCTCCGTCGGGCCGGTGTCTTCGACAGTAGACTATGTAAAAGAAACTCTCAACGCCATGCCCGGATTCCCATCCAGCAGCGACTTCCCAACAGCCATCGACTGTCAGCTCTTGAGGTCTCTTGACCGTAGCATCGATCGAATCATCCGTATCAGGACCTGCCCCGGTCCAGAACATGGCCTGATACGTCCACTTGGTCTCTCCCATCCCAGGTCCAGTCAATGCACCCACGTACTCCGCAAGAATGCGAAGCTCTGGAGGAGCGGTGATGGTATCGCGAACTTCTTCGCGGCATTTTGCTTTCAGGGCGCGCTCTAGACGGGAGAAATACAAATCTCGCTCATCGCTGGTCGGAAGACACCACCCGCAACCGTCAAGATCGCAAAGCGGTGCGAGTTCATCGAACTTCGTGAGTATATCTTCTGGACTCGATATCAAAGTCCGGGCATCGGTCCGACCCAGGACGCTCGCAAAACAGTCTATCCTCATGTCTTCAGCTACATCTCCCCAATCTTCCAGATCCAGCTCAGCCTGCGTGGCAACTTGAACTAGATACTTGGATCAGTCTGACTTCACGAAGACTGTTCTTGATGTCCACACACCGTAGACTTCAAGGGCGCGGCGATTGCGTTCAGCTATGTGGGCACGATACGCTTCAACAGCAGCCTTGATCCCTTCGCGCGTTGAGTACATTTTCGCGACCACGTGGTTGAAAGCAGTCTACACTGGGAAAGACGTACGAAAATTTCCAAAGAAGTTGAGTAATAATGTCATAAGAATTGACTAATGTTGACGCAGCGGGTTCAGGCGAAGTCAGACGCGATTGGTACCGACGGATTGATCTGATGAGAGGATTATAATAAGTCGAGATTAGCGACGATGAATCACCTTAGGCACAAAACGGTCTTCTTCCCGGTTATTTGCATAAAATGGTTATCATAATTACAACATTAAGAGCAAAACAATACGTAGACTGCAAATGTCCTGTTGGTCGTTTTTAGCGTTCGGAGAATCAGGTTGGTGCCTTTATGTTCCTAGTGACTCCACTTACCGCAGACAGGCATGTCAGTGTCAAAGGTTCACCGCCAAAGCTGGTATGGAGCTTGACACCAACATCAATTTTTCTGATTGAAACTCCAGTCAATGTTTGATTCGAGATTGAACACCCTACTTCCTGTCGACTCCGGCTTAAAATGAACGTTTGACTAGATGGGCGTTGATAGGAGTCCCGAAGTGAGAGGAAAGGCGCGGAGGCATTGCATGTCTGCCTCGTGGAGCGTAGCTTCACTGCCAATTAAAACGTGTTTTCGTACACCATAACCCAAGACAGGTTCAGTGTGCTGTCTTGGAGGGTAGCTTCACTGCAATTTTAACCCCCAAAGAGGATATCAACATGTTCTCATTCACCACAAATGTTTCTTTCTTACGAGTACAAATGCGCTGTAAGCATACCTATTGATATTCACGGCCATATCGCGATGCGTTTCTAAGATTGTGCTGGCCAAGCGTCTCACACTGCAATTTTGAACCCCTCAGAAAGTGTCACCCCGTGTTTTGATTTGGAACCTTCTAGAGCGCCAAGATATGTACGTTGCGGGTTCTTGTAGTATCTCAATTGCTTTGGGCTAGACTCAACGGCTTGAAGCCTGACAGGACCTTCACCTGTTCTGGGGATTATGTGACGCACAGAAAGACAGCTTTCGTGACGAGCTTTGCCAGTCGGGCAGTGTCGTTCACCTTTCTGGGTAGTGTCCACACACATACGTGTGTAGTCTGTAGCCTATTACTAAAGCGACTGTATTTCTTATTCTCGCCTTCGTCGTCGTTATTATCTATTATCGTCGTCTATTATTTTTATCGTCGTCATTGTCGTCGTCGTCGTCGTCGTTATCGTCGTTATCGTCGTTATCGTCGTTATCGTCGTTATCGTCGTTATCTTTTGTTGTTATCCTTATTATTATGACTTCTATCGTTCTCTCTATGTTTTTAGGTTATAAAGAATACTGCCCACATAGCTAAATGCTACTGCACCACTAGCAAAACTCTTCGTGACGATTACCGAGTTCTTCATGTTTAGGGATAGTGCGGTATAATTATCAAGACTACGATGTTCACATGCGTGGTTAGGTAGGTAATGTCTCCTCGGCAAGGAAACATGATGATCGAGAAGTGAGACTCATTCAAAAAAATATCGCCTATCCCAGAAAAGCCTGACGCGTCCTAAACTTATGGAGGCATTCTGACCTCATGATTACTTGAGCATACATGTCATATATGCGCCTACGACTCCATTCGACGGAAGCCTCATGGCACATGTGGAGGCGCCCAACCAGATATGCTCTGTTTAGCATTTCTGGCTCCTTGAGACGACGTGCATAAGGTATGTCTGGTGAAGTACTTGCACTGCGGATTTATCTCCTCCAGGAGGGGGGACTCGTTAAAATAGATTTCAATGCCCAATCAGATCAACTCTGGGAACCTGGGAGGTCTGCGTCCATCTGTGGTTAGCAATGACACTTTCACTGCGATTTTAGCCCCCTCAGAGGAGTTGGACGCGTACATACCTCCACATTCTTGCCGTTCTACTGCATGGTGCCACATGAACACAGCTAATGCCTTCCTCCGTTGGGCCTAAAATTGCAGTGAAAGGTGCGGTCCTTTTGCCAGTTCCATCGGAGCATTTCCGACTGCCTCAGCAGGCGTTAAAATGCAGTGAACGTATACTGACTGCTATTTCAACTTCTCGTTGTTCAGGTAGATCGCACTCTACCCTGTATACAGAAAGCATCTCCTCTGTGGGTGTCAAGAATGCAGTGAACCAGTGAACCCCCCTTCCATTCCGGTGAACACCTCTAGTGTTGACGCCCTGAGATGATCGAGGTATGCGCGGTCTCCTATTTGGATTTCAGCCATTCGTTTCAGATGATATTTCTAACCCAAGCCTGGAGGTTTCATGGTGGCTGGAAAGAATGTCATTTCATTATCATCAGCTCTAATAAATCAGGATCATTTACTCCATCTCACTGGTGCTTAATCAGTAGCACCTGCTCTCAAGGTATCCCATCCATTCTCAATTTGAAGAAACCTTCGATGCCTCTCTAGATGTCTGAACCAGATTCAGCTACTATTATCCCCACTACAGGAGGTTTAAACGTCCGCAGCATCAAAGTTGCGAATCAAATCATAATAAAACCTCAAAATCTCCATGTGCGCAGAAATCTGGATCCTCTCATCAATCGTATGCGCGTTCACCGTAGCACCGTTTCGGATGGGCACGAAGCGGTACACGTTGGGCGTGAGGTCTACACAAGTACCGCATGTCAGCAAAGTCTTCTCGCAGCTCCAAACCTCGGAAGTCCTCCAAACCAAGATTAGAAGCAAGAAATCAAACTTACTCAGATAATGTCTCGTATCAGTGTTACCAGTCATCAGCTCTCCAACAGGCACAACCTTGCCCCCATCAAACGCAAACGAGCTCTGCAGCGTGCCCGAGAACAAATCCCAAATCGGGCCCTTGGTCGGCGACACCGGCGCAACGAGCGTCTTCTGCGACGAGCTCAGGACCAAAGTGCCGTTGTAGTCAACCTCGTACTTGACCTCAACACCACCCTTCTCGAGACCAACAGAGGCCGCAAGATCTCTCTTCTGTGCAGCAGCGTACTTCTCGTACCCCTCGTCGCCCTCGAACGCCACAATCTTGACGCCGTACTTCTCCGCAATCCCAGAAATGTACGAGACGACATTGTGCTGGATCTCCGGGATGCTGTTCTGCGGCGCCACGCGGTAGTTCACGCCGACCTTGACGACCTCCGGCATGGCGTTGATCTTCTGCCCGGCCTGGAAGTAGTCCACGCTCTGCGAGGTTTGGAGGCGGTAGTGCGTCGGGCGGTCAATCTCGACCAACGTCTCCGCGAGCGCCTGCAGATCGCCCTCTTGCAGGAGCTTCGTGATCTCGGGCTGCGCGTCGGGGGAGTACCGCGCCTGGCAGACCATGTGCTCGTACAGCGGCGACTTCGTCGTCAGCTGCGGCGAGTACGGGTGCGCCTCGAGCGCGACGACCATCTCCGAGACGATGCCGATGCCCGTGTGCGGGAAGGGGACCGAGGAGTGGCCGCCGGTGACGTGCAGCTCGAGCCAGATGTCGACGTGGCCCTTCTCCATGACGGCGGGGAGGGCGTAGAGCGTCTTGGAGTCGAGCTGCTGCAGGCCCATGCCGCCCTCGTCGAGGATCAGCGCCATGCTGTTGTTGCCCCATTTCTGCTCGAGGTGCTTGGCGATGTGCCCCGCGCCGCGCTGGCCGGAGCACTCTTCGTCGAAGCCCGAGGCGAGGATGATTGTGCGCTTGGGGACCCAGTCCGGGTTCGCAAGGAGGGTTTCGAGCGCCGAGAGGAGGGCCGTGAAGGAGTTCTTGTCGTCTGAGACGCCGCGGCCCCACATCCACTCACCGTCAAAGTGCGCGGCGAACGGGGGATAGGTCCATGTCGAGGCGTCGGCGACGGGGACGACGTCCTGGTGGGCGGCGAGGAGGAGAGGCTTGAGGTCAGGGGAGGAGCCCGGGATGGTGTAGACGAGGCCGAAGGTGTTTACTTTGACGAGTTCGGAGCGCGCGTGGACCGCTGGGTAGGTCTTGCGCATGACATCGTGGAGTTCGTAGAACACTTTCCACCGCGGGTCGGTGTCAAAGTCGCCGAGATCGTCGTAGCAAATTGACGGGACGCGGACGAGGGCTGCATGGCGGGAGACTTGCTTGAGGATGGCGGCTTCGGAGGTGAAGAGCTCCTTTGCGGAAGGAAGACCGTCGGAGGGGGAGATCGGGGGCGGGAGATCGCAAGTAAAGGAGGAAGCTGAGGGGCTGGTGAGAGGATGTTGGTCAGAGGAGGCGACGACGGCCGCTGCCGCAGATAAGATGTTGATAAGGGTGTTGGAACGCATCGTGAAGCTGTTGTTGTCGACCGAAGGTGCTCCAACCCAATGCACTCAACTCCGGCTTTGAAATTGTCACCTTTCTTCGGCCCAAATCACAGAATTGAAGAAAGAGAACGCAAAGGCTCGCGGGAAGAAGTGTAGAGACGTCATTTTGTAAGCAGTCACACACACAGATCCCTGTGTTGCGTGATAGCCACCTCCATGCATCCTTCACCATTGACCAGTCAATGTCTCGAGAGCTTCCCCATCCCCCGCTCGCCGAGATAGGAGCTCTTTCACCAACGTGCAATCATTGTGGGGTTTCAACAGATAACGGCATAGAACCCCAGTATTTGCCGATATCCATGTTTCGGAGTCGGAGTCCACCCGACCGGTGCCGATACGGACATGTGGGCGAGTCAACGCCGCGGGCAACTTGCGACCTGCCTAATAAGAGAGCGGAGGCTGCCATTGGGTGTCGGGTATTTGAGGTGGGGATTCCTGAATCTATCGGCAATTCGAATTCTGAAGGATCGAATGCTACACGCAGGCCAGTCGATGGACCGCTGTGCTAACACATGAGAAGATGTCGACAGTGTTTGGCTCTTGTTCATTGACTCGCTCAGAGGTCTGGACAAAGTTAATTGAATCCGGGGCCGTTCCGTGTACCGGTTGCGGCACGTGCAGCAGGCACCGGAGTCAAGCCAAGACACGGGACCGGGGTATGGTTCGCACAGCAGTTGAAAGGCAGACTGAATAAGAAATGAAGATGTAAATATGCAATGACTACATGGCACCCGCTTATCGGTATGCTCTGGGTATGTGCTAAGTGAGATTTTCTGAGATTATCCAAGGCGTTTCCATGCCACTATTACTCCATTAAGATTGAATGAGATTATGCCAAAGATTAGGCAGTCTGGGTAACCACGGGGCCGCCGGTTGTCGGGAGTGCAACCGGCGTTGAAAGAGCGTACAGGTCAAACATCTTAGCCCCGCCGCAGTAATTGGCGGTGTTTGTTGTGGTCGTGACGGTACCGTCGGTGGTGAAGGTACTAACACTGCCATAGCAGTAGTTCTTGCAGGCTTTGGTCCCGACAAGGGAGGTGACAACGCCGCCCTGGAAGTCGAGACTCGAGCCGCCGTAGCACTCGTGGTGGTACTCCAAGAACAAGTACGGCAGCTTGGTTGTCGGTGTTGGGGCCTTGCTATACACCGAGTTGGCGTGAGCGATGCAAAGCTCAGGCGTGACGCTCTGGTTGGCAAACAGCAGAGGAAGTGCGTGTCCGGTAGGCCGGTCCCTGTAGCAGCCAACATAGTAGTACCCGTCGGTTGCCGTGGCTGAGGCCGAGGACGACGAGCTGTCACTTGACGAAGGGGAACTACTTGTGGTTGTTGATGCCGGCACAGATGGCACGAGGGAGCTGGATGGCGCTACAGATGATGATGAGATCACCGAGCTGCTTGATGACGGGCTGGGAATTGCGGTGGACGATCGGGAGCTGAGAACTGCGGAGTTTGAAGAGGCGACACTTGAGCTGGCGCCAACAGAGGCAGAGCTGGAACCGACTGATGATGATTGAATTGTCGGGGTACTGGACGCCGACGATGACTGTCCACTAGCAGCAGAAAGCTTGAAAAGATCAAGGCGGCTGGTTCCTCCGCAGTACTCAGACTATTCACCGTTAGAAAACATCTTGTAACGGGGGAAAGTAGGCTAACCTGGTTGCCGCGACAGAGCATATCGCACTCCTTCAGCGGAGCCGGGACAGATCCGGCGTTGGTTGTACTTCCGCACCAGCCTGAGATCATTGTTAGAAAAACGTCTAGTAAGCACGAGACACGAAACCTACACTCTTGGGCGTACTCAACACCCATGTACTGGAAGTTGCCCTTGGCACAGAAGGCGGCGCAAGCCTTGGTTGTCATATCTGCCGAGCCGAAGGAAGCCCCCGACAAAGCGCGTCCGTTGACGCCTTCGGTCTGGCATCCCAGGAACTCGTAGTCGCCTGCTCGTGCAGCGTGCTGGGGTTGGGACGGTGCTTGGTTGGGGATTGTGTTGTTGTAAACCGAAAGGCGGAAGCCGGCACCACACAGACCGACGGAGGAACCCGCACAAGGCGAAGAACATTCGGCTTCTGAGGTTGACATCTTGGCGGCTTGCGCATCCCAGCCGCAGTAACATTCGCGGCCGTACTCGACACCAAAGTAGTTGAAAGCTCCACCACCTGGCGCGCCAGTACTGCAGAATGCAGCGCACTTGGCCAAGCTCATGTCGTCCGAGGCGGACGACGCCCCCTGGAAGAGTCTCTCACCGTCCACAAGGTCCTTGAAGCACCCAGCGTACTGCCACTGCCCGCCGATAATAGCTGGCATCTGAGGATTGAGGGGCGACACGACAAATGTTGCAGATGGAGTCGCGCTGCTGGAAGTCGTGGAAGTGGGGGTAATTGTCGAGACGAAAGCGGTGCTGAGGCTTGAGCTTGGGGGACCAGACGAAGCACTGGACGCTAATGACGACGAAGTCGCAGATGCACTTGAGACACCGCTGCCCGAGGATGTCGCAGAGCTGGTAATAACCGAGGAAGATGCTGCAGAGGAGGCTGGAGGGACGCTGCTAGCGGACGATGCTCTGGTGGAGGATCTCGTTGATGCTGGCAGAGATGAGCTAGAGCTGGGGTTCTTGAGAGACTCGTAAAACCCAGCAATGTCGAATGATGTAATATCGGCGTACAAGCTCATGTGACCGTTATCACCACCACATGCCTGAGTGTCATCTCCCGTGCAATCGAAAGTGCAGAGATTGAGGGACTCGTCCTCGTACGTAGACGGATTCTTGATGCTCGAACCGCACCAGCATTCTTGGTGGTACTGGACACCAGATAGGGCAAAACCTCTGTCGTTGCAAATGCCCTGGCACTGCTGCAGCGTGTTCGTCTTCTGTTGAGCAGCAGTGTTGACAGAGCTCTGAAGATTGCGGCCCAGATTGGTAGTATCCTTGAAGCATCCAACATACTGGTATTTGGCGGTACCGTTGGTAAGAAGAGGCCCGACTTGCTTGCTGACGACGGTCCCTTCGAAGACAATGTCGTGACGACCCGAAACTTCGCCGGTGGTTGAGTTAAGACCGTCGGTGCTGAGAGTCCACGTGGCCCGCAAGGCCTGGGCAGGATGGTTCGGTTGAACCGGTGCGGCATGAATCCCAACGCTTCCGATGGAGCAGCTACCGCCGACAACTTGCGTTCCCTCGGTGAGCTCGTTGTTAGGGTTCAAAGCGAAGAGCTGCGAGGTGGCGGGGGGCTTGGAAATGGTGATCGTCAGAGGGGCATCGCCCTTGTTGCAGACCCTGATTTGCTTGTCAACAAGGCCTCCTGCAACCACATTGCCATACGAGACGGTGTAGTTTGAGAGCACAGTCCAGCCACCGGAGCCATTGGAGACTTCGAACGAAACAGCAGGCGGGTCGTTGACGGAAGCACTCAAAGTGAGCACAGCAGTTCCTCCGTTAGACCAGATGGTGATCTTTGACAAGTATGATCCAGGTGTCTCCCTCAAGAAGCGGAGGGCGACTGTCAGACTCTTTCCGGCTTCAAGAGTGGAGCCAACGGTCGGGAAGTTTGTCGATGAGAAACCAGAGCCAAGCCCGCCATCACTGGTAAAGTTGGCGTAGGCGCTAGTGTTCGTTTGCCAGGCAAAACCGGTGAATGTCAAGGTGCCGTTGCCAACATTTTGAATGAGAGCAGACCCCGTGAGACCGTCAGGGGCATCACGTAGGACTAATCTGCCAAAAGCAATGTCCGACGGGGTAGCACTCAAAAAGGCGCCCTGCCTGACGACAGTGCCTTGGACGGACACCAGCACGCTAGTTGCGTACTCTGCAGGAGGGCTGATGGAGAGCGTGACAGCGCTAGAAAGGACTCCAGGCACAATCGATACGGCTGGGTTGGAGAGGTCGAAAGTGACGTTCAAGGAGAAAGAAGCCCCTGCAGCGACAGCGCCCTGGGGCAGAGTTGAGTTGGAGCAAGTGAAAGTAGGATCCGCAGAAGTGCAGCCATTGACCTTGGTAAGGGCGACGTTGGCCTTGCAGTTGACAGTCACGCTGGCGGTGGAGCCAGCTTCAAGAGAGCCAAAGTCCACTGGGCTGGTGCAGTTGACAGCAGGGTTGACGGGAGATCCCAGAGCCACAAGCCTGTTGTTGTTGACGTTCATGAAGACACGACCATCCCCAAAGACCGGACGCTGGAACTTGTTGCTACCTTGGGTGGAGGGCAAGGTGATGGGAATCATAACGCCGTCCTGAGGAACGGCACGGAAAGCTTGGAGACCGACGTTGACATCCGCAACCCAGACCTGTCGGGTGTTAGTCAATGGGTATCTCAAAGGGTGAGGGGAACATTACAATGCCAGTACCAGGCTTGCCGTTGTCAGATGTAATAGTCATTTGGCCAACACCAACGCGACCAGCTCCGACGAAGGAGGCTGATTTGCCGGCAAGAGTGAATTGGGGCGCACCTTTCGCGTCGAAGCCAAGCTTGTACGCAACAAGCGGGCCACCGACAGTGGTCGCGTAGATGTAACCGCCCTCGCCGGGGTAGCTGCCGAATCCGCCGTACAGTGAGAATCCAAGCTCAATTGTCTGGATGATGCCATCGCCGCCGTCAGCCGCCTGTCGAAAACCGCCGAGGTTGTCAGCGTTCATGACGTAGGCTCTGCCCTTCTTTCCAGCCGTGACGCACATTCGGTTGACGCCAGTGCCCTTGAAAACGGTTGGGTCCAGGACGGCGAGTCCCGAAGAACCGACATCGCGGTCACCAGCATCCAGTCCAATGTAATCATATGGCTGAAAGTAATCGATCAGGCTCAACTTTCCAGTCGACGCTACCTCCATCTTTACCGTGCACTCGTCGAGGGTGGACATGTGGATTCTGCCACTGGCGGGGACATTTCCGTTGGCGTGTCCCTGACCGTTGCCTGCCACGAAGTAGACGTTGTTGCCGATGACGGGCAAACCCATGCCACTCTGCCAAATTCCTGCCTTGCCTCCCGTTTCGGTTTCGAGATCAAGTGGCTGCGGCTTGGGAGCTCCAGGAGCCGCTTCCGTGGCCCACATGCTCACTGGGCCCACGCCGGGTGTCTTACTGACGGACACGAGGTAACCAGTGTAGTTCCAGCGACCGCAGTGAGAGCCGAACGCGGCGACGATGTGGCCGTTGAGCTCGGCCAGAGAGGGTCGCTGCAGGGCCACACCACCGACGAAGTACTTGGCTGGGTCGTTATCGGCATTGATACCATCAATCAGGACGGGGAATTTGTCGACATCTTCGAGCGAGGGAATACGAATCGCGTACATCTTGTAGACACCGTTGGCTGTGCCGGAAGTGGTCCCGTCTCGGTAGCCCTTGGAGAAAACGTACATGATGCTTGTCGCGGGATCGATGATGGGGGTGCCGGTGATGCCAACCCAGTTCGGGATGTCGCCGCAGTTGCTGTCGGCAGCGGAGAAGGGGGCCTGGAGGGTTCTCTGCTTCAGGATGTTTCCGGTCTTACTGTCGAAGATACGAATGATGTTCATCTCAGAGGCGGTGATGACAAGCTCGGTGCCCCCCTCAGGTGTGTAGACCAAGGGCTTGGCCAACCAGAACTCCTTGCTGTCGGGGGAAGTGAAAGTCCATAAGTTTCTGAAGCTTGAAGAACCGGCAATGTTTGGGTCAAGGTTGTGGTTAGGGAGATAGCCCGATTGAGGCAAATCCTACAACAGTACGTCGTCAGTCCACATCCCATCGTAGTCGGTACAATTCAAACATAGAACCAGTGACTTTGGAGGAGGGACCAGGACTTACGGCATCACGGTATGAATCGGTGGAGGCCAGCGAAGCAACCAGTGCTGGCAATGAAGCCAGCACTCCGATGGACAACCTCATCCTGGCAGACTGAGAAGGGAAAGAAAGAGGGACGAAATGTCTGCCTGGACACAGAAGAAAACCCAAGAGGTGCCTTGAGGAAGTAAAGAGAGCGTGGCACTTGAGAAGGACATGATGAGGATCTGGGGTTGCGCGAGATAATAAACAAAACCCATGATGGCCAAGATTGTGAGCCAAGAGCATGGCACCCCTCAACACGCCAGATGGGGCACAGCCGCGGCCCTTCCGTCGCGGCCGACATCGACCTAGCCCATGGGTCGAACTAGAGCTTCTCCATTGAAGCTAGGCGTAGGCACAGAACATGCGCTTCATGCACGACCAAAGTGTTTGCTCGCATGGTTTTGGCGAGCTGGCAGTCGTGCGTGTGGAGGAAGGTTGTGAAGGGATGGTGCGCACGCCTAGGCTTGTTTGATTAGGGCGAGATATTGAAGACGCCCGAGACAATCCAGGGAAGGCGGGAAAGGCATGCCGAGCGTGGAAGCAGGGGAGCTTCTTCTCTCAGCTCTGGCACAGTATGTAGACCACAGGTCAGGGTCGGAGAGAATCGTCCAAAACAGCAACGAGCACAGGCGCAAGCCCAGAGCCCAGCGGAGGGAAGTCAAGAACCGGGAGCCGAGTGTTGTGCATCCGTAGCAAGGGAGGGACTGTGCCCTTGGGAGTTGGCGAGACATGGGGCATCCAGGCTGGCGGATGGAAGCCATGCGACGAGCCAGGGATGATGCACTGGTGGTGTGCTTCAACAAGCAAGGCGAAGCTGGCAGGCCGCCCAATGATTAGTCCAGTGGTCCATCACAAGGCGCATCTCATGGATGGAATGCCTGGAATGCGTGGCTGCACGGAGCCGGGGCCGGAGGCCACGATAGATGTGATTCAATTGCTTTGTTGTCTTAGCCGGCCAAGAATCTCTCCGACGCCCGGCAACTAGTCGCCACGAGTAGATTGGGTTGACATTGTTTGCCAGGCATGTTGGATCTGGGCAGGACGAGATCTGCCGTGGGGTGGGCACGTCGAAGACATGCAGAAGAAACAAAGTCGATTGAAGGGGCTCCGAAAAACGAAGCCAACACTAAGGTACGGACGGGAGGGTGGAACAAGCTCCGATGCGCAGGGAATGCAGCTTGGGGAAGAGATTGGGGGCGTCGGGCGCTAGTCTTGTTGGGGTCAGGTGTTTACTTCATCACCTGCAGGCAGGCCCGTCTGCACTCTGCACGGAAGGAGCGCTCCAGCACTCGGGTGCACCTGCACCTTCCTGCAGCACGATGCAAGGGCGGAAGGCACACGGAAGGTGGGCTCGGCCGGAGGCAGCTCGCCGCTAAAGCACGCAAGAAATACGGTTGAAAATATGGTTGTGTTAGTGGTCGTTCGCTGCACCGGGCCCTCGTAGCATTAATCCAAATCAGAAAATGATGACGTTGGAAAGACAGGGGTGTAAGGTAAGCTGTGGGCTGTCGATGCCATCGATGCTCGCAAACCCGACTATTGGATTCTGCGACTGAGGTCAGGTGGCATCGTGATCTACTAGGTAGCTAAGGAAGAAGGCTCGCCACTGCCATACTCGAGGTGTGTTCTTTCCATCCTCGCTGAGTCTGAGGCGTCCCTTCTATCGTTCTGCGGTAGCCCTTCCATATGCAGAAGGGGCGGGGTGGCGGCCGTACCTGCGTCGCGACTGCAGAGACAAGTGCCTGCCGGTTTCCTCTTTCCCCTCCCTCTTGCTGAATTGGGTGATGACAGCCTCCCTCCGTCTCCTTCTCCTTTGGCGTGCTTCTCCTCAAACATGCATCTCGCCGCAGTCGACGAGAACAAACCGCATCCTTCCGTCCGTCTCCAGATGATGATCATCCTCACCGGGCACCCCTACTTATATTCGATGCCGATATTACCGATGCTCCCTCTGCTCGACGCCAAGCTGAGGGACGCTTGCTTTTGAACATGTTCCACCACGACACAAGGATCGCGATAGATCCCAAACATTGGACTCACCACGCCGCATGGCCGAATTGCGATAACCTGCTCTCGTACGACTGCTTACTTGGCTCCCACGTCCTCCGCCTCAACACACCACACCTCCCTGTCTTCAAAGTCGATTTGGGCATTTGAGCCCAAGGCACGGCACGGCCGATTCTCTCCCTGCGTCTGGCGCCTGAGCTGCTGCAGTGCAAGGACATCCTGCACCAGACACCGGTCATCCCATCGCTTCGTCCAAACCAGCTCGTCGGGTCTCCTGTCATCCCATCCCTTCAGTCTTCCCTTGGCAATCGTCCACCACCATCACCCGCGGTTTCTTCACACGCCCTCTTTTTTGTTCGTCTTGCCCGAATTCGTCTTCAAGAGCCTCGAGAACTACGAAAGAACAATGACAACTGTTGGTTGGCCCCCAACTGACAAACCTCGTCGATAAAGAAATACATCGGCAATCAAATTCAGGCCACGGACCAACGATGCGGCATGTTGGGCACGGCGCGCCTCGGTAGCCGCCACTCGCACACTTGACGGCGGTCGCGATGCCGATTCTAGACCATCGGTCTCTGGAGTCCGAGCACCATAAACAAAAATAAAGTTTCCCTCGTCATCGAGAGATGGGCTACTTCATGGTTAAGCCTGGCCGAATTCTGTGTTTGCCTTGATTGCATCCCACGTGCACTCAACGAGGAAGACTTTGAGCGGCATGCTTTGCTTCAGCCCCCAAGATCCACAGCTCCGCCCTTGTCGATCTCGAAGTCCGTTTTGGTAGGGATTGACCTGACCAACGTTCCTGTCCATTGGAGGCTTTTTGCATCGACAAGCATCCGTCAGTAAGCTGCTGTTGGTTTGCGAAAGAAGGGAAAATTTTCTACTCGGAAACGCTAGCTAAGCACCTAAAAATAGGAGATGACGGGAAACGTTCCATCTGCCGGTACCCTAAAAAAACTCTTCCCGTCGGCCTTCAGGTCTACCAGTCTAGCGCAACGCGCCGGTTGCCATCGATTCAGCGGCGTCTCTGCCCTTTTCATCATTGTTTTGTCGGCTATGGTTCCATGACATACAACGTTAGCCCTTGTCCCCTATGGCTGCGCTTTTGCCAGTTCCGATTCGGTTCTTCGATGGCTAACATAGGATCGGTTTGTGCCCGCACCACATCCACCTGTCGAACCGCCGACACGTCCAGCACCGAGAATCAGCTCCGTGTGAGACGCGGGGGCCATCGGGAATTATCAGGACCCTGGTTCGTCGCCGTCTTCACTCTTCAGGCGTTGCAGATTTCTCTAGGAGAGAGACAGTGAATCGAACCACCTGTATGCTCTCTCAGCGCCAGTCAACAGAGCCTCGTGAGCATCTGCAACGCCAGCATATCCCCGCAAAAAGACGTTCGGCGGACCCGCGAGTCAGCGGGATCCGCATAGAAAAGACCCCTTTTTTGCAGTAGAATACGAGCAGGCTGAGGACTAGCGTCCTCGGCAATGCAGTCACTGCCTTGGATCCACTGGTCATGTTCAGAAAAAAGATGGAAGTTCTTCATCTGCTGCGTTGGTTACGATCAGTCTTGCCCCCATCATCTTCAACGACCACATTATTGAGGGGCTTGCAGCGACTGTCACTGATGCGCTGAAGAAGCAGCGCTGTCGCTCACCTTTGTTGCCTGTCTCGGGAATCGCAAACGAGGTCAGGAAGGTACGGTGATGCTGGCACGCCTTGGCCTCGTAGGGCTGCTGGCCAGCTGCGCCTCTGGTGCCTATGTTCAATGGCAAATGTGCGACGAAGTCTCATCCAGAAACGATCCTTTCGCCCCTACGAGCCTCGATGCGAAGTTAAGACAACTAGATGACGGAGATGAGCGACTATCATTTCGGGTAGGGCGATGGATCGAAGAAGAAGAATGCGAGGATATCGCCCGAATGATGCCCGCAGCGGCTCTAGAAATCCAGATGCTGGGACGATCATCAGCCTTCAGCGCAAAGACTAATACGACATGCGCGAAGCTCAACTTTGCCAAAGGCTGGAAGTCGACCATGCGAAACCCGGCGAGTCTGTACGTCAACTTCGAAACCGATATTGGCCGCCTGCCTCCATTGTCGACATTCCATGCGACGCTGCATCTGCAGAGCAACGACTCCGAAGAGATCAGCTGCCGACAAGCAAACATAACTCCTACGCTCGATCCGACCACGATATCTGCAATTGGCTACACGACATGGGGCGTCTTCCTCTTCGTGTTTCTTGTCGGCGTCTTGCGCTCCGTCTACAGTGCCCCAGTGACGCTCGACGAGGAACAGCGTTCCATACGGACGGTCCTTCCGAACGTCGGCGATTGCTTGCAGTACATCCAATTTGTCTTTCTGACTGGTGGGCTCAGCCTCCGGTATCCCGGCTTTTACCAGCCTGTGGTCAGCAACTTGAATTGGTTCTCGCTTTTCGTGGTTGGGCCTGTTACACACGGGGTAACTTATGACAAAGTCCAGGATGGAATCTACGTCATGAATGGCACGTATGGCGGTACATTTGGTCTGGAGTTAATGACCCAAATTGCAGGTGCTCCCATGACGATGGATACCTGGATCAATATGGTTGTTCTCATGGTGATTGTTGCTCTCGGCTGCGCCGTGGTGATCGAGGTCGTGTGGCTCGTGAACCGTCACCGAAATTTCGATGGCGAGGTTTCTGAATCAACTGTCGGCTTGCGACACACTTTCAGCCGTGTCCTTCGAATCATACTGTCCTACTTCATGTTGCCCTTGGCGGCCCTCTCCTTTTATCAGCTGGACCACGCCTCGTTCTTGCCAGCATACCATACGTCACTCGCAGTGGCGCTCATTGTTGCCATGATGGGCGCGTTTATTTGGCTTCTCCGTCAAATTCCTACGCACAGTCTTGGCGTCCTGATATTCGACAGCACGAAGCGGTATAGACGGATCGCACCTACTGAGGACTTCCGACGACATGACGAGACTTTCATTCTCATCCTATTCGTTCTGGTTTTCGTCCGTGGCGCGGCCATCGGCGGGTTGCAGATCTCGGGCCCGGCGCAGCTGGCCGTCCTTGGCTCATGCGAACTTCTGCTCCTAGCGAGTATTGCCGGGTTCCAGGCCTATTCTACCTTTTCCATTGGCGCGATTGCGGCAACCATGCGCCTCTGCAGCTTAATATTCATGGTGTCGTTCCTGCCGGACCTTGCGGGACACGAGACGAAAAGCGCCATCGGCTACTTGCTTCTGGCGCTGCATACCGGCATGCTTCTATTGGGCTTCTTTGTCCCGGCGGTCTGCGACCTTGTTGCGCTGTGCAAGACGTGGTGGAAAGCTCCAAGGCCTGACGTACGTTGTCTGTCTACTTTTGCAATCTATCATCTGACAATATATAGGCATATGGACTCCGACAGCTTAGACGTCGTCAGGTATCGAGAACAAACCTTTCTACAATGTACGACGCCGACAGCTCCTACGGAATGCCCTCTGAGCACGACGCATTCGGGGAACCTGCTGCTGGCTACCTTCACCCAACGTACCGCCCTGATAGTCCCAGCACATTGCGTCTGAACTCATCAACTACATCAAGTCGATACTATCGCCCTCCTCGCTCACCATCGCGGGGGACGTCCATCTCTTCTTCCGATTACTATCGAAGATCCGAAAGCATTGCGTCGCCAGCTTCGTCTGCTTACCCACCATCAAGAAGCACATCCGCATCCACCACCCTGGCAGAGAAGCGATCCATCCAGCGTTCTGAGTCCATCATGTCGCCGGGTAGGCTATCGGAGGAATCAATAGAAGAAGAGGATTCAGCCCTTGAGCCTCAAACATCATCGACTAAGGCCAATGGAAGGCCACTTGGTCCACGATGGAACGACTACTCGTTCCGCGAAGCCGACCTATACTACGGCGCCCCTAGACCGGCGCCCGCCACACGAGCATCTGAAGAAATTCCCCGCCCTCCTGCTCCAAAGCCATCACTTCGATCTACTTCTGGTATTTGGGCCAAGTTCACTGGCCAGCCGAGTGTTGAGCACGGATTCCAGGTCGTGAGACCACCTCGACCTGAGCAGGGCTTTGTTGTTGTCAGACCTAACAGGCCAAGCAACCTCAGCAGTAGCTCAAGCTCTAGCGATGGAGAGACGAGATGATGTTAATGAGGCGGCACACGAGACTTGTTGTTCACACACGCGGTTGACGTGACGCCAGTTTCCTAATATCCTGGGACAATGCATGGGAAGGGGCGCAACAGAGCAGAAGAGCTCCGGATGACATTCAGTACATATTTATAACCCAGCCGATAAACGTACCTATTAATCAGGCGTCTGCATTCCCAATTACTTCAACCGTCATCACTCAATTTCTCCACTTGTGCATCAGCGATGATTTATCTGCACGTCTCAATCCAAGGTTATCTATGGCCGCTGGGCAGCGCTCACCTTGCTGGAAGCAAGATGCAAACTCAACATTTGGTACTTCCGATGGATGAGCCGAACTTACATACATGCGCTTCTCGTAAATCGAACTTCGTCCCATCACCTCAATTCTTCTAACCCAATTTGGGATAAAATATCCAGCTGGGGCCATGATGTCGTGTCAGCCCATTTTTGGCAGGTTGTCAAGCAGCTGTGGCCATGGCATCCTGGGACTCCATCTCAGTGGCGACCGGCGCGCGCGCGGCAGATCAGCATGGATGTGGACTGCCTAAACAGGCGCGGTCCCCGGCGACGGGGGTCCCATTGCTTTTGATGATCCTTCCCGCGGCTGTCCTGAGATGGAGATGCAGTGCGGAATGATGCCGGAACGGATTTGCTGATGAGAGTGGGCGATTAAGATGAGTCTCTGAACATCTTTGGGCTGTGCTGAGAACGTTGACGTGCTGGACTTTGGATTCTTGACTTCTAGGATGACTTCGACCTCTGTCATAGAAGTGCGATGAACCCTTTGGACTCTTTCCATCGCTTCCAACATCGAGCCAACCCAGATCAGATCTGCCGCGGCTTGCGGATTCCATCGGGGGTCCCGATCTGAGCAATCAACATGGAAGGTTGCACTCGACGACCCTCCCGTCGACAGGGAATCGCCCATAAGAGAATCGGCTCACCCAATCCCCATCTCATCAGCCCATTGCCCATCGACTGAAAAAAATTCACAGCAAAGCCAGAACTTGGCTGGGGCCCAATTCCGTTTCCCCACAACCCGTTGATGTTTTGTTGGTGTGAAAGGGGGCCAGGCCAGGGACCACTCACTGGGAAATCTTTCAACAACGCCATTTCTGCTTAAGTGAGCGCAGAAACCGAAGCAACAGCGATCGCTCTCGGAAGTATTTTGCCAATGCCGAACGCGTTTTCCGATCTCTCTTGTGTCTCTCTGTTCCACTCCATGCATGCCAATCCTACCTAATCCTCAACACTGGCTCCCCTTTCAATCACTTAAACTTTTTTCACCTTTCACTCTGATCCTTCGCGCGTCCCTTGTGTCTCAGCACCCTCTTTTTGGCGCTTTTATCGCGGCTATTGCGACTGCGACTCTTCGGAACCAGCAGCAGCACACACAAACAAGGTTTCGGCGCTTGTTGCTCTAAGTCAGACCCGGCTCGGATGACCTGGCCCGGCAATGTCTTCGGCGCCGAATGAGAGCCCAAGGGGGCAGAATGAGAAGGACGCCGCCGCCGCCGCCGCGTCACAAGATGCCTCCGTTGTCGTCGCCGACAACGGCAGCACCAACGACAGCCCGCCGACGTCGTCTTCACAAACATCACCACCGGCAGAAAAGCCCGCGGCCCCTGCTGGGCCGCCAAACGGTGGTCTGCAGGCATGGCTCCACATTCTCGGGTCGTTTCTGTTGTACTTCAACACATGGGGTAAGTCTGGGATGGACGGCCGCGATGCAACACCATTGTGAGCCGGCGGGCGCGTGAGCGCCTTCATAATGGATGAGCCCTGGCTAACACGACTTCCCAGGTTTGATATCCAGCTTCGGCGCCTTTCAGGCGTACTATGCGTCTGATATCTTGCGCGACAACACCGCGTTCCAGATCTCGACCATTGGCTCTCTGCAGAACTTCCTGATGGTGTTTCTGGGCTTCATCATAGGGCCCATCTTCGACCTCGGCTACTCGCGCTACCTGCTCATCATCGGCTCGCTGCTCGTCCTCGTCGGACTCATTCTGCAAGCCTTCTGCCAGAATCTGTGGCAGTTCCTCCTCTGCCAGGGCCTCATCATCGGCATCGGGACAGGCTGCCTCTCCACCCTCGGCGTCGCCCTCCCCTCGCAATGGTTCTCGACAAGACTGCCCCTCGCCAACGGCATCGCGGCCAACGGTAGCGGCGTAGGAGGGTAAGCATTATCCCCGACTTCCTATCCGTCACCTCAGCTAACACATCCCCCAGCCTCGTCCTGCCCGCCCTCTTCCGCGCGATGCAGCCCAAGATAGGCTTCCGCTGGACCGTCCTCGTCTTCGCCCTCATTTCCCTCGTGACCCTCGGCATCTCCCTCCTCGTCATCAAGACCTCCTCCCTCAAGACACCGCCCGCCCGCCGCCCCTGGATCGACCGCTCCGTCTTCCGCGACGCGCCCTTCCTCCTCTTCCTCGGCGCCTGCTGCCTCCTCTTCCTCGGCATGTACACCCCCTACGTCTACGTGCAGTCCTACGCCCTCGACAACGCCCTCTCCTCCCCGGACGTCGCGCTCTACCTCCTCTCCATCCTCAACGGCGCCTCCATCGTCGGCCGCATCGTGCCGAATTTCATCGTGCCCTACACCGGCATCCTCAACATGATCTGCGCCGCCGTCTTCGTCATGTCCATCGCCGCGTTCTGCTTCGCCGCGACGGACAGCCAGGGCAGCTTGATCGCGGTCACGGTCGTGTACGGCTTCTTTGCGGGCACGTTCTTCGCGCTGCAGCCGACGACGTTTGTGCGGCTCACGGCCGACAAGAGCTATATGGGCACACGCTTCGGCATGGCTTTCACGGTCATGTCGGTGGCCATCTTGTTCGGGTCGCCGATTGCGGGCGCGCTGTCGAGGTCGCATGGGTATCTGAGCGGGTGGATCTGGAGTGGGTGCTGTTTGGCGGCGAGCGGGGTCACGATATTTGTTGCGAGGGGGGTTTCGGGTGGGTGGAAGGTGAATAAGGTGGTTTGAGTTAGCTTTTATTTGTCTGTAGTGTAATATCATATTCCTAGCCGTTGTTGAATTTTAAATCTATGCTTTAATCGTGAGCGACGACAGGACTCGAGAATGAGTTCTACTATACCTTCAATAATGAACAGCCCAAATCTTCCCTTCAGCCATGTCTATCTCTGCCTTCGTGGATGAACAAACTGCCGGAAACGAAACCGAGCACACCTTCCAAAAAGTTGAGTTGCCCGAGATCCATCCATAGCCAGCCTCGCCCACGCCCAGAGATAGAGACGCATAAGGCCACAATGTAGGAAGGAGGCTGTACCAATACCAAACACCGAAGCTACCTACCGAAGGCTACCTGGTCATATCCGTGACTACCCGGAGATCGATCTGCTTTCGGGCCGTGACCAGGGCCCCTGCCGCAGCCCGGCAGTTTTTACCAAGCAAGGCACGCCAACAACACAGCCCGGAACAGGCTCGGAACAACACCGTTCGATTCGATTTGGGACGTGACGACAGACCTGCCTCTGATGGTGCCTGTGGGGGCGCGGGCCATGCATAGCATCTTATCAGAGGGCATTGAAGGGGGCGGGTGCGCCGTTCGGTGGGAGCCGCCGCTACCCTGACTCGTCCCAAGGCTCCGCAAGGTGCAACCCGGCCGTTGTTTCTTCAGCAGCGTCGATATCCCACTCTAAGTTCTGGCTGATCTTTTGCCGGGGGAGGCATCCGTACCCGCGCTGCATGGAGCCAGGTTTTGCCTAGATACGCAGAATGAAGCTTGTAACGGCCGTGTAAGGTTGCACTGGCAGGGCTACCCGTCAAGCTTGATGGGTGATGGCGCAAAGTTTCTAGAATATGGCGGGGGATGGTGGGAGGGATGTACTGTGTAGGTATGCTGCTGCCCCTCCCCTTTCCTTGTCGTCGTCGACTGCCGGGGAGGGAGTATATAAGGCGACCAGTCGAGGAACGTCAAGTGCGAGGAGGTCGCGTTCTCGGGAAGCTTGTTGCGACTTACACATTCTGGATATCTACTGAAGAGGCCTTTTTATTATATTGAACTTGAAATCTTCAAGGTGACATTCAAACCAGTACTTTCATTCTTGTGAAAGATGTCGATCAAGACAGTCGCCGTCGTTGGTGTAAGCTCAACCCTCCCCCTCCCCCCCTTCTCCTCCGCTTCAACGCGCTCACACCCGCCTCCCACAGGCTTCAGGCCTCGTCGGCCTCCGCGTCGTAAAGTCCCTCCAGGACCACGGCTTCACCGTCACAGCCATCTCGCGCACCTCCTCAACAGCGACGTTCCCCGCAGGCGTCGCCGTCCGCAAAGCCGACCTCTCCTCGGTCGAGTCGCTGACCGCCGCGCTCGCGGGCCAGGACGCCGTCGTCTCGGCCATCTCGACCGTCGCAGCCGTCGTCAAGGGCGCGCAGGACCCGCTCGTCGACGCCGCCGTCGCCGCCGGCGTGAAGCGCTTCATCCCGTCCGAGTACGGCCTCAACACGCGCAACCTCAAGGGCGAGATCCTCGGCGACTGGCTGATTGCCAAGACCGAGGCGGTGGACTACCTGATAGAGAAGGCGAAGGCGCATGAGGGGTTCACGTGGACTGGGATTGGCACGAGTTTGTTCTTTGACTGGGTGAGTTATCCTCTTTTGCTGTCTTTGAGGGACGAGCTGTGCTGACGACGGACGGGCAGAGCATCACGCGCGGCATCTACGGCATCGACCTCGCGAACAGGAGCATCGACATCTTCGACTCGGGCAACCAGAAGGTGTCGACGACGTCGCTGGTCTTCCTGGCCGAGGGCATCGCGGCAGTGCTGAAGCACCCCGACGAGACGGCCAACCAGTACATCAACATCATCGAGTTCGACGTGACGCAGAACCAGCTGCTCAAGCTGTTCGAGGAGGAGACCGGCACCAAGTGGAAGGTGAACCACAAGACCGCCGACGAGGTCAACGAGGAGGGCAAGAGGAAGCTGGCGGCCGGCGGACGGTTCCCGTTTGAGGAGTTTCTTATCAAGTACCACTTCGCCGACGTGCCCGGCCACTCTATTCCGGAAGAGGGCAAGGCTAACAAGGTGCTGGAGCTGCCACAGAGCGACCTGAGGGAATTCGTGAAGGGGTACATCAAGGAGAACAGCAAGTAAAAATGACTAGTAATAATGAAGAAAGAGTGGTTTAGCAAAATATCAATAAGTTGAAACTCAGTTGCACATTGCATGTGTTAGTGACGATTTACTGTAAGTTCAAATCTACCTTACTTTATGATTCAAGGCGGGTTTCGAGGTGTGGGTATTTGCAGTACATGTTTGATTGTTGAGCACTAACAGACCGTTATCGTCAAGTGGGGCGACGTTCACCATGAAATCTCGCGCCAAGCCAAATCCATCGTGCAGTTTGAGTTCATGTTGTGAATTGGCGTGAGCAGGCTGCCGCTGCTGCCTAGCCGCGATTTAGTTTCCTCTTTAGAAACAAATCACGTGGGGTATTGGTCTTGTCGTCTACCAAATGTGGACGTTCTCCAACGACATAAGTAGCGTCGTCGCAGATCGGTGGCTGACACAGATCCAGCATAGGTATCATTCGCGCACACTCTCATCTTATCTCATACCTTCCGCTGAAAGCTTCTCTATACCTTTCATCGTTCCGCAACTCATTTGACACGCGCTCAGTTACCCCAATTCTACCATGGCGGACACCGCTCCAAAAGTTGCCGAGAAGGAACGCCGTGAGGCGCCGGAGTCGGTCGAAACAAAGGCGAGACTGCTGGCCGAAAGAATTAGGAAGAGCAAGCACTTCATTGCGTTCACAGGAGCCGGAATCTCCACGTCCGCTGGTCAGTCGATGATTGATGCGGTTCTATGGCGGAACAGCATCCTCCAAACGTCTTCTAACGAGACTTCCACGTAGGAATACCGGACTTCAGAGGCCCTGAGGGCGCGTGGACGCTCAGAGCTCAAGGGAGACAACGGGTTGGGAAGACGACGAGTACACTACAAGCTATCCCGACGCCCACTCATATGGCTCTGGTTGAGCTGCAGAACCGCGGGCTGTTGAAGTACCTCGTCAGCCAGAATTGTGACGGGCTGCATAGGAGAAGCGGCATGCTGCCGGTAAGCTGCACTGTCCGTCGCGATGACAACAACTATGGACAGCTAAACCGCATTCATAAAAGGAGCGGATTTCTGAGTTGCATGGCAATAGCAACAGGGAGTATTGCAAAGACTGCGACAAGGAATACCTTCGAGGTACAAGCCCTTCTCGTAAACATCATCCGGACTGCGCGGCTAATATCGTCAGACTTCCGAGCTGTGTCGACATTTGAAAAGTCCATTCACGACCACCGCACGGGACGCAAGTGCGCGCGATGCGGCGGCGTCCTCCTCGACACCATCATAAATTTCGGCGAAAGTCTCTGGGAAGAGCCTCTCTCACGCGCGCGCGAGAATGCAAGCAAGGCAGACCTATGTCTTGCGTTGGGTTCATCACTGACGGTTAGCCCTGCGAACGAGATCCCGGAAACGGTCGGGAGGAAAAAGCGCAGCCGCACTGCTGCCGGAGGGCAGCTCGCAATCTGCAACCTCCAGAGCACCCCGATAGACGAGCTGGCGCAGTTGCGGGTGTGGTCTACTACGGACGACCTCATGATCCGAGTCATGAAGAATCTCGACATACCGATCCCGGTGTTCATACTCCGTCGCCGGCTGTCGATAGAGTTCCAGACGACTGGGGAAGGAAGGCACCAGATCACGGTCTGCGGTGTTGATGTTGACGGCACGCCGGTGACGTTTCTTCAATCGGTCAAGCTTGCGTACAACAGGCGCGTTGCGCGATCTGAGCCCTTCGTCATCAACTTCCGCGGCGATATCGAAGTAGGGGCGCAATTTGAGCTCGAGCTTGAGTTCATGGGCCACTATGCAGAGCCAAACTTGATGGTTACGTACGATTACACGGGCAAGATGGATGAAAAGGTCCTGCATCTGCTTGAGTACAACCCGGCTACTGGAGAGTGGAAGACGAATAAGCTGGTTGAGGATGCGGCAACTGATGTTCAGCAAGGAGATGCAGGTGTTGCCGGAACATATGAGGATCACTCAATTATTGATCTCACATCAGATTGACACAATACATCCTGGTTGCTTCGGATCGATGGGCTTCAATGACAGCCAGCCTGTGCAGTTGAGACGCCCCCGTTTGATCGAGGACCTCGCTAGAGATGGTCGTTGGTTAGAAATCAGTCCTCAGGTACAGACTACCTTATTTGAGAAAGCTGCTTGGAGCTATCCCAATGTTATTTGTTTCCATTGTGGCCCAGGCAACAGACTTTGTTCAAGGTCTGATAAACCGAGTTGCCCCAGACCCCGCCGCTCCGGAGGATGATGCCTGTTGTCTAAGAGCATGACGTTGTAGAATACCCATGAGTTATCCTTATAGTCCCGCTCGATATCTTCTGAAAGCAATATGACCTCGAAAACATCCTCCCAGTCACTTTCAGTCATCTCTTCCAAACTATCCATCCGAAGTCTACCGCGAGGAATTCCGTCTTTACCGCAAAAGTCGCTCTTTCCGCTCTGGAAATCGGAAATGCTGACCCGGAAATATACCGCCAAGGTACAAAATTGCAGAACAGGGTACGATGCAGTTTCGTTCGATGGATCAATGTCGGTTATTTGCCCAGACCTTTTCATGTCAATGCCGAATAGTGTCGAAAACTTGGGTTCGTAGCGATCGCAACCTGAAATCGGTACCCGGGAGTAGAATCCATCGGCTTTGTAGTGGTTCGACAATTTTCGGACTGCACCCGATATATCCTTCTTGTACCACGAGATCCAGTGTCGAGTCTCGTTCCAGGTGTAGCCTCGCATAGGTTCCCTCCAGATGGGGGGCTCCAATGTTATCTGATCATGCCAACCAGCCCAGGACCAGCTTGGAAACGCACTCCGACGACGTGAAAGATCCCCTCCAGAAGCACTTCTGAACAGCATGAAGCGCTCCAGCCGCCCTGCCGGAAGTCCTTCCACAATTTCTTGACCCAACTTGTCTTCGACACGCCGAATTATGCCTGCCAAGGCCCGGATAGTATCGCAAGGGTCGGAAAGTACTCGTGTAGTGTAATGCTCAAGTATGCAAGCGTAGTCGCGGAGGGGGTTCAGAAGTTCCATTGCCAGCTTTAGGTTTTTCGGCGCAGAAAGAATGTCACCATGTGCAGCCAAAATAGGATTGTGTGCTTGGTCGATGCAAAACTCAGAGACGTCGGCACGACGGCACCGAAAGAAGACTTCGTTTTCAAAGAAGTATAGGGCTCTGTGACTGAGGGAGGATTCTTGGAATCTTTGTACTATGTGTTAGTCTCGGTACATGTATGATTGATTGGGATTTGAGCTACTTACGTCCATCCCCTGGTCTGGTAGACAGTGGACTCCAGCATGCCATCCAAGTCCTTGAAAACAGTCATAGAGATATCTGGCTGTATCACCGTGGCCTGTCTTGGCATCCGACTACCTCCGATAAATCCAGGGAGACCAGAGTTGGCAGTGTGCCCAGATGCAGCCACTGCCGTCAGCCAGGATCGCTCGAATATGTTGTCCATTACACTGATGCCCTGAAGCAAGTCCTCTGGGTCGTCCTGTATTAGACAAAAGGCGTCAACCCAGATATATCGAATGTTCAACCGCCGAGCAAGTTCGATAGTGTCTCTGATTGTCTCCGGAATCCGGAGTAACGGTTCCAAGGCTTTCTGCTTCAGGAACCGTGGAGGGTTTGCTCTGGTCATTCTGAAAGTGGAAACGCCGCCCCAGACATAGCTCAGGGCTATATAGGGCCGGATATCGTTAACCTCCACCAGACAAAGGTCATGTACATCGATCAAACGCAAGACTTCCAGCCCCGGATATGCTTCTGAGAATGATTTCGTCTCCTGCCCGCAAGTAGAGGCATGACCTGTCTCACAAGAAGAAATCCACTGACTGATGCGTTCAAAGTCGATGAACTGCTCGATTTTCGACCGAAGCAAGACCCTTCCCTGGAATGTTTCAAGACTTTCCTCATTTCCCCCGGCGAAGCAAATGATGCATCTGCGACTGCCGTAAACATAGAATGCACCGCTGGCGGCTGGTCCCAGATCTTCTGACCAACATATGAACACCTCCTGCCACTCCTCGTTGAGGGCCGGGATTAACTCCAGTTGTACGGCCTGCGTTACTACATGGCAAAATGGGCAGTCACTGGCAGTAATGCGCATGAGATTTCCCAGTGGAAAGGACGCCAAGCGGTCCAAAAGAGGTTGCTTGCGGGCCAAACTTCGGAAGGGAATGTCCCTGCAGTACTTGCACAGCGGCTGCATTGTAAGATCCGTTGAGCCAATGTTGAATCGTTCAAGACTCGCTCACATTGGCTCGCAAGACCATGATAATGGAGAAAAGGTTTTCAAATTCACTCCGCTATTCGGTTGTGTAGTGATTGGACGGCATACCTAGCGTGTCTATCGTTGGCCAATCGCAAACGTGGATTACGAACATGAATGCGCTTAGATAGAGTCACAAAAATACTTGGTAGAAGCTAAGCCGATAAAACTGATGAAGAAACTATGAAATTTTGCAGCTATCCTCTTAGCAATTGATACAAGGCATACACATGTCGAAGTTAACTAGCGCATGAGGGACAGGTCAGAAGCATACATGCAACGACTTATGACCGACATGGACAACTCAAGGGCATCGCAACTTATCCCCGAAAAAGCTCCGGTCCGCTGCGGATACCCCAAACTGACAGCGATCATCAGACGACGATCATAACCAATGAGGGTAACTGTGAGCCAATTTCAAGTCGCCAGAGCCGTTACATTTTAGCTTTCGGCCCCTCATCCCGGCACCACTACCGCTGAAGATACGTGGCTAGAGCGGGGCGACGGACGAGTAAGCCACGGAGGCCATCTCCGACGGCGCCAGATTCTCAAGACCATAAATCTGAACGCGGGTGAACTCTCAATTCTGATCGAGGAGTGATATTGAAAGTGGTATCGAAAACATTGCCATTGAGCCGCGACCATGGGTATCCCTACGGAGCTAGTTGGCAGTCTCCCCCGGCCGGAGGCGTTGCAAAAGACATACGCGGACTACGACGCTGGAAAGATCTTCAAAGGCCAACTTGAGAAGGCCCAGGATGCGGCCGTCAAAGACTCCATCGATCGCTTGAAACAAACTGGCGAGACCTTCGTCAGCGATGGCGAACAACGAGCAAGCTCTTTCGCGACGTATCCGATCACGGATACGTTGAACGGAACAGGTCTTGCCGAAGGTCAGAAACTCACTCGCTTCTCTCACAACCTTCATGAAAAGACTTTATAGCTGAGGCCCGTTAGGACTTGCTGGAGATGGCCAATTGTTCGCCTACTTTGACGACGGCCACCACCGCCAGCTTCCCCGCCTCACACAGGGTCCGTTCAGGTACAAGACCTATGCGTACGAGAATTTCCAAAAGTCACAGGCATTTTCCGGGGGCCATGAAATGAAGACTGCTGTCATTGCACCGAGCATGCTTTACCTCTTGTATCCTCTGAAAGGCGATATTGAAGGGTACAACAGGGAGCAGTTCACTCATGATCTGGTGAAGGAGTGTGAGAAGGACATTCGGGGATGTTTTGCAGTTGGGGCCAAGAGAGTCTCAATCGACTTCACAGAGGGCCGTAAGTAAATTGATTACTTTTTGTGTGAAATGAGGCGCTAATAGTGACTCAGGATTGGCGGCGAAGAAGGACCCTAGAAACCCCTGGACAAATGAGGATCTGCTTCAAACATTCGTGGATCTTATCAATCAAGTCCTCGACAAATTCACTGCCGAAGAGCGGGCAAACATTGGGCTTCACACCTGCCCTGGTGGAGACTGCGACTCCGTCCATTCTGGTGACGTGCCATACCACTCACTTCTCCCATCACTTTTCAAAATCAACGCAGGTTTGTGAATCCATGTCTCAAATCTCTCAGTAACGTCACGCTAATATTTGAACTAGGATACTTCCTGATACAACTATCCACTGAGAAGGACAAGCCCACAGTTTGGAAGGAAATTGGGCAGAATATTCGCAAGGATGCCGATGGCGTGAAACAGGTTGCCTTCATCGGCGTCACAAACCCGCTAAACCCTCGAGTTGAGACCGCGGAGGAAATTGCGGATGACTTGTGCGAAGCAGCGAAGTACATCCCGGTTGACCAGCTTGGTGCCACGGATGATTGTGGCTTCAGCCCGTTCAGTATTGACCTTAAGCCAAATTACGTCAAGGGCCCGGACTTCGCGAGGGACATTGCCTTCGAGAAGATTGCGAATAGGGTCAAGGGGGCGAAGATTGCTTCCGAGAGACTGGGTATCTAGAACAGTATCGTGTGATGGACTTCATGCCCACTTAACATCGAGCATATATCTCTGAGGCCTTTTCTTTTGAAACACCTTCGTGTCGACACTCAAACAACGCGCCAATGATGTAGGACATAAGCATGCGCGCGCCAAAATGTTAACACTACTCCAACTAGATACATACGGACAATCTTGTACAGACGCCCGGTTCCTCAGGTCTCTGCTCCGAAGAAAGCACAGCATTGTGATTCGTCACCTTCGACATATGACCCAAGGAACATACCGGGGATTCCGATGATGTAGAAAACATGTAAGTTGACGTTTCTGTTGTAATACGTGTGGCTTTTTGTCCCCGTGGAGGTGACAATAAAAGATGCCTCAGGGTAGTTTGCCCAATTTACTAAAAGCAAGGCATTTTGCTTCATAAACCTTTGGTCCCGCGTTTCGAGCCCATTTATATATTCTTGCACTACGAGGCCCGAGAAGCTTCAGACAACGAGCTTTTTAAACCCTATCGAGGCTCAAAGTAGCATCAATGACTGATAGCGAATCGATAGTTTTTGATGTTCTTTGGTGTAAATTAATGAAGGCGGCTTGACAGCAAAACATCGATCAGAGCACGATATTCCGTCAAGAGCCTGCCATTTGTAGAGCACGAGTCACACGAAGACGAATAGCCTCCAGACGACGACGATGTCGGATACTGGAAGTTTAAGATGATATCTCACATATTGAAGTGTGTCTTGAATATCCGTATGTGTGCAAAGCTGTGTAGCCGCCGAGATACTCTAAGCATGAATACCTTTTGGACGCCCATGGTGTCACGAAAAGCATTGGATCGCAATGGCGAGATGTATGAGAAGCTTCAAATGATCCAGACTTATATGCGGCTTTCAATGAACACTCCATGCGGAATGGCAAGAGAAGCAAGTTGAATAGAGCACAACATTCTTCAAGCAGGAATCTCCGCAGCACAGTTGCACCACTGCCGACAACAAATATGCTATCAGCTTACAGAGCCCAGAGGAAGTGCAGCTCCGAGAACCAACATCCCAGAGAACCAAACAAAACTCATATACATTTAGTCAATTGGAAGTGATTCACTAGAAACCAAGCCCAAAATCAAAGTTGGGTGTGATCCGCACAACGAAGCAAGGAGGAGAGGCAAGCTGCACCCGTCGATTATGTGTGTGCGTCGCAGCCCAAATGACAAAACCAGGTCACAAAAGCTTGGACCTGTTTCTCACAATCTTCGTGGTATTGTAGGGCAATACATTGGAAGCCTTGCGGATTAGAGATGCGAGTACGTTGGGGGGGATTTCAAGCGGGTTCGGTAAACCTCTTACGATAGCCAGTGGTTGAGTCGCACTGAGGTTTCCACAGAACGGGGGTTCAAGGCCTATATTTGTGTTCAGGTTTGAGAACCTACCATAGATCGGCTATTTCATCTTTTTGGAAGATCCAAGTTGGCTTTGCCGGTCTGTAACTACTATTAGCCCCCGTGTTGAGTATACCTTTGTTGATCACAGATCGCTCCGCCTTCTGAGCGGCGTGTAATCTGCAACCTCAATTACCCGATGAGACATCATTCAGAAAATCCACATGGCGCTGAAACGTTGAAGGATGTGAAGAGATACCGAAGGCACTTGAGATGAAGATGAATACTGTTGAAATGTCACTGTTACTAACAACCAGATGTTTGGTACGATTACTTTGGAAGGACTTTCTACATCAACCCAGGGGCGAGTAATCCAGAGACTTCCAGGACAACACTAGATTCCGAATTACCAACACACAAAAGAGATGCAATGGATGAATTGTGTTGTATTAACATGTCTGATACTGGAGTCGACGAAGCTTTAAGTAGTTTGTGCACCGGCTCATGGGGCCAACAGGAAGGTGGACGATATTTGAAGTCACGCCCGGAAGGTTGAAAAGAGAAGATTCATCCATATAAAAGACCTTCGAACATCATTCTCGGATCTAAATCACACTAATAAGATTCCATGATGCTTTCTTGAAATGGGACTTGCGATGACAGCTAAAAGCCAAGTCGGCGAGGTGTCTGCAGCTCAAACCGCCGCCGAACAATTTTGAGCCCATTTCCCCTGTCCTTAGTGTGTTCAGATAGTACACTCAAAAAGCTAGAGCTCAGCAAAGACGAACGACGGACGGCATGAACGGTTTACTGAAGTTCTCACCGCGAAACCTAAAACAAAGCCCCATGTTAATTCGCATGGTCATATCTTCCCGATCACCGGAGACGCTGGACGTATTTTCGCTGTAGATTCTACCCAATTCTGATCTTGGGAGCTTATTCAGAGTTGCACTATCTCTACAAGCAAGCAACAAACATGTCTCTACTTGGCGACTTACCGATCAAACATTGTCGACACGACAGCGAGGCCCTTTGGGCGATGAAGGGCCGTACCTGATATGAAGGCCGAGATTGCTATATATTGTGGAGGCATTCTGGAAATGTATCTTGAACGCCACAATGCCAACACTTCCCAAAAGCCTCGCTTTCCTAGCTGTGGATGACTGGCTAAGCTTTACTGAGCGTGCTCGAAGCGGACAAAAAAGGGTGACTTAATCATCGGGCGAGAACGTTACAACACCCAAGTCCTGTATTTCTCTTCATCTTCATCGTATTCCGCCTAGGGAAGTAAGGAAGATGACAGAGGATAAATCCACGATATGATCTTACGTTGCGTAGCACAACAATCAAGGATCCAGCGGTTAAACCAGCTTTCGCCTGCTACGCTCGTCAGCATCCCAGTCTCAGCAACAGAGGTCTCGTTGCATATTTAAGAGCTTTTTAAAACAACTAGATGATAGCACGAAATCATTCCATTATTCCTCGTTGGTTGCTTGTTGCTCAGAAGCTGGATGGAACATTGTCACGCACGACGGGACGTCATAGATCACTGAGCCGCATACGAAAAGGTAGTCACGAGGGCTTCTGATGCCGGTCTGTATTCATCTGTAACCTATGTCTCATCGTTCCCCGGCGACGGAGAGGGACGGCGGCTGTTGCCAAGAATGGGAGCAAAGGTCCTCGTCGTCGACGTAGGTCTACAATTTAACGCAGAACCGTTAGCATGCGATCCCCATCGAACAACGGAAACAGAGATCAACTCACCATCGGCATCGTACTCAAACCTCCTCCGTGGCGGAGAAGTACTCCGACTCACTCGGCGCAATGGTGCTGCCCTTGTCGTCGTCGTCGTCGTCGGTGTAGAGGGTCGCCTCACTCGAAACGTTGCGCGAGGCCGGGCGGTGGTCTGTGTAAGTCTTGAGGACCATCTGGGTCGCTACATCCACCCAACAGTCAGCATCATCTTCTGGATGGTGTATAAGATTGGGACGGCGACGACGTACCAGCGACCAGAGCGGCGAGGTGGTCCATGTACTGCTTCTTGGTACTGGCTATCTTCTCAAGCACTGTAACATCCGAAAGTATTAGCCGTGCTTCCAACTTAAACGTCCATCCTCAAAATGCAGTGTACGGGGGTAAGGGATCAGAGTAACTTTATAGATCAGATGAGTCGTGCCGGGGCAGAACTCATCAGACCTCTTCTATCTCTTGCGTCTCTCATCATGTACCACTCGAACAGTGAAGAAAGCAAGGGTATTCTCGAAGATGGAGCGATACTCACGCTGATGGTCGCCCGGAGGAGCGGCAGCCTCCATAAGCCGGAGCGTCTCGATCCGGTTGACGTAGTGGGTGCACCAGTCGAGAGTTTCGTCGATGAACGGGAAGATGTCGGCCATTTTGGAGCTTGGTGCGGTTACTTGGAGAGGATGGGTGGTCTGCGAAGATGAAGTGGTCAGCGGCTTTGCTATCAAGGGTATATCAATGACGAGGAGAGTGAAAGAAAAAAGAATATTCAGAATTTGAGGTTCTTCTCTTCGCTTGTGTGCCTACTCAGGGACAAGCAGTCTCGTAAGGGCCAGCAAACCTCAGGAGCAAGACAGCCGGCCCAATGGGTCTGGAGGCAAGAGAGATGAATTGAAAATGAGCGAGACGTACCTGAACGAGAATAATCTCAAAGCAAGCGGGAAGGACAACAGTCGAAGCCGGAAAAGCGAAGCAAGCGTAGCTGAAACTGCGAGGGTCCGCAGGGTCGAGAAGCCAGAGCAACCGTCTATTCTTCAGGAGCAAACGCGTTCCACACCAAGGCAGTGAAAAAGAACGACAACCGGCAAAACCCACGACGCGCTCTCTGCGTTGAACGGCACGGTCTGAGCTTCTGCGCGCTGCTGCGGACGGGTAGGCGGGAAAAAGCAGTCGAGCAGGGCGAGACCGGTTTCCGGGCGTGTGGTATCTGTGGGGAGGTGCCTGAACAGACCTGCGTTGGCGAGGGAGAGGTGGCAGGTTAGAGACGGGGGGAAGGGCTGGTGTGTGGGGAGAAAGAAGTCGAGGAGGGACATTGGGGGTCACGTGGAGGCGGTGTCGAGAAGATGAGAGGGCTTGCTGCTGGGTAAGTTGAATGCCTCCGCTGATTCGAGATACGGACGGGGAAGAGGGTGTAGGTCTATTTGTTTTGTTTCTTTCTTGACCACTTGTTTTATCGAGGCAGCAGCCAAAGGAAGTTGCGGATGGAAGCAGTAGCATCTGCTGGAAGGAGCTGGCCAAATGTAAACAAAGCAGGTTTTTGTCGTCGGGAAGAATTATCACTGAAAAGTTGGCATGGCGATTCAGTACTCACCAGGATCTTTGAATTTCTTGCCCTGAGTTGGTGGTGCTGGAACAGGCAAGTCTCGGAGCCGTGGAGTCGGCCTTGGCCCCACTCCGGTGCCGATGCCGGTCCCTGACCCGGACCTCCGGGCTGGGAGCTACCCATTCAAGTACAACGCTACAGCGTAATTTCCACAAAGGAAGGTAATCGGCCTGGGGTATGCCTCCTTAATAAGCTTCTACGCCACAACGATATGATATAGTAGAGTTTCAGACTTCCGAATCGAATACTGCTGTTGAGCATGATACCTTTGGAGTACAGACGCTCTTACATCATCAAAGGTTGGATAGTTTATCATCATTTGACTACATCACATGAGCTCTGGGTAAGGGGCAATGATGGCGGTCTAAACTACTTTGGTTTATTGAATGATATGATGCGACGTTATATGAACATTTGCTCCATATTCCATGTCAACACCTTTTCGTCTGAACATTATTTTCATAGAATTATACATTAAATACAACGCTGAATATCGGTCATGATATGGGCGAGGTGGCGGCCCGGGTGTCCTTTTTCCATCCATACATCCATAAACATTACTCGCATCAAAGAAGGGCAGCAATGACGACACCGGCAGCGGCGGCGACCACACCGGAGCCGAGACGGCCGGCGGCGTTGGTGACCTGGACCGGAGGGGTGGTAGTCTTGCTAGGGCTAGGAGCCGGTGTGGTCTGAGCGGGGGGAGTGGTAACGGCCGGAGGAGGGGCGGGAGGGTTGCTAGCAGGAGGAGCGGGGTTGCTAGCCGGGGGTGCGGGGCTGCTGGCGGGGGGAGCAGGCGTACCAGCGGGAGGAGGGGGAGTGCCGGCAGGAGGAGGAGGAGGAGGAGGGGGAGTTCCGGCGGGAGGAGGAGTACCGGCAGGAGGAGGGGGAGGAGTGCCGGCAGGAGGAGTACCCGCGGGAGGGGGCGCAGGAGAGCTGGCAGGCGGAGCCGGAGGAGCAGGAGGAGCAGGAGGCTGGCTGCTCGGAGCGGGCTTGACGGTGCTGAAGGTGTGAGGAGGAACGCTCTCGGTGACCGGGCAGATGGTGGTTGACACAGGGATCGTCTCGGTGGTGACGTGAGTCTCGCCAGGGCAGTTGGGAGTTCCAGGAGGGCACTTGGTGATGGTGTGGACCTGGGTAGTGTAGACAGTCGACGTAGTCCACGTTGTCGGGGGAGGGGGAGGGGGAGCAGGCGTGGAAGTCTCAGTCACGGGGCAGATGGTGGTCGAGACGGGGACGGTGACCGTCGTGATGGTGCCGGGGCAGTGGGGGACGTGAGGTGGGCACTTGGTGATGGTCTCGACGTGGGTGGTGTAGATGGTAGAGGTGGTCAACTTGTCGGTAGTCTTGGTGTGGTGGGGCTTGCTGGTGGTGTTGGCCCATGGGGTTGTCGTGGGAGGAGTGTAGGTAGGGACGGTGTGAGAGTGGTGGCTCTTGGTGCTGTGTCCCTTGGTGCTGCTGACCTCGGTGGAGGACTCGCAATCGGTAGAGGTAGAGGGGGTGTAGACGGGCTTCGAGCTGCTTACAGCAGTCGAAGTAGTGTCGCAGTCCTCAGTGGAGGTGGTGGTTGGAGTATGGACGGGCTTCGTGCTGGTGATGAAGGTTGTGGTGGTGCAACTCTCAGTGGAGGTGGTCGTGGTCGTGCAGTCCTCCGTGGAGACGGTCGTGGAGTTGTAAGACTTGCTGGTGCTCCAGGTCTTGCTAGTCCAGGTGCTGTGGCCCTTGGTGCTGCTCACCTCGGTAGAGGTGGTGCAGTCCTCAGTGGAGGTCGTCGTAGGGGTGTAGACCGGCTTGGTGCTGCTCACGAAGGTGGAAGTGGTGTCACAATCCTCGGAAGAAGTCGTGGGAGTATGGACGGGCTTCGTGGAGCTGACCTCAGTGGAGGTAGTGCAGTCCTCAGTCGAAGTGGTGGTAGGAGTGTGAACAGGCTTGGTGCTGCTGACGGCGGTCGTCGAAGTCGTGCAGTCCTCGCTGGAAGTGGTCGGGGTGTGGACGGGCTTCGAGCTGCTCACCTCGGAAGAAGTCGTGGGAGTGTGAACGGGCTTGCTGCTGCTAACAGCAGTGGAAGAAGTGGTATCACAGTCCGAGGTGGAGGACGAGCTGTGGACGTAGGTGCTGCTGACCGGCGTCGTGGAGGTGGTGCAGTCCTCAGAGGAAGTGCTGGTGGAGTGCTCCTTGGTGCTGCTCGGAGTAGGAGTAGGAGTAGGCGTGGGGGTGACATATACGCTGGTTGAGGTGGTGATGACGGGGGTGCTGGAGGTCGCGGGAGCGGAAGAGGTAGTGGCCGGGACGGTGTTGGTGATGCTGTAGGTAATGCAAGAGCACGCGGAGGAGACAGCCTTGATGTCACCGCCACAGTTGTTGAAGTCAGTTGGGATGGCTGACGGAGCAGTGGTGGTGCCGTGGAGGAAATCGACGCAGAAGGTCTTGGCCTCCTCCTCAAAGCGTTGGTCGATCAGGTTGCGGTAGCAGCCATCGTGCTCCTGGGTTGTGTTAGTGGGTGTCACTGGATACGGAGTCCCTCACGTGACGGGGGAGAGACATACGCAAAAGGGGTACTCCCAAGCGTTGACGGACGCCAGGGCCATGGCGCCCAGTCCCATGTAGAGGCCGCGCATCTTGAGTTGGTTTCGGGTGTTGTTGGAAGCGAATGACGGTGACTTTGAAAGTCTACCAGTTGAAAGCGAAAGTAGTATTGCCAAAAGGCTTGAAGCGACCGTGGGTGAGGAGGAAAGGGGGCAAGAACCAGAGTGCCGGAGCAGCGATGCGGCCTTTATGAGAAGCCATGACTCCGGGGTGAGGTGGATTGGATGGGCCGAGTCGGGGTTGCGGCGGGCGGAAGCGATCCCATGCTTGATGCACTCATGGCCCCTTCATCCGCTCCATCCACGGTGACGGAGAGGCTAAGAATACGAGCTTGGTGCTGGAGCCGCAGTCGCCTCGTGGTTGATGTCCCGTTGCCCATGGACCCAGCCAGCTGTGCAGCCTAACCCAGCCATCCATTGATGTACATGCATGCAGAATTAGGGTAGGGCACCTTGGGTTGCAGGCTGGGCCGCTGCATCATGGCATTGGTGGTGGAGGTAGGCGATGGTGGGTGTGGTGATGTTGCTTAGCTTCGGACCACTCACACCACAACGGCGGCACCTCATCGGCCAGTCGACGGGCAGCAGTCGGCCCCTGGGTACATGGCGAGTAGGTGATAGCCCCCTCCGTCAGCTCGTACCGAAGGCTAGCGTGATGGGCTGTCATGGCCGCCATGGAGACGGGACAGAGGGCGGAAGACGGGTTGGGATGGGCTGGTTGCTGTCAGTGATCTCACCAGTGGAGACAGACGTGAAGGGGGAGAGGCCGTACCTTGGACTGTAACGACGGGCTGACGCTAGAAGTGCGGAGGATCTTCAAGTGAGGAGTTGGAGTCCTCTATTTCCGAGTCTATTGAAGGTGGCCCTGGTGGTTTTTCTCGTGTTGCTGCGATGATTGGACTGATGTTTCGACGTTTCTTGACGGTGGCGCCGGGGTGTTACTGGGTCCGTAGAAGTCCCACCGATGCGGGCCCGTAAGGATGAGTCTAAGTTTCTTTCAATGTGTCCGGCCGTTTCTTTCTTTTCGCCGGGCTTCTTCCCTCTGCATGAATGAATGGGTTTGCACGTTGAGAAAAAAAAAATCGGAAAGAGCCTAGAAGACCAGATGCCTCCTTCCCCCTGCCTTTGGGCTTCCCTTAGCGTGGTTTAGCCAGGGGTTGCCCAGCCGTCGAATGACAGTGACGGTCCAGCAGAGCCAATCAGCGGCAGCCAGAACCAGATTTAGGCAGGTGGATGTGGGCGGGCAGTTGCTGCCTCGCTGGGCAACTGCTACTGCAACTGCAACTGCAACTGCCCTGCACCTTCTTCTGCGGTGGAGAGTTGGAACATTCGGCTAAGGCGGAAGGGACGAACGAGGTGACGGGGTGACGGGGTGACGGTCCTTCCTGACAGCCATCGCGATCCTCTATCTCTCCGCACTTGAGGAAGGAACCTCTTGCCTTCCCTCTGCCTTTCATTCTATCGCCAGCTGGCTGTCTCTTGCCGTGTATGAAAGGGTACGTACATGCAGACGTAAGGTAGATACGTATCGTCAAATTTTCTCTCCCTCCAATGGGAGGCGCAGGAATTACCGCTGGTGAAGTGGATGAGAGGCAGGCGCTCCTTTGAAGGTTCCTGCCCAGCCTGCGCCCGTCTTCTCTCAAGCTTCCATCTGCGAGTCCGACTTTTCTCTGCTGACGACTTTCCTGCAATCTGACTTTGCACGACCACCAAGACTGACAAAATTCCAACGTCCCGTCTCTAAGGAACGCCTGCTTCAATGCCAAGTCATCCTTCCCGTTTTGCAGAAACGGTGCTGACGAACGGTCAATGACCACTGCCAGCACCAACGGCTCGCCCGGTCAGCAAGTGTTTGCAGTCAATCCATCCTTCAGCGTCCCATCAAGACATCAGGTGGCAGACGGCCTTCACCTCCGCCGCTAACACCAACCTGGACGCGACAAAGGCACTCGCTTGCCTAAGAAAAGAAACAAAGCTTGAGGCTTTTTGGCACCCTTGTCAACCCTCTTCCTCTCGCCTGCTTTTCCTGTTCTACTCCAACCTGCAGCTCGCCGCTGCTTAGCTCTTCCCCTCACGATGCATGATGCTGTCGCTGCCCGCTTCATTGCAGCAAGCCTGCGCGAGAGAAAGATCCCTTCATACAGGGAAATGATGGCCTACACCAATGAGGTAATGCCTGCGGATTTCCGCACACCCTCTCGATCCCTCACTAACCACCGGAACACTTCACCACACAGTTGGCTCTCGCTCGCTTCCTACGCCCGGATTCCATCAGACACACATCGTCGGCCACTTTTGCTGCTGGTCTGCCACGCTGACTCATAAGGCCAACGCACAACGCGACATGGCCGCATCGTCACATCGTCGCTTGATCTAAATCTCACGATAGATACGAGCACCGCTACGCCCCCCGCCGGGGGCCGCGGCCGCGGGGTTTCCGCCTCATCGCAGGGCCTCACGTCGCATTGGCGCTGACCTTATTATTGTGGGCGCGAAAACAAGCTTCTTGACCTTAGACACACTGTCCCACGCAGATCAACCGAGACAATCGTCACCGACTCTGACTACAGAATTCTGCACAGGACTGGGTGATTTTGACCTTGTACGTCAGATCGTTGTCCGATCTTACCCATGCCACGGGTATCCATCCAGTTTGGAAAGAAACGGCTCGCGTCTGGTGTTTTCAGCAATAACACTCTGATCTGAGCGCATCTAGCTAGCATCGAGGATTTCCACCAAATGCTTTACGAGCTCAAAGATGCACGTGAGAAACCCTCATTTTATCCGTCAACACAACCCTTGCTAGCTATCGCCTGCAGAGTCTGACCTGATTACCCGAGTGGTCAGCTTCAGTGGCAGCTGGGCGAACAAGCCACTCCCACGCGCCGCCACCCCTCGTAACGTTGCTTCTCGCGCCCGATCACAGTGATGCGATGGGGGCATCCTCAGTCCCAGACAACAACCATCGCTGTCAACCACCATCTCATCGCAAGAAGCTTCTGCCAGAAGCTGGCTTCCCGCAAGCTTCTACTACGACATCAAGCATATTCAAGCTCTGATCTTCTTAGTCCCCCATCCAGTTCATCCCGCCGTCTCTTCTGGAGGTCTTGGCTTCCGTCCTCTACACCACCAACCCGGGCCCGCCGGCAAATACGAGGCGCAACTGGGAAGCGACTCCTTCACGACAGCCATTGGTCGACAAACCGGCCATCACGGCTAACTCGCGCCGAGGATCTTCTTCCTTGGGATTGACTTTTCAATTGGCGACCAGAACAGCGCCGTCCAAATCAGACCACGCGCTTGGGATTAGCACATGACGTCAAAACCACTTATCCGCTTCCCCGTCCCCGCTTCACTGCGGTCTTTTCGCTAGGTCGGCTCGGTTTCCGGGGCTTGTTGTCCCTGAGCCAAGCCGGCCAATGATCGCCGAACCTTTCCATAGCAGGATCTTTCCCAGGGCACGCTGGTGAGGAGAGATAAACAAACAGACGGTGCGTTTCTTAGCATGACCCGATTGTTTGGGCTCCACATGGCTATTCAACCGCCTTTCTTTGTTCGCCTTCATCGGCGATTTTCTTATCTGATTCGTGTTGAGCTAGTCAAACTTTGCTCGTTGTCTAGGCGTTGTGCAATACGATACTCCAAGCCTGGGCCCCAGGAGAAGGGTCTTGGGTTGCGGTTTCGGATGAATTGTTCCATCGCCCACACTTTGCAACGTCAAAGCTTTCGTGATTTATGACTTTAAATTTGCCATGAAAACATACCGAGAACGCTCACAAGCCGACAAATGAACTTGCCGAAGACGTTGTAGCGGTCGATACCGATGCCCAGTCATGCAGCATCACACTGTCGGATGCCGGTGTCTTCAAAAGATCTTACCGCCACCTTCACAAGCTTTCATTCGTCTCCCTTGGCCTCTCCTTCCTGATCTTTCTGAATACCCCAGAACTGCTGGGTGACAAAATTATCATTAGCTGAAGGACCATGATTGTTGAGGATATGTCGATACAGCTCATGGCCTAGAAGCCTTTAAGCCAAGACTACAGACATACAACCACCAAATTGTCTACGCCACCTCTGTACTCGAAAACATACGCCGCCTCGATTGTATTTAAAGGAAAGCCCTCGTGCGCGATGTGAATTGCTTCTGCTTTCCCCCATCAACAAGGACCTCGGTCTGTTGAGTGACTCTACTATATTTAGCATGCTCTGCCTGCTCTGGAACTTCAAACAACAAATCCAGTTTGTTCTCTTCACAACGTTTGTTCCCTTTGAACCAAACAATCGAAGTCTTTACAAGGCGAGGGAACCAATGATTCTCAGAAGTCGCGACTGAGATACAGCTGTGAGTCGACATGTCTGGTGGCGGTGTCCGTCAGGGCCACCACCTCGAGTGTATTCACATTATTGGATCTGGAGCCCTGGACCGCGTTCACATACTCTTCAAAACGCCTGAAACAAATCAGGTTAGTCTGTTCTTTCGGTTGAGGCCGGTTTGAATTCTCTGTGAAGCGACGTCGATACCAGAAATGGATTTATTTGATGAGGTCGATGATGTTCAGTGCTTAAAGGAGTTTATATACTTTCCAGTCGGCTTCAACAGTTCCCGAATGCTTTTACAGGGACCACGTTGCGACCGGAGGATTTTTGGTGCGATGCAGTGGTTCGGAAACTTAAACCTGACGACTGCTATGTTATGTAGATAGTATTTAGACAGCTGGCTGCCTTCGCTTTGCTACGAGACAACGAATGCTGGGGTCGAGAACAGTATTGCAACGTTAGTATCACGATGCAGGTGGGCCACACGGCATGGTGACGCAGAACCTTCCCATCGCCCAAGTCCGTCGTCATCCCTAGCTTTGACACCTATAATACCCACGGGGGGTAGATAATGGTTACGTTTCTACGTTATGCGTTTAATTAGTATCCCCTGTTGTTGCTGTGCGCTCCTCCTCTACACATAAACTTACTAGAAGCATCATCCAATTAAAGAAACAATATACCCATCTCACATTACAGTTTGCCACAAGGTTATATCAGCATCTCACTTCTTTATACCAGCGATTCTGTGCGTCATCAAATTTGACAAATGGTGGTCTATTCTGTCTTAATCGCTGTTATTTAAGTCACTAAGTTTCTTCTAACGTTATCTCAGTGGTACTAGAAGAACCTTTATTTAAGCAGATGAAGATCCGCTCATTAATAGGAAAGAAACCAGCGCAAATTAGAGGGTCTAGATTCATTAGTCCAAAAGTGAAGACTATAAAGGGTTGATCTGTGAAATTTAGCACAGATTCGGATAACAGGTTTCTATAAAGCCAGGCACACTCAACTGAGGGTCTTTGGCTGTTGCCTGTCACTAGGATCCCCAGATAATCCTGAGCGAATACGCACCGAATGGGGAAAATGCTTTGCAGGCCGACAGCGTATAGCTTTTTGGACGAAGTTAACGCGTAAGTTTCTAGTTCGTTATGAACTTGACTCAATCCCGTCTTGTTGTTGTACGCAGGCAAAGAACCCCAAGTGATTCGTTTGATCAAAAGCACAACTCTCCATCACATCTTTTATGTTCCTTGGCCGCCCACATTCTATGTAATCCTACTGGAAGCACCATGGACACATCTTGAAGGGTTCAGCGTGCACCAACCTGTGAATATAAAGCTATTGGATGAATGAAAATGTGCAAGGGTCTACAATTGTATGTGAAGATGATGGCGTCTTTTGAACCGATCCAGGCACTGCTGCGACAATGTGGTCAAGGACCTCAAAGTGCGAATCGAGAATATGAAGGCTTGCTGGACCCAGAGTGACGGTGCTCCCCGTATTCTCTAACTTATTGCATAGGTCAATACGCATGATTCTCCCCGGACAATGGAGGGCGAGCTGGGAGGCATCGAGAGTTACGGGACACGCCAGGTTGAGTCTATGTCTGAGCTGACCAGCACTCGGCTGGGATGGCAACATTGATACAGAACCCCGAAGAACTTGATATTCCAGACCTTTCATTCTCAGGGAAGGCAAAAGAAACACGATCACGCCGGCATATTATATACTGGGTAGGCCAAAGCATCTCATGGGTTGCACCGTTTCCCGCTATCCATCATCAAAGATTGAGCTGAGTCCATTTCTTATATATTGGCGTGGTGTGCTTGTGTGTGCTTGCAAAGCCCAACAGCAATGCATCGTTGCGTAGAACATTCTCTTACCTTAAGCTGTGCAGTCTGCTCTGAACTTCGACTTGCTTCCACCTGTAGCTGCACCCTCCAGTTTGACCCTCCTTGAATTGAAGGCTGCACACTATGATTCCGGTAGCCTTCGTCCTGCCCATGGAGCTACCAAATACTCTGACGGCGACGAAGATAAAGCTCTCATGGCTGTAATTGATATGCGTATTGCCTCGTCGTCGAGGCTTTATGCCACCCTTTCTCTGCGACCGTGTACAGAGGAAGGTGAGCGATCATTATTTTTCGATTCACCTGCGAACAAGATTGACCCTCCGTCAAAAGTCATCTACGAACTGCTAATTGATATCAATAGCTGTGTGTCTCAGACCTTATCAAGATCTTATCAAGACCTTCAATTTTCATCACATATCTGGTTGTGGTTCTCGCAGCTTGAGAGGTCCCGTCTTCAACGTTACGGAGCGTAAGCTACAGGTATAACATTAGCAACATCAGAAAGGACAAAATTGTAAAGAACCAATGAGCCGTCTATGGTAAGCTTGCTCTGTAACCGACGTAGTATGGGTAGAATACCTATGAAAATCATGACTGTCATTCAAGAAGCCGGTATGTCGAAAGGAGCAGGGCGTGACTCACTCCCACGGTATTCACTGCAATCGTTTGATTATCTTCAGCGTATTACTTATAGAAACGAAACTTCAACATGACTGGAAGCATCCGAGAGACATGTTCCGTTGTTGAGGGTCAACCTCTAGAGCTTCAGCGTGTAACATCATTTCCATATACAATGCCAATTACGGACTGCAGGCTCTTCTAAATGAAATCCATTGTCCTGAGTGCAGGGTGATTTAAGAGGTGTATGCTGGGTCATATATTCCTTTCTTCAATGGCACAGCATCTGAGTCTGTGAGCTATTCTGTCTCTCTTTCACCCCCGGCAAGCTTCACTTGGGATCATTTCACCGCAGGCCATGTTTTATCATCGGAAGGTGCTATGTCAACAAAGTTGTTCACTAGACGCGATCCTACATTCCCTAGTTGACGGCGGTAGTAAGACCCCATATCTCATTGACAATAACTTGTTTAGTCTGCTTGTGCTGAAGCTTGACTTGCGGCGTCAGTTTTTGAACCCGATTTCTCGTGAACAGACCAACTATCATAACTACAACTGATATGTAAAATTGGCGGCTTCATGTTCCTTCATAATGTTTCTTAGCTGGGATGAACCAAGCATTAGCCTTAGCCATTGGTCCAGATGTTCAATCCCGTCTTGATGCCTCCTTCTGGAGGCAGTCCCGCATGAGTAGTTCTATCATCAAGCTTCCCAGAGTTGTCCCAGCTCTTCCAGAACAGTGCGTTCCCCGCCACAGCCTTCACAGTCAAGGCTTCGGTATTGTCGCACTCGACGTAGTTACACCAGCTTTTATCCTCCAGAGTCCAGTTGATGTTGAGGTTCGGGAACTGTGTGCCGCACTTCTCGCAGGTCGCCTCTACGATAGCAAAGATGGTCGTCAAACGATGTGTCGTTGAGCCATTGTGGTAGTCATCAAGGGGATCCAGGTGAGGGTTGAAGCGCTGACCAGCGCTGTATCGAGTCAGCTGAAGAGACTCATGCATGTTCTCAGGCGTGTACCCCTGGATTTCTGACGCGCGCTTGATTATCCGCCGGACGATGGGGTCCTCGTCCGGGAGGAATGCGGTGCTGCTGGTTCGGTCCGAGTCGTATAGGTTCGAGTTCTCCGCGTCTACGTAAACCGCCGACCGTTCAAACAGAGGCTGCCTGTATGCCTGATCAGATGTGTGTCCGACGATTGATACGGACGCCACCTACCCCAGTTGCAGCAAATGGTTCCTCTCGGCCCACGAGAGGAAGCCCACGACGTATATGATCAGAGGGTCATAACTCAGGATCCGGATGGAGTATGTCTTCGGCAGTGGCTGGATAGCCAGTACCGAAGACATATGAGGAGACACCCGCGGCCATAAAAGGACAATCGTTGGGATCAGTATCCCAAAGAGCAGTAGACGGTTCCAAGAAAAGAGATTCACCATTTTGTACGTGTTATGGGCCAAAAAGGCTTAACCAGCGACACCACGCCCTGACAAAGGAATGAAAGCCCGAGGAACGCTGACAATGCAGGCACTTTGCGGGGTTTCTTCGAGGATATCACAGGCTGATGGTGCTAACTTTCGGTCCGGTAGCCCATTTTAACAGCGGAGACCGACCATTGGGGTGGGTAAACACCGAAAATCAAAGTTTGAGGGGGAAAACAAAAGATATTGGCCGGCGGGATCTGCTGATTAACAGTGTCGGCTTTCTCCATTCAGTTACGTTAGCGCTGCCATCTTGGCCCCCAGGATCAGATGAATCTTGATAAATACCCATGCCGTCACGGTGCGGCAATGGCATTGCACTCGCTCATTAGAAGTCGCACCCACGGCAAGAGTAAAGCAGTTCTCCTGCTATATCACGGCTGATCGACCAACCAACTATGAAGATCATCTCCAGATGGCTGAGCAGCACTCATCTCAGGCGAACAGCGTTGCACGGCTGATCTTTCCGATACGTGTTATGTCAGTGCGGATATCCATCTCGTTTGGCCTCATCACGCCACTCCCCCTTGGCCAGCCCAGGTCCCGGGAAACCTTATGCGCCGACTAGAAGCTGCAAACTTCTGGCCTGGCGTCTGTGCGTCTGGGGTTCATACAGGACATGTTCGGACCTGCATTTACTTCCGGTGGGATATCAGGATTTTGAGAAAAACGAGGCTTGGTGCCACACGCGCGGAAGCCGTGGACACTGGCGCGTTAATTGCCAAATTCGATATGTCGGCATGATATTGCGATGGAGTTGGGGCTAGATGAATGTGGAGGCTGCCACGGCTATGAGGATCGCCCCAACAGGACCCGGACCGTCCCAAACTTGTTGGAAAGCTTCAACGGGAGCGTCTCCCATAAACACACTCGGGCGGAGGATCTTCGTCGAGACCCTGAAAATCAAAAGAAGTTTGCTTCGAGATTACTGATTGCCTAGGTTGGATCCATGCCATTATCAGGTTAAAGTTGGCGACGGCTGTCTGGAGATACCCCTGGCGATTCATCTCTGAACTCTGTTGGGTGACGGACCGAGCTCCTCTCGCGAAAGGATAGCCTGGAGAATAACTCCCATAAGGGCTGTGATGGAAATTATTGCCGGCAGCTAGATCTTGGTGTCTTGACCCCTGGGTGAATCCTTGGCAGATCCGCGGGATGTTGCACGAGGTGGGAGTTTTTCTGCATCAAATCCGATGTTTATACTACGCATGGACTACCAGACTAGATTGCTGGTATAATTCTTACTCTTGAAGTGTAAGACTGTTGACGACAACATTCTCGGCGAAAGAGCCCAGATCCAAATGAGGACGTCGTGATCGTCATATCCGATTGCATGTTGTCCAGGTGTTCCAAGCGGTGAACAACGATGTGAAACATCATCGGCAGGCCTTGCCAATTTTCATGACGGTTCATTTGAGCTGGGTTGACAAGCTAGGTCTCGGTATTTCTAGCAAAGGATGACTCAAGATTCAAGCACCCCTCCGTCTGGACGAATTGAAAATGACCTGGGTCTGATGATTGCGCGTGTTATCAACTTTCGAGCTCCTCCAAGAAGCTTGGGTCTCGGGGCAATCCGACTTGGCTTCGTCTGACAGGTGGGCTCTGAAGTATGACCAGTTGCCGGCTACCGATAGGAGTGTAGGATGCGATACTCGTGGACGGTAGTTCCTTTGGTGTGCGGCCTAAAACGCTCATAGGCACCTTTACGCACAGCTTTTAAGCTTATCCTTGCCTGCATACTCAAATAGTCCCGCCTGATGGATCTGATGTCGTCGCAGGCGTTCATATGCAAGGCTGGATCGGTCCGAAGTACACCTGATGATAAAAATATTCAGCTAGTGTCATTTAAGTCTCCGTGATCTCCCCGGCAGTCCGTCAGAGATTCCACTCCCATTTCTCCAGGTTCGATCTCATTTTATATTATACTACTATTAACAACATATTAACATGAAACTTGAAGTTGCCGTCGTCTTGTTCCTAGGTACCATCGCCCAAGCGGTCCCTCGGGCGATGGTGGTTAGTGAGGGCAACACCTATTTACGGGACCTTGAGGTAAGACCGATAATGTCCTGCTTAACTACGTGTATCTTTGAGACCGTAATGACTCTTGTCATAAACTTCAGATAAAGAACGAAATTGCCGCAGGCACGGATGGCTCAGCTCCTGAATGGGTTGCTCGACCTAAAGGAGTGAAAATACCTCCATCCGGCCCTAGTAAGAAGCACAATTGAGGTATATGGATACTGCAACGCCCAATCTCTGACTATGTACTGAAGGTCTTTGAATGCAGATTCCGGTCTTTTCAGTCGACGTAACAAGAGACGTACGACTAAGGACTCTGATGTTACTCAACATTCATTTAAGCATCGGAGCCGTTAGGTATTTATCGACAGGAAATTGCCAATCAAAGCCGTCACCTTGCTTCTCGAACCCCGAACCTCAGACAAGATCAAACCTCCATACTTGGTCTTACAACTCGTCGGCCAAAATATAGGGCGGGACAATGAAGAGGGGTTCTCGGGCTTGTGTTGATGGGGGATTGATGAGCGTGGCTTGGGAAAAGTTGCGGCAGTGTCTGTTTCTTCGGCGCAAGCTTCCCTCTCCTAAGGAGACGGACATTGCTGTTGAGACTTCATTCCATCACAGTCGTTCTCACATAAATGAGCTTGAGCCTCTCGCCATTCTTTTGGGTTCAATGTTGGCTGTGTAACTCTCGTGCAAAGAGCCCTTTTGCTCGACACAGTCGGACGATAAATTGCACAAGAAAAGCAGATGGGAACTACCTCCATGCTTCCTATCTATGACAGTTGCATGTAAAGCCCGGCGTCCTAAAGAGAAAACTCGTCAACGCGTATTCTCCTACACATCTTCAGGCAGACGTCATAGGTGTCAAAACTCGCTCGGCAACCGATGGGGCCATACACATTCAGAAGCACAACTGCAGGACCAAGAAGATGGCGGTGTTCTATCGGTAGAAGTTATTCCAATAATAGTCGAAGCACTTCATTTTCCGGTGGTCACTTCGGTCTCCGTGGTTCGCAACTATAGGGCGTTACCGGAAGGCGCGTTCGGATGCTGTAGTCGTAGTACAGAGTCCGCCAGATGAATTCCGACTGGTTTATCCGCTCAGGTCGAATTAGAACACCCCTTCTCCGAGCCAGATCAGACGACATGGAACCGTTTCCAGCCAAAACGCCACAGCGCCACGGGTAGATTGCACGGGCTTCCCGTCTCTTTCACATGCATCAGCAAATGCATCAAGGAGGCTCATCAACCTTTCGCTTGGGAGCACCGGTTTTCTCTTCTGTGGCCAAGCAACGTTCGTCTTTTCCAATAAGCGAGAAAGGCAGAAGAAAATGAGGTTTGCCTCAAACGGATGACAGTTCGCTTGAGCTTTGGGCATTTTTCGGATCCGCATCTTGCCTTGGTGAAACGAAACACCTACCAGACCACTTCCCGGTGGGCGCTCGGCCGAGCGGGGATGAGCAGGTCGACACCAAGACCGCCTGAGGTCCAGCCGCATCTTTCTATCCTTGAAACATTATTCTAGCAAGAAAACCGACAAAATGGAAAGGTCCAAGAGCACATGCGGCCCAAGATAGACTTAGTCCTGTCACACGATGACAGGGTGCACGGATGGATCAGCAATCTGCAGCGTGTGTCATGATATTTCCAGCCTGAAGAACTGATGTCTTGGATGTCGTCCCTGGCTGGCCTGTCCGCCCGGATCCGAACCCCAGCATCTCCGCTGCAGGCCAGCCGTCAGCCGTACATGAGAGTTTTGCGCGATTATTTCTTGCCTGTTTCGAACAAATTTAGAAAGAGACTGCAAAGGGAAGCAGAAAATCATGAATCACATCAGCACTACTCCGTCCAATTGCGGAGGAAGATCGACCGCACCGACATTCTCATGCGCATCTAGTCGTCCTCGGACGCGTGTGCTCGAGCCGACGGGACGGACATTACCCGTCACGTAATGGCCTACCTGCGACAGGAGAGCACAGCTACTAGGGAGACAAACTGCCTACCTGCTAATTTAGCCCCCGTAAGTATGGCATGCATGGCATGACGGGCACTCGATCCCAGATTTGGTCCGTGTCATTACATGTCATGTTAGATTTTTGCCAAGGCCCTCTCGACCTTCACCGGCTCTTAATAACCCCTCCCCTCGAGGTCGACAAGCTCGAAAGCTTGCTCGAGTCAGCTACTGAATGACAGGGACTGCCCTTCAAATATCTTGAGTGTTCAGCCCATATTCCAGTACTAACCATCCCGCTGGAACCCGTCGTTCTTGTTTCGTTTCTGCCAAACACAACAACACTTCTTCTGCTTATCACCAGAACACGGCTCCCAATACTACGACGGCATCTTGACAACAATGGTTTATACAGGGAAGCCCTCCGGAGGGTGTAAGCTGTGCAGGATAAGGAAGGTGAAATGCGACGAGGGGAAGCCGTTTTGCCAAAGATGCACCAAGTCGAAGCGCCACTGTCCCGGCTACGGCGCTGTTGTCCGCGACCAGAGCAAGTCGGCCGACAAGCTGAAGAAGATGAGGTCCGGCAGCTCCGACAGCAACAACGCCATCGACCCATCGATACCGATCAAGAGCGTTGAAGTAGATGACTGGTACTTGGATACTACGGCCGTCACCACGAGGAGAGGTTCTACACCAAACTTCAGACTGGGTGATAAGCAAGGCGACCTTATGAGTGTGTTTGAGAAGGTGCCAGGAGGATTGATGGACCCGTTGGACGAACAAGCTTCGTGTCTTTTCCTATCTGAATTCGTCAATGTGCCCCTAACACCGACGGCACGTGGGTATTACGCCTTTTTACCACGATTCCTAGGCAGCGGCACGGTATCGGTATGCCTTTCGCAGGCGTTCAAGGCCACATCTATGGCGGCATTAGCTATGAGGCAGTCGAAAGGTATGAGAGGTGCAGCACTGCTGCGCGCTCAAGAGCATCACATCAAGGCATTGAGGGCGGTCGGACAGGCCATTGCAGACCCCAAGGAGATGAGAAGCGACCAGACGCTGGGTGCCGTACTTATGCTGGCATTCTATGAGGTATGCGATTGCCCATGTCTTTCAGGTGAGCTTCACTGACTTGTCAACCTGGATAGACATTGATGTCCCAAGACTCTGTGAAAGAGTACATCAATCATCTCAAGGGCGCAGCACGTATTGTGCAAATGCGAGGGCAGCAGTGCCTGGAAACAGTCGAAGGGAAAGAACTCTTTGCAATGACGAGGAACCAATGCCTCTCCGTTTCCAACATATTCAAAGAAGCCGAGATGTCCAGTTATTCGTGGCTTCTTTACAACGAGGCCATTCAGCAGAGCAACAAGCCCACAGTTGATATCAGTCTCATGGCCAGTCAGATCCAGCAGGCTGTTGACGGTATCATTGCAAAGGCCAGCTCACCGAGTCCCGAGGCGATCGCGAAAATGATGGAGCTAGTTGGGAAGGCAAGAAGGCTGGAGGCAGAGTTTCGTAAAATCAACGACAACAATCCGAGTCCCACATGGAAGGTCGAGACGGCGGAATACGTGTTCGATCGAACGGACGAAGAGCTCGATACGGAGCCGACTTTCGAGGGGCAGGTGTACAAGTTCTTCAATCTTCCGATGGCCGTATTGCACTTGGTCACTTGGTGTACTCATCTCAACTTGATCACGACCATGATGCGAGCATCGTCATGGCTCGCCTCGGCTGGGAAAGAGATGTTTGAGGACGATGACGAGTATGATGAGCTAAACCGGGTAGCGACCACCCGTGTTGAGGATATTGTTGGGGCAGTTCCGTACTTCTGCAGTTGGAACGGGTACGGAGTCATCGTGTCACAGTTTCCCTGTGGTACCACCAAGCCCGATGACCCTCTCAAGGGAGAGGCAGGGCTTATCGTTATGTGGCCGGTCGCTATGGCCATGAAGAGCGAATGGGCCACAGCACGACAGAGACGATACCTCAGAGCAAGGCTCCGGTACATCGCAGACGTATCCGGCATCAACCAGGCGCGGTTCTTTGTCAACGAAGTTTGATCGGTTATCTTTCAGCAGGTTGTAGCATTTGAGGTGGCATTTGGGTTGAATTTCAAAGGCGCTAGACGAGATACCACTCAGCAAACGGCGCTGGGGTGACGGCTAATGTGAGCTTACGATCTCGAGTTCGACGGTCACGATTGTTACATGATTTAATGGGCCTCTATTGCGGTTAGGATAATTGACACGATTGACGAGCTCATACCCACCCCCGTGCCTACTCATCCTTGAACTTATCGCCGAGTCGAAGTTAGTTTCACTACGCAGGGGAATATGAGTGTGACGTCTACATATTTCCAACAGTCGCACTCGTATTGGCTGGGCTTTTCATACATCATGCAGGTTCTGACAGCTGCATCAAGACATAAATTTAGCATCTTCACCAAGAAAGGCGAAGTCTGCATGCTGCGGTGTATGCAGTACAAGTTTTCGCCGTGGGCGATAGCACGTCCTGCAATACCTAGTTCCCTTTGGGCTAGCCGACTTGGTCGAGAGTTTCATCCCATCACCCGCGAACCATCTTGCGTTTCGGCCGTTCATTAACTACAGGGCGCCGAGGCTGTCCAAACTGTGATTAGAATCTGACTGAAAAAGGTCGGCAGCTCGTGAGTTGTGGCTGAGGTGTGCAACGATGCTATGGGCAGCATCATGACGGCGGGAAGAGAGTGATGGAAGAGGGTGATCTGGGTTTCCGGGTTTCCGGGTTTTCCGGGTATGATCAAAGTGTTCAAATTCTTGTGGAAAGCAAATAACGACATTGAGTCGAATCTAAACAGCCATTTGAATGCACACGTAGCATTATAATGCTGGACTATACGATGTGCGAAGAAACACACGGATACGAGCCATCTCGGTTTCGCGAATCCGTAGCTTTTGACAGTGGAGCTGCGTGATCGTTCAAAGATGCTTCCAGGCCGATAAAATGCTTAAGTGAGCAAGAAAGACAGTACTTTCTGCACTCCTATTCCAGACGAACCAAAGCACACCTCACCCAGACCACTCTTCCAGCACGGGCCGTTGGAAGGGCGGCACATCGCCGTTCGAGTCCGTCGGCGGGTCTATTCATCCCACAAACTCCGTGCGGCAGCAAGATCTATGTGACCTGGGAAATCGGAGAATTCATCCGTGGTCTCGTCTCCGGTCTCCAGCTATTCGAAGATGACAATCTTGGGAAGTCGCATGGTTTATCAGGGGTATTAACCGAGCTAATGCTAATTCAACCCAGATGCGATCCGATGTTGATCTTTCATACGTGGCAGGCTGGCTTGGAGTTGTGGCGTGATCTGGTCCGAACGTCGGCTACGACCTGTAGCGAACGCGATAGCGAGGAGCACCCCAGGAGCGAATATCAACATTCTCAATGATTTCAACTTGATGACACCGTCATTGAGATGCACGAGAAAGTATTTTACCCGACGTCTTGGAACCCGCGCTCAAGGCGCAGCCGGCGGGATATGCACAGATGGTTTCTAGCACTTTGTGCCAAGGGCCTTCGTTTGCGCCAAAGAGTTGCGATGAGCATTGCTTGGCTCCGAACCACCGAAACATGCTCGGATGTCGTTCGTGTTCGAAGAAGAATCCCAAGATTCTCGCAAACAGTTTATTTGAAATGATCTTTGAGACTTGAAGCATGGAATTCCTAGCTATCAAGCATTACTCATGTGCTGCAAATAACAGCTACCGTCATATTCGGCGCGTTCGTTGGATATGATGTCGCAAAGGTTTGAGCTTCCATGTCTTTGGCGGCTTGATGATGCTGGCGCTTTTCACTGAGATTGGAACCTTTCTAAACGAGCTTTTATCAAGCGCATACTTCACTCGGTCGCCTGTTGCCCGCTTGAACCTTCACAATACTCCATAGCAAGATGCTATCATGCATGATGGCCCATGGGAATTATGGAAGTAAATAGAAGAGGCAGATCAATTGATTTTCTTCATTGTTGCCCCTGAGATTGTCTACATAGGCTTTGTATTACTCTTCCCTATATTTCTGTTCGTATTCTGCCGATATCTCCATCGGATACCGAATCATTTTGTGTGTTCGGGACCTAGGTTAATCGTATTGTTAGTTTGAATTTACACAATTCGTGGAACCGAGATGTCTGCGTCCTAGTACTTCCAAAAAAAAAAGGCCAGCTCGCCTACTGATGGTCGTTGGCAATTGTGAAACGGGAAGACGAGTCGAGGGAGAACGACCGCAATAAGTACTGTTCATTCCCCTTGAAAGTTAGTGTGAATCATTAAACGCCCATTTGACTGTATTACCCCTGATCTGAACACACGTATAAAAAATTATAGGCGACATTCCCCTGAAAAGATGAGACGCAGGGCAATCGTAACACTTCGTCTTCGGTGTCCAGTCACAGTCGAGCTTCTCAGCTTCTTTGGCTCTGAAGCGATTCTCCTCGCCTTGCCTCAACTCTTGGATTAACCTCGTCAGCTTCATTTTTGATCGTTCGAAAAAGTATGTGTGCGTATTCTAGACAGAACCAGTCAAGCATAATGCCTGGCGGCATCGGTGCAATGTCAGCAAATGATCAAATGAAAAGAACTGCGACCTAAAGTACAAGAATGTGTGCGACCTCTTGCTCGAACATAATCATGATCGACCACACCGCACATGGGAAGGGGCAGCAATCTAGCAGTTCTGCAATGTAATGACTATAAAGCCAGCTAGCCAGCAGGTGCAGCCCAAGCCCTGTACTTCGTTCATTGCCACAAGAATACCCGTCATCATCATCATCACTTGTCTCGGAGTATTCCCTCATCGAAAGCTCCCTACATAATACAGCCATCCTTCAGGGTCATGTGGTCCACTTGCTTCGTACTGTCCCGCGAAATCTGAACAGGAGGCTACTGAGAACCAACATACTGAAAGCTCGCCATGTAAAAGGGCGATTCGCGTCCAATTCTCTTGCAATCTTGTTTCTCGAAGTCAATTTAAGTTCCACCCACGATCCATGTTCGTTATGAGTTTGCCACTCGTTGTCACACCCAACCCCCAATCACTGACATTATCCATCTAATTTCCGCTCCCATTCTGAAGAGGAGGTGGGAGTTTCTCCGCGGCTTGCCCTCGAAGAATCACTGACCTTTAAATGCCTCGAAGCTTGGAGATGTCGCGGAAATTCTGCGCATACACGCAATGGCTTGTATCGCCGCAACATTGCATAGTCTGGCAGACCGTCTGCTATTGAGCGTTGTCGCCAAGGCTGTATGTGAGCGGGGCATCGCATGGACTTTAGTTGTCGCGACCCCAAGGATGAAGAATCATCAGATCTTCTACAGTCTGTCACCACCCGGCAGATATTGCAGCCTATTGAACGTTCCTACGGATGCCCGATCTTCATTCAACCCCCGTCTGTCGGCAAGAAGTCGACAGGCTTACTGAGGCGGTGCTACAGCGAGAGTATCAGATCTGCTTTACTCGCCAATACCAGTCACAAACTGGTTCTATTTGTTCCTCTGTGAAGATTCTCTTGACGTCAATACCTTCTTATATCCTCACTGTTCCAGATTCGAAAGGCCTGATGGGCTCGGCTTGAGCTCGGGTGCGTAGCCATTCACGAGCTTCAAGTATAAAAGAACAGAAAGTGTCATGTCTTACTACTCGACAATCGATGGCTTTGACTCACTCGCCTTCTAAATAATAGAGTCGATCGTGACGTGCTCAGCCGGGCTAGGGACTGGGCCCCTTACCACGCGTGTGTCGTTGATAATGACAAAAGGGCACATTGAAGTTTCTGACCGGTGCTATTGCTCGCTATCCGTTATTGGTCTTTGCTTATTCCGCATGTATAGCATCCAGTGCGACGAAGCTCTCCACAAAGTGCGCCTATTCCGCATGAACAACCGTCACGTAGGGGCCAGAGCCTCTTGCATACTGAATAAAATTCCTCGTGGCAAGAGCGACCCGGGGGATTTCCTCTGTGTGGAGAACTTCGAGAAGTATGAAGCCTCTCATCCCATTTATACATTTACCACTATTCAATGCTGTTGGCCTTCTACAGTGCACACACAAATACGAATGTGCGTTTCTCGAATGTTACCATCAACGGCAAATGCGAACACTCTCTGAGCTCAGTACTCGCGGACTCTCACATCCCCTTACGATCGAACCAGGCGCAGTGCAGCGTAGGGCTCTCATATTGACGCTGTCTCGCATTGATGAATCGGCATGCGCCGCTCCGCGCATCTCGCGTCGTCTTCGTCTCTCTATACAGCGTTGAATAAATTACATCCAGAGGCCTCTATTACAAACGGCATCTCACAGTGGAATGGTTGACTTTTCCCGCGTACTACAAAGACTAATCATGAGTATCTTCGGAGGGTACACCAGCTCCCAATCGCCAAACATGTTTAACATTTGCGTAAGGCACGATACATCCTTGCACCAAATCCAAATTTAAACAAATATGAGTTTTGCCCCAGAGCAGCAGCGAAAGCGTATCAAAAGGCGAAATCGCCAAATGACTCTGCGCATGCCGATCCCTACAGCGCAGCAATCTTTCGAGAGCACGTGGAGTATATAAAGCGGCCTCCATTTTCCAGACTGAATCTCGTCGGCGCAGAATGCAGTCATCGCTTTACGGAATTAATTTTGAAACTTTGAGTTCACCTTGCGTCGGCTCTAGAAGACACCGGAGGCGAACACCCTGATCGATCTCATCCGCTTTGCTTATGTTAGTCTCTTGCATCACTCCCCTCCATCCCCTTCCATATATTCCCAAGTGGCACAACATAATACGCCAATGACGTGCCCCAAACATCAAGATTGCCAAGATGAGGCTGCGCAACAGGATCATGTTGGAGAAACTCGACGGTTGACCACCCAATTCTGATCGAGATAGAACATATCAACTGATGACTTTGATTCGAGCGATTTGCTGTGTGACTATTACTCGATATGGGAACTTGGTGTATTTTATACTTCTATACGCCCGGCATCTCTCGCGTACGGATGGACAGCGCATCCCGCCCCGATCCCCACCACCGACATCCCCACAGGCCGGCTCCGCTCCGTCTGCCCGATCCGGACATATCACCCCGATGCCTAGCACTTCTCTTCACATCACCCATTGTCTAGGTTCCAAGAAGGACCTCAAATCTCACGAAGCATTCAAACATTATGCATTACCATATCCTCGATCCTCATTCTCCATCCCCTTTCATGCTCCCCAACCACCCCCTTCCTTCCAGTTGTGTCTACCCAAATCCTATCATCCATCATCTAAGCCGCACAAAGCGTCAACGTCACATCCCCATCGCTCCCACAGACCTTCACCTGACTACCCCCCGGATTCGTCCCCGCCGCCCACACAATCTCGCCACACCCAGCCTTCCCCTTAACCGTGATCTTCTTCCCCGCAAACGCGTCCCCGAACACCGTGCTCAGATCATACCACACCTGGCTGCCGTCCAGGTTATACGCAAAGTTCAGCTGCGCCGCGCCGGTGTACAGCCCGTCCCGCGCGTTCGTGACTTTCAGCGACTTGCCGCCGGTGGTCGCGTCCCGGACAAAGGTCTCGCCGTAGGAGCCGCCGTTGGGGGAGAGCGTGTTGGCGGCGGAGACGGAGCCGCCGACGGACCAGAGGGTGACTTCGGTCGGGCAGCGGTTGACGACGACGGCGCGGCCGAGGGCGTTGGCGCCGAGGGCGAGGGTGAGGGGGAGGAGGAGGGATGGGAGCTGCATTTTGGGTTTTGTGTGGATTGGTGGTTTTGAGAGTTTGAGACTGTGGTGATGGTGATGATGAGAACGGGAGGTGAGTTGTTGAAAGCTCCGTGGACTTATATACCTGGATCGAAGTAGCAATGACGACGGAAGAGACTTCAAGACATCGTCGGCTTCCTCGGGCGATATGCCCTACAACCTCAGACCCAAGACAAAATACGAGCGGTCGATCCGTACTGTCATGACATTTCCCAAACAGGCTGATAAGCATCACTCCAACGCACACCGACAACACCACGCCCCTCCAGCGATCCAGACGATCACCCTCTGAAAATCGCCGAACCAAGACAAACCCACCCCAACAAACCACCCGCGATGTCACGACACTCAGGACGAACACGAGGCTTAGTAGATGAAAAATGACGGTGTGGGATCGCCAGCACCTAAATCATCATAACCGCGTGACGAGCGGAATACGAGATTTCTGCGCCTGCATGCAACGTCGGCTGCGGAGCCGCTCAGCATTGGCATTGCCGTTTGTGGGCGCGCTTGATTTTCCCCCTCTCTTCCCAGTGGGCTGACAAGATGGGTCAGATCTGCCGCGCCTTTCCCCGCATCTCCGGCGCGGCTCTCGGAGGCATCTGCAAGCTGTGCCTCTCATGCTTATTCGTACCCGACGACTGCGAGAGGGGAGGGGCGGACGAAGCTAGCGCCGGGCGGGATGGGCAACTCTTCCTTTGTCGTGTCCGAAATAGCATCTTCTCAGCTTTCAGCTGAATACGGCATTTGACAACATCAAAGACACTTGACGTTGAAAGTCAGACATGCATGGGACGATTTAGCCCTTGCTTCAGCTGAGCTTTCTGCTGTTGGGCAAGGGACGAAATATGGCCCCCAACACATCTCGACGAGAACTGGTGAGCTGGGCGGGGTTCGTCCAGGAGCTTAGCGTGGACGCCAAGCATCGTACCACTCCAGGTAACGTTGCGGTGGTAAATTGGGGTACAAACAGAATTGGTATTAGAAGGTAGAAAGATCAAGTTCTTGTCGGGTATATTCACGTTCCGTCGTCCCAGTTGCGCCGATTGCGCCAGCATTCCCAAATCCCTTTGCAAAGCCTTTTTCCAACACAAACGAACACACGAACGGTCCTCTCGGGTCCCTCATCGCGGGGGGTATCTTACATGTAAATCTCATAATCCACAAGGCCTCCCGCAGCCATCACAATATGTAAAAAAGAAGTCGTACTGCACACGTCTCACACGCCCACTTGGGCGATGGGTATTCAAGAAAAGTTGGGAGAACCAAAGGTCGGCATGGTGGAACCTTCTTTCTTGCGCTCTCTCTTTGCGTAAATCAGGCCGCAGACGTTGCAGAGGGTGCTGGGGCCGTCCGGGCCGGGCCGCCACTCGGGGGTATCGACGCGATGACACTTGTGGCAGGAGAACTCGACCTTGCGGCGGTTCTTGGTGCGGCCGGCGGTGCTCGCGTAGTCGGGCATGGCCATGCCGGCCTGGCTGGTGGAAGGGCCGACTGCGCCGAACTGCTCCTCCACGCTCTTTCGCTTGTGTTGGCCCGGATCATCCTTCCGGAGGGCCATGATCTGGCTGATGTCGCGAGCGATGCCATGTGACAGCCTGGTCATGGCGCGTATGTCGCTGTCGCTGGGCAGAGCCTGGTCGTTGGTGGTGTCATAGCCACCGTCGGGGCCGGGGCCATTGTAGCCGGCGAAGTTTTCCGTCAGGCGAAGCAGCTGCTTTGCGCCATGGCGAATCTGTGGGGTGATTAAAATGTTAGAATGGGGTTGATGGATTGATAGGAAATGGGGATGTTGTAGGACGATGGTGGAGGTGGGCAGGGTAGATAAGGATGATAAGCAGATAAGGCAGCAGTACAGGAAGTAGCGAGGACTCACGCGTTGATGGCTCTCGCCCTGCTTCAGGTGATTGAAGGAGAGGCGGGGAGGGGTGGCAGAGTCTGCTTTTCCATCGCTACTGAGGTCGCCGCGGGAACCGGATGCCGCCGATGATGCCGGGTTGGGTTTGGGGATACCGGCGGCGGCGGCGGCATCGCGGCCTCTGCGCGACGACTCAGATCTCGAGGGTGAAGCGGATGGTGAACTCTTGGGGCCGGAAGGCATCAATCGAGCCGGGGGCCCACGGGCGGGTCGAAAGCAGAGGCTTCGCACGTGGGGCCGCACGGTAATGGCGTGGGACGGAATTTTGAAGAATTGGATGGGGGAAATGATGGGAAAGTCGAAATGTCTGTATCTGAATCTGATCGATTCCGGCAGCGGCCAGGCCCGGCGTCCGTCACTCACTCACGGGGGGTGGGCTGCGCTGCGCGACGCTGCGACCGCGGGCGGTGGGCGGAGCGAGACGATCGATCGAACGGCGGCAGCAGATCAGAGGTCGGACGGCGATAGCGCCGGAGGATAAATGAAGTAACAAACGAATAGAGTGATGCAGCGGCCCTCTCGGCGGTTCTCTTGGGGTGCTGCACAGGCGCACACGGTGGCCAGGGATTGAATGCGGCCGGTGGAGGGTGAGTCGGGTGGGAGTGGTGCTCGATCTTCGGACGTGAAGCAGGAGATCGAGATCGAGGTTTCTTCGAGCGAGCGCTCTTTTCTTTAAACGGGCTGGGAACGGGAAAGGGAAAGTACCTGAACTCTGTGTGTGGCAGGAGGGGGAGGGGCGAGGGGGAGGGGGCGACTTCCTGCCTGTTCTTTCCTTTGCCAAAATGACGGACATGGCGGCAGGTGCCAGGGAAGGGACCGGCCGGGCCTCAAAAGCCAGGAAGGACCTGTCCACTTGCTCAGGCCGGCAATTGCCTCTGTTAGAGCAAGCCATGAAGAAATGCAACAGCTGCAGCCAAAATGCAGCCAGAAAGGGAAGCAACGGCACACGCAGGTCCAAAGGCCACTATCAGGAGGAGGAGCTACGGGCATCCATGAATCCCACTTGTCCATGGCAGGGCAGGCACGGGAAATGCGAACATCAGCACAGAAGCGGGGAGCGGCATGCTCTGGACCCTGAAAACTGTGAACTGTGGGAAGGCACCACAGAAAGCCACAGGTGGCGACACCCCCAATCGTCCAATCGTGTCTCTGATTGAGGCCAACGGGGCCCGTCGGCTTCCCGCCAGTGGAGCGAATCCTCCTTCAGAGTCACGTTTTTCTGCAGGTTCGGGCAGTTGCAGGTGGCCCGGAGCTTATGTAATCACGAACTAGCGCCCTTCGCTTGAGACCCTGCTTCTCCGCTTCGGGCTAAGCCAAGCCCCGCCCAAGCAGCCCAAGGCAAAGATAACGGCTAACCGGCGGGGATGCTCCTTCTCTCGACGGGTGCCATTGGCGGAGCGAATTCCGGAGGAAAGGCTCCACCTGCTGCTTCCCGTCTTTTCATTCCCCGATGCTGTTTCCCGTTTGTCAACTTCACCTGATTGTGGCTGTAGCAATTGCATGTTTTGCTGTTGCTGTGTGTCACCGGAAAATGTCAAATGTGATACTCGTAGCTGGAGGAGTCTTGGTGACTCGCAACTAGCCTCAGAAAAGACGTGGCCCTTCAGCCCAAGCCATGGCACTATCACGTTGCGCTACGGCAATTCCGCTGGCGCTATCAGAAGTTTAATCCCTCTTTTCTTTGCAATAGCAGTGTCTCTTCGGGGAGCATTATTCGGCATCATTCTCTCTGCCAGCTAATTAACACATAGTTCAGGATTTCATCTAAACCAATATGTATTATGCGATGTAACTACTTTTGATAATGAATTATATCCACTTCTAACGTCCCCTCGTGTCCTTCTACAACTCATCCCGTCCCCAGGTGCTGTACCACCCGCCCTTCCTCTCACAACCCCACGACTCCCTCTTCGCCGGATCGCCGCCCTTGAACTTCGCCGCCGCCGGGTACGCACACAAAGGCCTCGTCGGCGCCTCGCTCTCGTTGCCCCCGCTCAGCCTAAACCCATCCAGCACCTCGGGAAACGCCCCCTCCTCCACCCACGCCCGCAGCGTCTCCAGCCCCTTGAGCGGGTAAAACGTCCCGTTGAGCCCGTAGCAGTGATACACCCCCGGCGCCTCAAAGTGCCGGTAGTACCGCCCCGCCCGGCCGTCCCTCTTCAGCACCTTGTCGTAGTAGTCCCGCGACGTCCGCATCGTCACGCACTCGTCCGCCAGCCCGTGCCAGCTGATCATCTTGCCCCCGCGCCGCTTGAACCCGCTCAGGTCCGGGTCGTTCGCCCCGATGAGCGCCTCGTACTCCCGCCGGCTCTGCGCGTACGCCGCCTCCAGCTCCGCGTAGTCCATCCCCGCCACGTCGTACCCCGGGTCCTTGTGCACCAGGTTCCGGATCCACTCCACCGACATCCGGAAGGGGTGCCCCGTACACGGCACCCCCGGCACGCTGCAGTTCACGTTCCCGAGCCCGAACCGCCCCGTGAACGGCGCCCCGATCGGATACCCCTTCTCCAACCACAGCGGCTTCCCGTTCTCGTCGTGCGGTCCCCTCCAAATCTCCCGCGCAATCTCCGCCGCCGCCGCAGACATCTCCATCACCCTCCCTCCACCACAATCCAGCTCCCGCCCAACCACGCTCGCCGGGTCAAAGTCGCACTTATCCGGGTCCGCAATCACATTATCCCTCACCCCGTCAATCTCATCGCACGCCTCCACCGCGAACTGCGTCATGAGCACCATCTCGCACACGTGCGGGTACACGCCCATCCGGTTCATCACGAACTGCGGCCAGTACGTGCTCACGATCAGGCTCGGCTGGTTGACCGCCGGCGCGCCCGACAGGATCCCGTCGTAGTCTTCCGGGTACCGCTGCGCCTCGATGATGCCCTGCCGCCCGCCCGTCGAGCAGCCCGCCCAGTACGCGTACGCGGGCGCCCGGCCGTAGTATTGGGTGATGACCGCTTTGGCGATCACCGTCATGTCGTGCACCGAGACGTGCGCGTAGTTCTCCAGCAGCCGCGAGTTGACCGTCCCGTCGGCGTTGAGCGCCCACGGCGCCTCTTCCCAGCTCGTGGTGTCGTGCCCCGCATCCGTCGCGGCGGCTACGCATTCCAGTCAGCCCTCAGCATTCTTTGCAAACCAACCCACGTGCAAACTCCCCAGAGACATGCCAAATTCATAGGAATGAACCACGAACACCCAGATAAGAAAAGAGACTTACCCGCATACCCCTGCGCAACCCTCGCCCCAAACGCCTCGCTACCAAACTGCCCCGCCGAGTACCCTCCCCCGCCAACTCCAACAAACCTCCCGTTCCAACTACCTGTCCCTTCACCAGCACCAGCCAGCGGCAGCCACACCTGCACCCGCGTCAGGTCCTCGAACCCCGCGTGGACGTACTCGACCGTGACGTTGCAGAAGCTGACGCCCGAACTCGGGATGGCTGCGCGGCCCTCGGGCGACGTGGGCGTGAAGCCCAGCCCACGGACAGGCGTCGCGAGGACCCTCACCAGGACAGCGTCCGGGAGGGGATGCTGCGGGAGGGCGAACGTTTCTGGGGCGCATCGTTCCGTTGCTGTCGCGGAGACATGTAACGCCGAAAGGGCTGTGAGGAGGGCTGATATCCTCCAAGGCTTCATTTTCGCGGCAATGAGAGATGCAGATCCGCTTCCTTGGGATTTCCTGGACTGCTCTGTTTCTGTATTTGGATCTCCTCTCTTTTCATTCAATTAGGCCGGGTTTCCCGGGGAGGCGACAGTCTTCCACACACTGGTGTGTAGAAGGGCGGTGGTGCTCAGACGCTTCTTGGCCTGTGACAAAACGCGACGTCTTCTTTCGGCTTTGATGCGTCGCGGAAAAAACATCAGGCTCAGACGAATAACACGGGTTCGGGGATATCGAGGATCCCGTTTTCCCGCATGAAGTTTCCCTCCCAATGTTCGCTGCAAAGAGGGTCGTCTGCCTTGATATATATCTAGTGGCAAAGGCGAATGGTTGAAAATGAGATGGACTCGTGGTTTATCAGAGCCGGGAAGGCGAACGGCATAGAGGAGTGTTGGCAATGCAGCTATGCGGGTGTTAGACTGCCTTTTAGCACCATCTTGATGTCTGGTGTGTGTCTCTGGAAAAGCTAACCCCACATGGGTCACATGCGGAGGAGGCATGCACCCACGCCGGCGCGAAAGTGCTAGCAGAGACTTGATGCGAGGACACGTCAACAAGGCTGGAGTAGAATATGCGACTGCTGGAAAATGCGTCGTTGCTTTCTTTTTCTTGTCGCCTCGATATGCAACCGGGGCGATACGGGATCCCGAGATCTCGAGATGCGGGTGAGTGTGTGGGGCGGCGGCCCGCGGTCCAGCCATCCCCGCCCACTCTGTTCCTCGCCAAGAGAGGCGGTAATGCAAGTCTCGGCTGGCTTCTGCACTATGCCGTGGTCTCGTGTAACGCGTCGTCATGCTTGAAAACCAGGCTTATGTGTAAAAAGAGGGCATCGACGAACAAGTTCAGGGACATGGCTTGGAAGGCGATGAAGAACGGGAAGAAGGAGTTGAATCAAGTCCGAGGCGGGAGGACCAAGAGAGGCCGTCGTTGGGATAGAGTATGCCTTAGTCACTCGGGCCATGACTTTGGAGGATTCTGGGGGATTGGGCTTCAGATTTCAACTGTCAACCCAGATCCTTCCGTCTATCCTGTGAAATATGAGCCATGGTGGTTTTTGGCAACCACAGGAACGATTCTGTGACATACCGGAGCACGGAGACAACGGAGAATTCGACGACGGCAGGTTGAATCTTTGAATTCCAGTGATCAACAGCCGGATAGTGTGCATTCACACTAACGGCGCCTGCCAAGTCACCGGTTGATGAACACCACATATTCCGAAGTAGGGAACACGAAATCTGAGATGCATGTAACCAGACGACGAGGCATCGTAATCGTGCACCTCAAGCCATCACCAGGAAGGTCTTCCATGGCTTGCAACACCTAGTATCGGCCCTGCAGCGAGAACCGAGACCATTAAGTAGCTCGGCAGAGCCAAGTCCTCTCATAATCAGTTTCAGTCATCTTCACCGAATTCCATACCGGAAGCCGGAGTGAGCTGTGGAACCCGAACAAGGAACACATCCCAGTGCCACTCTCGAAATTCAACAGCCAGATCTAGAATGCCCTTGGCACTCTCACCCAGTGGACCCTCCAATTTACCGCCCGAATCTGCCGAACGGGTTGCACCTTGGCCGTCCTGGTCTCTCGTTCAGCCTCCAAGCCTCGAAAATTGCTGACCGAGGTTTGATCATCTAAACTCTGAATGGCAACTTTCAAGAAGAAAAGACCACAGCCAAGGCCAAAGCCACGCAGCCAAGCTGTCGCGAAGCCTGTCACGGGGAAAACGGATGATGGTGGTGGTGGGCAGCTGCCAAGATACATTTTGGCTTTCGGGCTTGTTCATCTTGGCTTTTTTTTTTTTTTTTTGCCCTCGAGATGGGTGACGACGTTATCCAGTCGTCTGGCACAAGACATGCATATTCTCCGACAACCAAGTCACACACACCACCAACACCAAAGTAAGAGAAGAGAGAAAAAGGCCCCCCTCCCACCCCACGTGTTTCCAACCACAAGCCCGGTTTTTAAACAATAAGGCATGTAGATTGCGGAATCAGTTTGAAATCGCCGCACATACACACACGTATCTGCCCCGACGAGACAGTAAGCGGCGTCTGCGTCTGGTACTTGGTAGGCAGTCGTCGTCGTCTAATAAATGTCCCCGTGTCGCCGGGTTGTGGGATTATGGGCAGATGTGCCAGGGCTCAGGGGGGGGAAGACGTCCACTAAGCGTGCTGTAAAGTAGGGGTTCATGCGACCTTTTTACCCGCAGATCCTCCTTGTTTCAGGAGGCTGAAACGGGTCGTTGGGTGCGCTGGTGGTGAGATCCCCCCACCGAGCTGATGTGCTTCCGCCGCAGGACTCGCGGCAGGACCACGCGGTTTTGTGACATTCTGAAGTGGTGCCGATGGGAGCGCGAAGCCAGGTATGTCTGGTGATTTTTCAGGCTTGTGAAGACGATAGGATGGGCGTGAGGTGGGATGATGGACTGGTTGAAAGCGGCGGCAGCAACATATCGCACTGCGCAACGCATACTAACACTGCATATGCAACTGGCGAACCACACAGCCGGGCCCTCCCAAAGTTCAAACCTCGCAGAACCAAAAAGAATCCAGAGTATCTCTTATGATTTCCATCATCAGCCGAGTCGTTCGCAGATCCGTAAATCGGCCGCGTCGACTTGCTTCAAAACTCGTCGTCGTATGTGGCGGTGTACTGTACGGTAACAGAAACCGCCCGCCCAAACCCATCCATCAAATTGCGCACCCCGGTCGGGTCCAGCCCGTTTTAAGGAACGCGGCCCCGAAACCACACCTTTTTTTCTTTTACCTTACTCAATGGGTACCGGGACCCAGGAACCCAGACCACACCCAAAAAGTTGCGGAACGGGGGGCTCTAATTGGTGATTTGCCCAGGGCCACACAACTAACTACCTATCTCCCCGTTCGTGGTATTTGGGCAAAAGCCAAGATAACGTGGGACCTTGCATGAGCTGCCCCCTACTGAAACCCGAAATGAGATGACATGAGCCCATTCCCAAGCCCACGCGTATCGAAGACGGCCACCCCAACGGCAGTTTTGAGCGAACCCAGACGCGCGCTTCATGCTAAGGGAGGGGGGAAGGGGGATGGTTCCCTTGGCCTTGCTTCTCTCGACAGCCCAGCCCCCGGGACGCTGAGGCGGACGGCGCGGTGGTCCCCACGATAAGGTGATTGCGCAGTTCATTTGTTGCGACGGGGCGGAGACCTCGGGGGAGACAGACAGACACAGGGGTGATGGCGGAACCGGGGGGGCCCAATTTCGATGGTTCCCCAAGACTTGCTTTTGTGGTTTTTTATATGTATGGATGCCGCGCTGCTGCTCTCCCGTGTAAGTTGAGGCGGCTCTTGATCTGTTTTTAGTGTCGTCCACGGAGGAACAAAACGCCAACCCATTATTTCTTGATCCCGGTGATCGACATTACATACCCGACCAGTTCTTTTCTTGTCCATCGTTGAACAGTATTATTGCGTTTTCTTCTTCTTCTGACAAGCCGCCATGCCCGTCATCGATGCGAGGCTCCTCCAGGAGGGAGCTGTTGAGGTTGGGACGATGTTGATGAAGAGGAGTGTTGATCACACGGTGTTGGAGACGTTAGCAGTTGGTAAGTCGACGTGACACTCCGTCGGGTCTTTCATGATGTCGACTAACACGATGCCAGCTGCGACGTGCATCTTTGGGGTTGGGGGCTTCATCTACTGGATCAACAGGAAATGAAGAACTACAGCGAAGGTCGATGTAAGTCCGACACAACCATGTCACATTTTACCTAGCCCGATAACTAACAACGCTCCATCAAGGTACAGATAATGGACATCGACACAAGTTCACTCCACTCAACACCCGAACTCACACGAAGCTGCACTGCAAGTTCGACGCAGTGCAGGTTCGACGACTCTACGACGCCAGGTGCAGGACACCAAACCACCGTAATACAATGGTCTTTCAAGGCCGCCGCCTACCGCAGGCACGCAGCCTTTGCACCCATAATATCCTGCTCGGCTTCATATATCAGCGAAAAGCGTCTGCTTCATAGACTGCATGGAGAAGCGAGGAAGGACACATCGGCGTATGAGCGTTTGCATGTAATAGACAAAAGACAGCCGCCAGCCAGCATAATTTGATACCCTCCCAAAAACCACAGATCGTGGTGAGAACTACTACCCTTCCATACACTCAAGCAACTACAAAACAACAGCTCAACAACTCCCCGCATTGTGAATCATCAACTGTGTTTATAGTCCAAGCTAGGTGAACTCTCACGTGGGCTAGGATTGCTTGTGCGAATCAGGAACCGGTCTAACTCGTCAAGGCAACTAAGCAGGCACGACGTGGAAAGGTATGCGGTTTAGTCATGATGAGGGGATTACCTGACTAAGGTGCTTGTCATGGGTGGCATGCCGAACGGCGGCCGCGATCCCAAAAATATCGCCGAAACGAAACCGGATCTGTGTTCCATCGGCAGCAGAAGTCAGACACGGCGGCATGGGGTTGCGGCCTGCTCGGAAACAAATCGTGACAGCTGCGGGCGCGGCGATCGTCGCTGATGCCGTGGAGAAGGGATCTGCGCAGAGAGTTTGAGGCTCGTTCTGACGGTCGACGACACAGGACGTTGCTACATGCGTGACATGCCGAACCTCAACGGGCGGTTTGCTGGTCTGTTGGCCGAACAGTCTCGGTGATGAGCCGGTAGACAATCGTCGCTCGCAGCTGCTGGAGCACGAACATTTCCCTTAGGACGGGCAAGTCCTCGAGTCGCACAGTAGCTTGGGAATACCTGCGCTAATACGAGATTCACGAGTTTCACTACTTGTTTCTGGTATGAAGTCGCAGATTGTATATGCCCCTCGTATAGTTTGCATATCGCGCAGTGTACTGCATTCTCCTCGGCCAGGGAGATAACCCCACAATGCTCTACGGCAAAAACGTCTTTCATGACACCGGATATAGCTGTCAACATCTAACTCAAAGGATCACGAATCGCATGCGTCAGGATGCAGTCGTAGGTATTCCACCGCGATGTGTTATTCCAACCTCAAGAGCTCTTGAAAAGAAATAAGCTTATTAGCGCTGTTTACCTAGGCCTATGGCGTCTTTGCTGATGACCATCTCGTTTCAGGTGAATTCGAATTCATCTGGGCGTTTTGCGACTAGGCAAAGCCAATTCGTATTAAACAGAACATCGGATCAGCCACAAACGGCTAATGTGCGAACGGTTCATTGCGCTAAGACAGTTGCCCCTTTTCTTCATCGATCTACTAGTCCGGAAACTTCCTAGACGCATGTCTATTTTCATGGCAAGTCTGGGGATGTCTGTCAACAGTCAATCAGTCACTCAGATGGGGTTGGCAGGTGCGCAGACGTGATGTGAGCATCAATGGCAGCTGTCACGCATCATGCACGAGTATCTGAGCAGCTCACCACCTAATCATGGTCAGAAGATCCATCTACAATTGCTAATGCTATGGGCAGTCCTTGAATAAGCTACAAGATGGTCTGAAGACCAAAGAAACGATGCACACATAAGCATGACAATGTCAATCTTTCCATAGGTTGGTGCAAGCCACCCACGGTTCTCGACGACGCCCCGTAGACTACAAGACCACGGTAGCTAGCAGCCACGAGCCCGATCGAGTTTCACGTATTACCCAAAAGGCGAGACTGAGCAAGATCGCATCCGATACCCGGGATTCCAGGATTGCGTCCGGCTCAATGTAGCCGTAGTGCAACTAGTCGACCACCACACCGGCGCCATGGTAAAGGCCGGCGTCAACGTGCTTCAGGACCTTTTGAAGTAATCCGATGTTAGCACCGGTTCACGGCTCCCCAGCTCAATTTTGAGGAGACGGAGCGGTTTCGCATCGTGCTATCGGGTCTGGAAGGTGAAGCCCTTCGAACTACAACTTAGCATATAAGGGACCTACAGTTCCCGCAATCATGAGTCTTGGTTCTCTTCAGATCACATCGGCTTCGAGCTTACGTCTCTCTACATTCGTTCACAATACCCAAGAGAAGTTCTCTCTCTTACACCTTCGCTTTTAATCACACGTTCGTTTCTTAATCATTCGCCAGCTGGTCTCGCCGTCTCATCATGCGCGTTTCCATCCTCACCGCAGCCCTCGTGGCAGCTCCCGTCTTGGGCTACCCCGGCATGAAGAATACCTTCGCCGAGATTGCGGCCCGCCAGGGCAGTTCCAACGGCGGCAAGTCGACCGAGATCATTGGCGATCTCGCGACGCTCGACGATTCGAAGCTCACCCCCGTTGGCAAGAACATCAAGCAGCTCCTCTCCGGTGCCGGCAATGCTGAGAGTGACGAGGCTTACCCTTCCGGCAAGAAGAGATCCGCCCCTATCCATCCCAGAGACTACAGTTACGGGGGTGGCGGCAGCGGCGGAGGTGGTGCGCCTTCTGGAGGAGGTGGTGGTGGCGGCGGTTCCCCTCCAGCTTCCGGAGGTCGCGCTCCTCCAGCTCCTGGCGGTGGCAAGCCTCCTGCTCCCGGTGTCGCACCACCTTCGGTCCCGGGAGGTGGGTCATATGGCGGCGCTCCTCCGGCCCCTGTAGGAGGCAAGCCGCCTGCTCCAGGCGGTGGTCCTTCTGCTCCCGGTGGCTCTTCTCCTCCGGCCCCAGCGGGAGGCAAGCCGTCAGCTCCAGGAGCCGGTAGTTCTCCTGCTCCCAACAATGGCGCGCTCCCAGCCAAAGACACACCGGCTTGCGCTGCCGACACCTGTTGCATCTGGAAGTACATCGCTGACGACCTCGCAACCACGTTCAGAGGTGAATCTGGCCGTTGCACCGACTTCGCTCGCGCTGCCATTCGCCTAGGTTTCCACGATGCTGCTGGTTGGTCTAAGGGAACCGGCAACCTCGGTGGCGCTGACGGCTCGATTGTGCTATCCTCTTCTGAAGCCTCCCGTGTCGAGAACAAGGGTTTGGAAGAAATCATCGAGCAAACTAAGACATGGTATAACAAGTACAAGCAATACGGAATTAGCATAGCGGATCTCATCCAGTTCTCCGCAAACGCTGCTACCGTTGTGTGTCCCCTGGGTCCCCGCGTCAGGACCTTCATTGGAAGAAAGGATTCATCAGTTGCTGCTCCTCCCAACCTCCTTCCCGACGTCAACAGCCCAGCCGATGCGCTAATCGATCTTTTCAACAACAAAACCATCAGCTCGTACGGCCTCATTTCGCTCATTGGTGCGCACACGACCAGTCAACAACGCTTTGTCGACCCTTCGCGTTCCGGCGACCCCCAGGACAGCACCCCTGGTGTCTGGGATGTCAAGTTCTACTCCGAAACCATCGGCAACGCTCCGCCGCGCGTATTCAAGTTCAACAGCGACGTTGCACTATCAAAATACCCTAGCACAAGCGCCCAGTTCGCTGCTTTCGCCGGTCCTGGTGGCCAAGCTGCGTGGAACGCGGTAAGTTCATCTGCTGATACTTCTCTCATGAACGATTCTAACTCTGCATCAGGCGTACGCCCACGAATACGTTCGTCTTTCGCTTCTAGGCGTTTACAACATCAACGACTTGACGGAATGCACAAAGTCACTCCCCGCACGCTGGGCTCCGTCCGGTTTCACTGCCTCCGACCAGGGCAACGTCGACACTTGGGTCGCCAGCAAGGGTCCCGTCCCCAACATTCCCGATGAGATTAGAGGAGGCAAGCCCATCGGACCTCCCCCGCGTCCATCTGGGCCTGGCGCGCCAGGCAACGGTCCTGCTTCTCCTCCGGCAAAGGGCGGTGCTGCTGGCGGGCAGTATGGAAACGGTCCATCTTCTCCGCCTAAGGGCAACGCTCCTGCTGCGCCGGGCGGCAACGGTCCAGCCGCCCCGCCTAAGGGCAATGCACCCGGTGGACAGTACGGCGGGGGCGGTGCTCCTCCGAAGGGCAACTCTCCCCCGGCCGGCAACGGCCCATCTGCTCCTCCGAAGGGTAACTCTCCCCCGGCCGGCAATGGTCCATCTGCCCCTCCCAAGGGTAACTCGCCCGGTGGACAGTATGGCGGCGGTGGTGGCGGTGCACCTCCTAAAGGCAACTCTTCTCCCCCGTCTACGGGTGGTGGTGGCGGTGGTGGCTACGGTTACTAGATGACATGCTCCACGAAGAAGGAGAGACGTAGGAAAGGGACAAATGCAGCGCATTGATGCCCACAATCAAAACCTAGGAGGAAAGTTCATTCATGAGAACAGAAAACAATGTCACGAAGTTGTCAGGATTAGTGGTGCTGCTTGTAGAAAAGGTGACTTGACCGCGATGGGCGCGAAGCAATATAATACCTAATAGAAGATGACGCAACTGGGGTCTCCATTTCCACCACAAGGTTGACGTGACTGAATTCAAAGAAACTGGGTCAAATTTCGGTGGTACAGTACAGTGAAGCAATAGGCCCCAGATTGTCTAGACAATTCGCTGGTGCTTACAGTCTCGAGCATGGTGCTTTCGAAAAACACGATATTGTGAAAGACCATTGCATGGCATTGGTTCAGTTGGTGGGCTATGCTAGGGCGCTACACAACGTAAGCGGAACCACCAACCATCTGGATGCCTAATTCTCGGTCGCTCGAAATGCTGGAGCCTGAAGCTCGTACTGCAAGAAAACAGATGAAGTGGTGCTGCTTTCCACATCAAAATTGAAACCGGTCAATTCAAATGCGCCTCACATAGCGTAAAGGGTTTACATCATCATCATGGATATCTTACCCATTATTGAAAAGTCGCACATCCTACCCTTCTGCGAAAGGCCATTGAAACGACTCGGCGAAATCCCCGACGGGATAACGAACCCGGTCTATCAACTCACAAATGGCATCGAGGATCGCCTCGTTCTAGATCCGTTGAGACACGACGACGCCTGCTGTGACAATCCAACGTGTCCCGCTACAGACAACGAGGACGACAGAATTTCTGGACCTCGATACTCCTGTCTGGACTGCGTCTCGGAACAAATTGACTTCTGCTCAGAATGTGTCGTGCTTCCAGGTCAAGGAATCGCTCATAATCAAGACCATCGATTAGTTCAGATCTTGCCGACAATATGTGCGGTTTGTGAGGGGGTGACACCGCTCGAGTTGCACCCAGGCGACACCTTCCGAGGTCCATACAGAGAATACTCGGCACCAGGCGCGACTCTCAAGCGGGTCGCGGAAGCTAGGGCCTGTGGGTTCTGCTCGTTTGTGTGGACTGCCCTGCTACAACATCCCTTGGACGACATTCAGTGGCCCCCAGATGAAGATACAAGAGTAACCATTCGGGTGAGACAGCCGTGGTCGAGTTGGCTGGAAATCGCAGTTGTTGCGGACATTGATGCAGAAGAAAGCGACTTTGAGCTTCATGGCGAACAGTTCACCAGAAAAAGCCAGAATGTTGGCAGCATGGAACGAGAGTTGCAAGTCGGGCCACCGATGGGTGAGTCTCCTTGCTTGACATTGGAAGCGCTTGCTACCGAATTGGCTGACAACTCCGCCAAGAATGGTCTTATGAGATGGACATCAACCTTCTCACTGTAGATGAGCAGAGATTTAAACCCGCGAGCCTTGCAAAGGTCCAACCTACTTCAGGTTCAGATGAGGCGTTGCTCCTGGCAAAGAAATGGCTAGACAACTGCTGTGAACGGCATACAATCTGCAGCATACCGGGGCCAGCCTTCTTGCCAACACGAGTACTGGATCTTAGCGGGGGCGATCAAACCCGAGTTTACCTCCGAGAAACTCAAGGCGCGAGCGGCGAGTACGCGGCTCTCAGCTATTGCTGGGGCTCCGGGGCGCCTGGACTCATTACCACGACAAAGAATCACCACTCTCATCTCAAAGGCATCGAAATCCACAGCTTGCCGAGTACAATTCGAGATGCAATCCATGCGGCCAGGAAGCTCGATCTACAATATCTTTGGGTAGACCGTCTATGCATCATACAGGACTCTGCGGAAGACTGGGCCCATGAAGCGGCGCTCATGTGTCAGGTCTACTCTGGTGCCACCCTCACTCTTAGTGCCGACGGGAGCAACTCAGCAACCCAGGGTCTCTTCCAAACCGACCAAGCCCTATCGAGGCTTGAATATCGTACCTACACCGACCCCGACGGAGATGCCACTCCGATGGTGCTCATCAAGCCGCAACCTCACCCAACGGTGTCGGGTCGCGCGTTGGATTTGAGCCAGCCCATTGATTCAAGAGGGTGGACTATGCAGGAAAGACTGATGAGCCGACGTGTGCTGCATTTCACGAGTGACGAGATGGCATGGGAGTGCGATACCCTCACGGAGTGTGAGTGCCGTCGGGAGTCTGGCCCATCCAACCGGGAACTGTCCTTGGGCCGTAAACACGACATGCAAAGCATTTACGATACTTGGCGTCTAATTGTCCGGGCATACGCAAAGCGATCGTTGGCGCACGAGTCGGATAAAATGCCGGCTCTTCGAGGTCTCGTGGATAGATTCCAACGTTTGATGGCTCAGGCTTCAGATACTAGTCCGGGCGAGTACGTAGCCGGACTCTGGAGAGGGGACTTGGTGGCTCAGCTGGCGTGGAAGCCACCGTCACCATCAGATTTGGAAGCTTTTATGAAAGCTACTAATCGAAGAAACGTTGACAACATAGGAGATACAAACACGGAAGACATGGAAGCCTGGATGTCCGTGCTAAAAGAGCGCAACAGGCAAGGAGACTGGCATGAATCTGGGGGGTATGTCGCTCCCACTTGGAGTTGGGCACACTTGAGGGCACCAATCTCATATCTCACCTGTCTTCCGAGCACACCATTTGTGGCTTACGCCAACGTCATCGAAGCTCAAACGGTGCCTGTCATCCCAGACGAACCAACTGGCCAACTGTGCTCCGGATATATCACCTTGCATGGCCACATGGTCCACGGAGTAGACTTCGACTCTGCGCAAGGTATACATGAAGACGGGACTATCCAGGATATTTGTTTTTTGTCGCTAGAAAGGCATGGTTATCGCTGGTCTATCGAGTTTGAGCCTGACGACGTTGCCGGTCTGACCAGAGGACGCGGCTGCAACTTGAGCGACGTCGTTGTGTTTCTTCTTGGAACGAAAGACCTCAAGCTTGAAGATGGAGAGGAAGGTATTGTCATTGGAGTGAGCAAGCCCACGGAAATATCCAAACGCAAGCAAACAGCAGAAGCAGACGTGTTGGAGACTGGGGTTCAACACTTGAATGTCGCAAGGTCAATGCATCATGAGCTCTCTGATGTGTTCCGCACAGATCTCGACTTCGCACGGTGGTCTTCGTATCTTGTGTTGGTTCAGTCGTTGAAGGAGAAAGGCAAACACGAGCGGATTGGGTGTTTTGACGTATGGGGTAGGGGAGACATAGAAGTTGTTGGGTCGCTCTTCGATGAGTCAAAAATGGGTAAAATAACAATCATGTAAGGTTTCATGGGCCAAGTAGGGTCTGATGTGAGTCTAAGCAAACTCAAACAACGAGGATACAAGATGACACCGATCACAAATAACCATTGAGAATCGTACACTACCTAATCAAATACGCCAAGATGGAGGTTGCCTAAACACGTGCCCGTTGAAGAGAGCCTTGTCATAGGGAAGAAATTGGACCATTGGCTGCCCTGGCTCATCTGCTCCCCCACTCGACACATTGTACATATGCAGTCGACTTTTGGGTGCCTGATAAAGAAGATAGCCACAACGACCAACCAATAGTTTTTTGACAAGTGTGCCACTGCAGGAGGAATCTGGAGGAATTACTAATTGATAGATCTCACGCAGCCGCAAGTTACATTCGCAACAATTCCCCGCAGCTTGGCTAATTTTGCCATCAGGCTGCGGGACAAATACGAAAAGTTCTTTAACTACCGCTGCAATACAGCTATCGTCGTCGTCCAAACTTCAATTTCAATTCAGTTCCCCCCGGAGCCTAACGTATATTGTTAGAGCCATGTCAGAATCTCAAGATGTATCCTGCGGGAAGGCACCATCTTCCATAGCCCGCTCGAGAACGTATCAACGACCTCCACCGCTGAGATATCATCAGCCCTTACCACTGAAATACCAAAAGAGCGACCCCCCCTACTATCGCGCAAGTTGCCCAAACCCCACGACGAATGACCCCGACGTTTCGCTTGTGTTTTCCAAAAATGTAGCTTCCAGAACCAGTATGGCTTCACCATTCAATCGACTACATGCGAAACTTAGCCCAGGGGAGATCAGATTGTTATGGCTCTCTCCTTCGGAAGCTCAGGACGCGCCGATATGCGGATCTCTTACACGCGCTTTGCTAGCGCCGTTGCCACCAGCTTACACTGCAATATCGTACGCCTGGGGAGACCGCCGAAATATGTGCAGCATACACATAGACGGGGAAATGATCATGGTCACTTACAGCCTATGGCATGCGTTGGCAACCTTGAGAAGGACAGATCAAAAGATTTTTGTCTGGGTTGATGCATTGTCAATCAATCAGCATGACATCGAGGAGCTCAATTATCAGGTCCAAATTATGGATACCATCTACAACAAAGCTGAGACTGTAGCGATTTGTTTAGGGCCCCATTCGGAGGATGGTACCAGCAGGTTAGCTTTCCCTTATTTGAGAGAAGCATCAAGCCCAGATTGTCCACCTCAAATCGATTGCGATAAGTCGAAGGAACAGGTATCGTCTGTCGTCCAGCTGTTCGAAAGAAGTTACTGGAAAAGATTGTGGATTTTGCAGGAAGCTTTCTACGCCCAAAAGGTCGAGGTTTACTGCGGTTTGGACAGAATTCCTTTGGAGAATGTACTCGATGCATGCAGATATTTCGAACTGAACTCTCATCGCATTGAGAGCGGCTTTCCGGCCGGGACAGCGATCCAAAATTCCCCGAACCACTACTCCTACGCCCAGACTTTGACGACGCAAGGCCCCAACGCCTTGCTCGACCCATCAACGGACCTCATGTCGAACCCTTTGCACATACTACGCCTCTGCAGGAACAAATTAGCCTCCAGACCCCAGGACAAAATACTCGGTGCCCTAAGTCTTCTACCGAATAAAATCAGGTACTTGGTTAAGCCGGATTTCCATCGTACACCACGAGAAGTATTCACCGACATGGTTATTTGCGTTGTCAACGAAACTTGGAACGAGCCTGGGAATCTGGATATCATATGCGAATCTATTCGATACCCATTCCACCAAGACTCGTTTGGTCTACCTAGTTGGGTACCAGACTGGTCGCATGCTCCTGACACGCTCTCTCTTGCTGCAACACATCTATCACATCGTGCACCGTTTCAGGCATGGCCAACTGGCATGTTGAAGCATTCCAACAAGCTGGCAGTGATCTCTGGAGACACGCTGCAAATACATGGGTTTCAGATCGGCACCTTAACGGCAAGGGGCATGGCCGTTGGCACGCTTGGAAGATTGTCAAATTACCTGATGGCATTTTTGGAGTGGAGAAATCTTCTACTTGATGGGACAGACTATGACCACAAAGACAAGGTGACATTTTGCAGGACATTGTGTTTGGGCGATGTTCCGCGTCAAAATGTCTGCAGAGAGTTGAACACTCGTTACGGTTCGGAATGGGTTCCTGACATTTCATTGGGGACATGGGATCAGTGGCAACGGGTGACTTTCGATCTCTTTGTCTACTACCTGGCAAAACGTTTGGGCAAGTTGCCTCTGGACGTTGAATTGCAGTCGCACCAGAAGGCGGAACATAAAATTCCCGGAGGACGTCAATTCTTACAGGACTATTTTGGAGACCGTATGATGGGGCGGTGCTTTTGCCTCCTCAAAGACGAAGGCGGAAAGAGACACATGGGAATGGGCACAGGATACATGGGCATTGACGATTTGGTTGTCGTTGCCTACGGATGCTCAACTCCCATTGTCATTCGGCCTACTAATCGGCAGGGAGAGTACGAATTCATTGGTGACATTTACGTAAACGGTTTCATGGATGGAGAAGTCTTAAATTCTAAGTACCCTGGCATCGAAAGGAAATTCGTTTTGCGTTGATAGTACGTCATCATGTCATATTTGTTCGAAAGACTTCAGTTTCGGTTAACTAAAATGGTGTGTAGACGGAAGTAGATAATGTGAGGCAGCAAAGAGACATATGAATTTATATAGGCGATGTTGTGGCAAGAGCTTCCATCCCGGATGACATGATACTCTCATATTTTACAGTCCAAGCTACTGCCCCCCTTTGCAATGAAATTGGTGATTGACGCTGCCACCGTCACGATTCTGATGATATCCACACATCTCAAGCAGCCCGTTCAAAGCCTCTGGGATGCGGAGATGGCTTAGGGATACCCAGGGCCACTGTGATGACTCCACAACGTCGAGAGATGAGATTACGATTGGTATAATCCCCTTGAAAACTATCACTTCCATAGGTATGGCAGTTGGCACTCTGAGGAGGCTGACTAGCTACCTCACGGCGTTCCTCGAATGGCGACACTTGCTCATCGATAGGCTTGGGGAAGAAGACCAGGCTTTGCGTCAAGCGTTCTGCAGGACTTTGTGCCTCGGAGACGTGCCGTCGGAACTCGATCTTGGTCCCGAAGCACGCAAGTTGAAGGATGGAGAGTGGGCGGAGATGAGACACTTTCTTTTCGCAATGTTTCTCAGCAAGCATCCGGGAAGGCTGCCGCTGGACGCGAAATTCGAAAGGCACTGCAAACTCGAACCTGCGACGAAGGATTCCAAAGCCCGCGAAGTTATCCAACGATACTTTGGGGACCGTATGATGGGACGCTGTTTCTGTCTCATAGGAGATGCAGGAACGCGGGTGGGGATGGGCACGGGTTACATGGGCATTGGCGACTTAGTTGCGGTAGCTGATAGGTGTTCCACTTCCATTATCTTGCGACAAACAAGCCACATCGGAAAATTTGAATTTATTAGAAATATTTCCGTACACGGACGTATGGACGGGAAAGCTATCGACCAACTAGGACTTGTCAAGGGATCGAGTGTCATTTTGTGTTGAAGTTGGCTTATTCGCCGCATTTTGGTTTCACATGATAGAATCTCCAAGTAATTGTATTGTTAGAATAGGAATTCTGACGTCTCTGTCCAACCGCTTGCAAAGGTCGTGCCTCCAGACTTGACCAATCCGGATGTGAAAATTTCATAAGTATGATTTAAACAAATGGAGAACAATCGCATTCTGACCTGAACGCCCGATAGACGCTGTCGCAAGAAAATTTCACTCTCGATCAGTCTTCTGCAGTTGCCCCAACTGCGCCTCATTCTTAGCGCAACCAAGACGCAAGGCTCTCTCTCTCGGGCAACTGATATTTCGCACAAACGCGCCAAGCACGCAACAAAAGCACCGCGCAAAAAAGACGCAAGTACTTCATTTCAGACACTTAACGTCATTATGCAGTGAATTAAGAGGCAGTGCACATTTTGGAGGCGGGCAGTGCTGCAATCAGTGGGTCTTGGCGTTCCCGGTACATCTCACGTGTACCGCCGTGAGTGGTGAGAGGATGGACTTTGCAACACCACAGCCCGAGTATTCGCAATTGTCAGAGAGGCCGCCGCTCAACAACTCGATTAGCTTGGCGCTTGTTTGGGGCGACCATAAGCCTCCTTGGGCGGGATATTGTTGTGCTTAGGTGCCAAGACATCATGGGTCGTGGAAAGGGTTTGCGACTTTGTTCAGATGTTGAGACTTTGAAGCCTAGTAGAGCGGAATACAGCGCGAAATGACAACTCCAGCCTCATTTTGACGACGACGGAGTGTGGCTGGTGAGGACGTTCGTCGTTGAGCCACCATGTCATTGCGCAAGAGCGAGGCAGATTGGTACGCGGAGCATCGTATGCAAACCTAACCTATGCCATAAGTCTCCATGAGAGGCGAAATGCCGCTGAAGATACCCGACGCTGCGGTATGGTTACGTCGACATGTCGTTGCTGAGGCAGTGTTGTCGAGCTTCGGTGAGTCGGTGATTACCTGAGTTGCGTGGGGAGGCATGTGAAACAGATCGTCTCGTTTTCGCAACGAAAACGACAACGGTCGGCGATCAGGGTGTAAAGCCGCTGGCTTCCTTTTGGTAATTTGAGATTTGAAGAAGAAATATTGAACGAGGACTAAAACCTGACACCCCTTGTGCTCGCGGAACAGTCATTATGCAAGTCGTCCAGGTCAAGCGCAACCGGTCTTCAAGAACCTTGGGTGGTTCAATACGAGACTCTTACGGTCTATCCGAGAGCAAGAGAATACGACCTGTCGATAACCTGACCAAGAACCGCAAGCCACTCGTAAACTAGTTTCCACGTGTGGTCGCAACGGTTCTCCCATTGAGGCGGAGTAGGTACATGCTCTGTATTTCCACCGATCGGTGTAAATTGACTTTGGGATGAGCCTCTATCCTTCGTAAGAACCGTTTTGAAGAATCAGTGACGACATCGGGACTCATTTTGGGTTCAGTGAAGAGGATCACGGAAATGCCGATAATGCGGTTGTAGGTACATCATACATAGGCCGCACAGCAAAACAAAGTTCAAGGCAACATATCATAATTGCTGCGAATATGGCAAGGCACTTGATAGGGCACATTGAAACGGTCCGAATTATCTCAGCACAAGACTGAAAATGATTTTGAAATGGATCAACGTGATGCATGCCAAGTGGGCGATGGCTGCATTGGAATTTCTTAGTTCGTTCAATAGCAAGAGTCTTCTACAGCAACGGGTTGACCGTCAAGCACCTCGAGAAACCTTGAGAACAAAGACAACAGGCTTGAAAACCAGGAGAGATCAATGGCATATTGACCATGACCCATGACAAAAGTCTTCACCTTCATGGAAGTTATGTTGGTTCAAACCTTCCACAGCTTCAAGGCCAATTATCTGTTTCAGTTTTCCGGCAGGCAAGCTGTACCGTTTCGTTTCACCCTCAGCCAACTGCCAACAGGGAAGGAGCGGCAAGAGGAGATGAACGTTGCATCCTCGGACTTGCTCTTGAAGGGAAGGAAGCTCTCTCGTCAGACGGGTGAAGTGTCATTGGCCGACCCGACGGGCGGGTTCCCGCAACGGAAGGACGGACGTGCCACCCTTGCAGGGTACTGCTTACCTAAACAGGTCATTTGTGGAGGCGGCCTCCCTTGGCTGCGTTAAGCGAGCCAATAGGATACTGTGCAGGTGCAGTGTACAGCCACTCTTGGCGCTCACTAGCGCACCTCCCCGAGCTTGATTCGACTGTGACATTTGGGATCGCGACTGCTCCCTTTCGAATTTTTTCTTGGCGCGTTGACTTGCTCTTTTTCACCTTCTTTTCCTCTGCTCCACCATCGCCAATTCTTTCCCTTTCACTTACCGCCATCATCACCAATGCACGCCAGATACGCCCGGGAATGCTATTGGAGCCGATCAATCGGCTCAAAGCGAGTCTGTTTCGACACAAACGAGCACCTCGGAAACACAGGCCATCCATCCATCCATCCATCCATCCATGGCACGAACCACTGTGGTGGAAACAAACACCAACCTCCACGTTCTCGAACAAATTCTCGGATACATGACGGCCCCCAAGGTCTAAACAGTGGACGGGCGTCATTCCGAGGAGCTTTTGAATCTGCCACCCCTCCTGTCTCTTCTTGTGCCACCACTTTCCGTCTCCATGCTACCCACAACTTTGTCGCCGTCGTCGCCGACCGATACGTCTCCGTGCATCTCCGTACCTTGCTGGCGGATGTGGCACCGGTCGGCCGCTTGCCTCATCGAAGCCGATGTGGTCTCCTTTCGCAGCCTGCTCGCTCTTGTCAGCACGGAAGCCACGGGAAACGCGCAAAATACCAAAGGAACGAGCCTACTCCATCGGCGAGCCATCTCGACTCCTTGGTCACCTTGGCAATCGCCAGGCGACTGGCGTTGGCGCATCATATCTGAACCAACGCCGGGCCACCGATCGGGATGGAGAACAGACCTTATCCAACGGCTTCGTTCATACCCGCCGAATGGAACGCCGCCAAAGTCTTGGGGAATGCGAAAGAATGGGGCCGCCACTTCCAAGTGTCGGACGCCATCTCCGGCTGCGGTCCTCGGTCTCGTCTACAAGTGTCTGGCCTGACTATCTCCCGCGCATGGTCACCTATCTTCTCCAAACCATAAAACGTGATAAGGACCCGGCACTTGCATCAACAAACCCGCCAAGGGGGGCCAAACATTTGACATTTGCACTCGGGCAGAGTTGCCAATGTGCTGTCAAATCTCCATTCCCCATCGAAATTTACCCCTTGTTTGTTTCCGACTCGCCATTGCTCATGGCGGTCCTAGGATGGCCCCGACTCGACCTCTTCTTTTCCACTGAACAGAGCTCGCTTCTCGCTGCTCCATATTAAATTCCCTCATCGGGGCCTTTTGCACTTTTCCTTTGCACAGCCTCAATGCCCAGACCGCTGGCGGTTACCTCCCTTCTCGCCATGCCCAGCCAATCTCTTGCCAATGATTTCGGCCAAGCCCAGGATGTGAGAACAATTGACCGGCACGTCATTCTATCTCTCCGGATCTCCTCAAATGGCTTTCCCTCCTTCCCCTCTCGATCCCGTGGGAAGACTTTTTCCAACCCACTGCTGCTCCGCCAAGACCGCCAGATGCTGCTGTGATAATCGTGAAGCGCGACTTTTTCTCTCCTGCGACCTATCAGTCCCTCACTTTGACCAATCCATTGCTTCCCTGTGGAGTCTCGGTTGACTTCATCTCCTCTTGATCTTGCCAAGAAAGGCAGTCGCTGAGAGCACTGCCACCCTCGACTGTTGGTCTTGGGAATCTAGCCGCCATCGCCAGCATATCTCAGACACTTCTGAAATCTCTCACCCCTTCGTCAATCATCATCAACTCTGTGACGCTTCGAACAAAACCATGATGGCCGCACAGACCTGAGAGCCAAACACTGTCCTCTGCAACTCCAGACTCTGTTAGTTTGGAAGTGGATTTTTTGCCGCCGCCCAACCCCTCCGCTGCCTAGCACAGCCTTCTCAACCACGCCGTCGGACTCGGAGTAGGCTTACTTCGTCGTCTTCGACACGTCGGTGTCATCTTGAGATTTCCAAACTCTCTTGAACGGGGCGAGGGCGCAGCTTGGCTCGCCAAGGCCCACGGGCAGTCTGTCGTTGCAAATTCGCGGTGCTCACCTGGTACGCCTCAGACTCTGCCACTCCTCGTTACCTTGAGTGCACGCAACACCGTCGCCTCCTACACAGCCTTGCACAACACATCTAAATACCAATCTTTGTGTCACCACAAGAGGCCTCTGAGAGGAAGCCCATCACCTGTCTTGCCTAATCTGAGCTCTTAACTACACCTTCTCACAACTACCTTATCTCAAACCTCATCTTGGAAATCTTTCACACCCGATCACTCATGAGAACATCCCGCATCAGCTTCAGAATACTCTGCACCGGTGCTAATGGCTTCCCTCGCACCTCCCCAGTTGCGCGTCGATACCCGCCATCCCCGTGGGGACAATGATCACGACGACGCGATAACACCATCTCCCATCTCGACACACTCAAATCCGTTTCTCACGCCGGCAGTCAGCTCCGCGACAAGTATGCATTCCAGCACAACAACAGTCGTACCGGAGGACCCGGATACCGCCCTCCGCCCCGACCCCGGCACCGAAGGCGACTTTGTTGTCGACAACAACCCGTTTGCATTTAGCCCTGGGCACCTCAACAAACTTTTGAACCCAAAATCTTTACCTGCATTTTTGGCCCTCGGCGGACTTCGTGGCATCGAAAAGGGCCTCCAGACAGACGTCAAGGCCGGTTTATCGCAAGATGAGGCTGCCGCCCGTAGTAGGGTCAGCTTCCAGGAGGCAACCGGCCACAAGGAGCCATCCTTCGCCACTGCCAGTGCTCAGCCCACCACCACGCACCAAGCTGACGGCAATGGTTTCACCGACCGCATCCGCGTCTACGGCAGGAACGTCCTTCCCCCGAAGAAGGCTACGCCTCTGTGGAAGCTGATGTGGAACGCTTATAATGACAAAGTAATTATTTTGCTGACCGTCGCCGCTGCGATTTCATTGGCGCTCGGTCTTTATGAAACGTTTGGTGCGGAACACGACCCCGACGAAGGCCAACCGGTCGACTGGATTGAGGGCGTGGCCATCATCGTTGCGATTTTGATCGTGACCCTAGTCGGGTCTCTTAATGATTGGCAGAAGGAGCGCGCCTTTGTCAAGCTTAATGCTAAAAAGGAGGATCGCGAGATCAAGGTCATTCGATCCGGCAAGTCCTACATGATTAACGTTGCAGAGGTCCTCGTTGGCGATGTCATCCACCTCGAACCCGGCGATCTCGTCCCAGTCGACGGCATCTTCATCAGCGGCCACGACCTGAAGTGCGACGAGTCCTCGGCCACCGGCGAGTCTGACGCGCTCAAGAAGACTGGCGGCGATGCGGTGTTCAACGCGCTGCAATCTGGCAACGCACCCAAGGACCTGGACCCCTTCATCATCTCCGGCGCCAAGGTTCTCGAGGGCGTTGGCACTTTCGTCTGCACCTCCGTCGGTACCAACTCCAGCTTCGGAAAGATCATGATGTCGGTTCGCACCGAAACCGAGTCTACGCCTTTGCAGAAGAAGCTCGAGGGCCTTGCCCTTGCTATCGCCAAGCTTGGAAGCACTGCTGCTCTGTTCCTCTTCGTTGTCCTTCTGATCCGCTTCCTGGCCGGTCTGCCCAATGATAGCCGTCCCGGTGCTGAGAAGGCATCGTCGTTTATGGATATCCTGATTGTTGCCATCACGATTATTGTCGTGGCTGTTCCGGAGGGTCTTCCCCTGGCTGTCACGCTTGCCTTGGCATTTGCGACTACACGGCTTCTGAAGGAGAACAACCTTGTGCGTGTTCTGCGGGCTTGCGAGACCATGGGCAATGCGACCACGATCTGCTCCGACAAGACCGGTACCTTGACGACAAACAAGATGACGGTCGTTGCCGGCACTTTCGGTTCTGCCAGCTTCTCAAAGTCCTCTGATGGAGAGAAGGCTAGCTCCGCAGTCGCGTTCGCCCAGTCCCTTCCCACCGCCACCAAGAAGCTCATCGTCCAGTCCGTCGCAATCAACTCTACAGCCTTCGAGGGCGAGGAGGACGGCCAAGCCACCTTCATCGGCTCAAAGACCGAGACCGCCCTGCTTCAGTTTGCGAAAGACCACCTTGGTATGCAGGCTCTGGCTGAGACCCGCGCCAACGAGGAGGTCGCCCAGATGATGCCGTTCGACTCTAGCAAGAAGTGCATGGGCGCCGTCATCAAGCTGCCTGGCAACGAGGGCTACAGACTCGTCGTCAAGGGTGCTTCTGAGATTCTCCTGGGATACTGCAGCCAGAAGCTGAATGTTTCCGATCTTTCCATCTCGGCTTTGGAGCAATCCGACCGTCAGTCGCTTGAGTCGACGATCGAGTCTTACGCTAAGCAGTCTCTCCGCACCATCGCTCTGATCTACCAGGATTTCCCCCAATGGCCCCCTCACGGTGTCAACGCCACCTCTGAGGGCCACGTTGACCTCGGCGACGTCCTTCACGACCTTGTATTCGTCGGCGTTGTTGGTATTCAGGATCCTGTCCGCCCTGGTGTTCCCGAGGCTGTGACTAAGGCGAAGCACGCCGGTGTCGTCGTCCGCATGGTTACTGGTGACAATGCCGTTACTGCCAGGGCTATTGCTACCGAGTGTGGCATCTTCACCGAGGGTGGTCTCATCATGGAAGGCCCTGTGTTCCGGACTCTGTCTCCCGAGGCTATGGATGAGGCTTTGCCCCGTCTACAGGTTCTGGCTCGCTCCTCGCCCGAAGACAAGCGCATTCTGGTCACCCGCCTCAAGGCTCTGGGCGAAACTGTCGCCGTAACTGGTGACGGTACTAACGATGCGCCGGCGCTGAAGGCTGCGGACGTGGGCTTCTCGATGGGTATCTCGGGTACGGAGGTTGCTAAGGAGGCCTCGGCTATTGTGCTCATGGACGATAACTTCACTTCCATCGTCACGGCCCTCAAGTGGGGTCGCGCGGTGAACGACGCCGTCCAGAAGTTTCTTCAGGTATGCAACTTTCTCCCCTCATCAACCTGACTTACTAACATGTCTCTTTAGTTCCAAATCACGGTCAACATCACCGCCGTCCTCCTCGCCTTCATCACAGCCGTCTCCTCCCCCAACATGGAATCCGTCCTCACCGCAGTCCAGCTCCTCTGGGTTAACCTCATCATGGACACCTTCGCGGCGCTCGCCCTCGCCACGGACCCTCCCACCGAAAAGATCCTCGACCGCCTGCCGCAGGGCAAGAAGGCGCCCCTCATCACCATCAACATGTGGAAGATGATCATCGGCCAGGCCATCTTCCAGCTCACCGCCACCCTGATCCTGCACTTCGCCGGCAACGCCATCTTCGGCTACGATTCCGCCAACGAGGACCAGCAGCTAGAGCTCGACTCCATGATCTTCAACACCTTCGTATGGATGCAAATCTTCAACGAGTTCAACAACAGACGCCTCGACAACCGCTTCAACATCTTCGAGGGCGTGCACCGCAACTACTTCTTCATCGTCATCAACTGCATCATGGTCGGCGCCCAGGTCGCGATTATCTACGTCGGCGGCAAGGCCTTCCGCATCACCCCCGGCGGCATCAGCGCCGAGCACTGGGGCGTGTCCGTCGTCATCGCGTTCCTCTCGCTCCCCATGGCCGTCCTCATCCGTCTGTTCCCGGATCCCTGGTTCGAGAAGATCGCCAAGACCGTTGGACGCCCGGTGGTCATTGTCTACCGCGCCCTGGCCAGAGTCTTCTCCCGCATGGGATCCGTCTTCCGTCGCAAGAAGACTGTTGATGCCGAGTCTTCGTCCACCGAGGACAACGGCGTCGTCTCCGGCGACGAGTCCAAGGCCATCGCGGCACCCGAGATCATCATCTCCACGCAGCCCGAAGACACCCCCAACAACCGCGACGTCGAGAAGGGCCGCTAATCCCTCCTCGCCCTGTCTTCCTCCTTAACCACTACTCCTGCATGCTCCCGTTTTTGCTTTCGGCACGATTCCCCCTTCATGTTACATCTCTTTAGTTACGATACCTATTTTCTTACGTGTGTATACTTTTTTCCCTTGGTGCGACGATTGAACGACCGGCACTATTATACATATGGGCGGCGGGCGGTTTCTAAACCAAAAACCAACTATTTCTTGTTTTTGGCAGCGGCGTTTTTACAAGTGCGGTTCGGATACGACTCCAGTGTGGTTTTCTTTTTTGGGTTACGGCACCTGGACGAAAAACTGTCATTACGGCATTAGAGAGCGACAACATACATATGCTTGCATTTTCAGGATACGGCTTTCATAGATAGGACACGATATGTGTGTCATGTGCGATACGACTTCATCATGAGCGAAATACAATACTTATGAATCTATTTCTATGAATCTTTCTTCAATGAATCGTGATCATACGCCACACCTCATGACGAGCTGCACGGGATATCGGTAGGCGAGTCCGTAGTCGACACGGTGAGGTTATACACACTCAAACTCTCAGAATGCGGCTCCAACCTCGGCGCCCCCTGCGCATCCTTCAAAATCGTAAAACTCGCGCTGCCACTGTTTTTGTTTCCCCTTGTTAGCCCTCCTCCCCATAACCACAGCATAAAGACTTTCACTTACTACGCCTGCGAACAGTTGCCCCCAACATACGTCGTCTGAATCACAATCTCCGCCACGAACGTCTTGCTCTCCGCCGTCTCGCCCGCCACGCTCGCCCCGCGGATCAGGTGCCACCAGGATTTGTCCCCCGCCGGCGGCAGCAGGCTCTGCTTGACCCCCAGCATGGCCGCGGACCCGGAGAAGGTGCGCCCCGCGATGATCAGCTGCCCCGTGGCGGGCCAGAAGTCCGTGAAGGTCGTGGTCGCGGCTTTGTCTTCGGAGGCGAGGTAGTACGCCTCGACGAAGGGGGCGAAGGCGGCGTCGACGTTGGCGGCGGGCTTGTAGGGCGCCATGTCGACGGCGGCGACGAGAGGAAGGAAGGGGAGGAGGGTGGAGGGCTTCATTGCGGTAGAGACTGGAGATCAGGTCTTGGGTCGTGAAAGGATGATGGTTCTCGTGAAGATGACGACATCTTGAGCTGGGGCTAAAACGCGATTTATGAAATCCCATTGTCCGCCTTACGAGGCCACGCACAAACCCTTTGGCAGGGCACACCCGTCCCGATCGATCAATCTTGCTCAGAACCGTCCATCGGCGCCCCCGTCTATCCGGACGGCCCGGGGCAGCAAGGAGGAAATAGGGGTCACGGCGAGCTCGGCGGTTGACCTCGGGAAGATAGACCCTGTAAACCTTCGTCCCATGTCCGACAAGGGCCACCCCGGCCGCGCGTGACAGCGGTTTTTGCGAGGATATATCTGGGGCGCGTTCGTGCGGCCCGGCGAACGGAGAAGGAGGAATTAAGATGGCCTGGGCTTTTGTTTATTTGACTTTTTTAGGTTATGGGGTTGTGGTGTCGCTTTCAGCCGAGAAAAGGGGCGGTCGGCCGGTGAGTGTGTTTGTGGGGGATGTTCGCTCTCGGTAGTCGGCGAGGATGAGTTGTGCGTGTCCTTTTATAGATGCTGGGTATGTGAGGCTCCGTGGTTAGTTAGTCTGAAACTCTACAAGCGCGGCCATTGCGGGTTGATTAGTTGACGTTTCTTTTGAGGTTTTTGGATATAAAGATCCCACCGGCTTCAGTTCAACTACCCTCCGCAGTCGTTCAGCCCCAACACATTCGTTGAACATCGCAATCTCAGCCACGCTCGTTTCCGATCACAGAATCTCTAAACATGTATCTGAACATTGCTCTTCCCGCCCTCCTCGCCGCGCGCTTCGTCGCGGCGATCGACTTCACCGACTACAACCCGCAGCCCGGCGTCCAGCCCGAGTTCAAGGACTTCCTCAACGCGTGAGCACAACTCAATCTCTCAAACATGCTGAATTGACCTCTAACGAAATGAGATAGTCTCGTCACCCCGGCAGAGGACCCCACAGCCACCACAGCGTACACGGACTTCTTCACGGCAGACGGCATGCAGACCACGCTGAGCATCCACTGCGTCGGCGCCGATGCCATCACCAAGTGCAAGCAGCGCTTCCTGCCCACCGACGGCAGCATGTCGCTGACGCACTTCCCCAACACGACCTTTATCGCGGATAACACCGCCACCGCGACGGTGTACGAGGCGCATGGGCGCATCGAGAATAACTTCAAGGCGGGGAACTGCTCGCAGATCTAGTAAGTCCACCCAAGATGAGGATTGTGGGAGAGAAGATGTTTGGCTGACGGGTTTGGTGCAGCTACAAGACGCAGTACACTGTGCTCAAGACGGTCCAGTCTGTTGACGCGGCGCCGAATTTGTCGACGAAGCCTGAGCAGCAGGTGTACTGGTATCACGACTACTTTGTCAACCCGACGGGCGTGCCGTCGGACATTCCTTGCGACAGCCAGAAGGCGTAGAGTTAGAGAGAATGAGATTGAAAAGGTATATTGCTATGTAGATCATGTTGAATGACCATTGATGTACGCATTGTGTTCATGTCCATCGGCCAACTGCGGTCCCTATACGTGTGCTCGGCTGGCCTGCCCATCCTTCATTTGTATATCACACTGTCAGCGGCAAATCTAGCTTTATCCGCCTGATAACTAGCCCGTAGCCATGCGTCGTTGGCATCACCGAGCGCCTGTCTCGCGGCATCAAGCCCTTGCTTGGCCAGTCCCACCTCTTTCTCAGGACCAGCTTCGTCGGCAGCTTTACGGGCCTTTTTGGCAGCCGATGCTGCATCTTCTGCAGCGTCCTTTGCCAAGTCAGCCGCTTCTCGTGAACTACTCACTGACTTCGTCTCTGTGGAGCCATTGGCATTATGAGAAGCCCGCTTGGCGTCCGCTGCCGCCCTGCAAGCGCATGCGCTAGAACGATCTGCCGCTTCCTGGGCCGAATCTGCGGCAACGATGGCTTCGGACGCTAGGTACCGGGCCCGCATGGCTTCGTTCCGGGTCTGCAGGCAGACTTTGAGCCATTTTGTAGGCTTCGCAGAATCCCACACAGCGGACGGCATCTGGACCACCGTCTCCTTGTAGAGACAGTCTTTGGCAGGGCTGGAACTGCAGAGAACCGCTCTAAGCATCCCGCCACCTCGACCAGATAAAAGCGCAACGGCAGGCGGCCGCTCCGCAGCCACCACCATGACGGATAGATGGCCTAGATCGACGAGTGTGAAGAGTCTCTGCCCTCTTTTGAGCCGGGCTTTGACTCCATCCAGATCTTCTGTTTGCTCGATCCACGCGGGTCTGCCTTTCTCCAGGGTTCTGGTCTCGCTGTCCACGCCGTCCTCATCAGCGAGAATATGCGACGCGAGCGGGTCGTACTTGAATATATCGGCAGACGACTTGTATCCAAGGATCGTCTCTTCCAACTCTTTGATAGGCATGACACCCTCGATTCCAACCAGGCCAGGGTTGCACTTTTGGACCTTGAAAGTGCCGAACATGCTCCGTGCGGCCGCGGGTATCAAGAACGTGCAAGCGCATCCGATGCAAGCAGCGACCGCCACTATTTTGCTCAGCATACGAATTGCGAAATCTGAAGGACGATCGTCTCCAGATAGAGAGCCTGTACTGCTGGAGCTACGAGAGCTGCTAGAACTGCCAGAGTTCACGCCAGCAACAGCGGCCATGGTAATGCTCATGCCAATGACCAGCGACATGGAACTCGTGGCAGCTGTGCGCAGAAATCTCACCAACCCGGTCACGGCCGATGGGTGGTTTTCGACGCGCAAGGCGGGGAGAGAGTCCCATTGTATCTTGATGGCCCGGCAGTTGTCAATGAAGACCGTGTGGTCCTCGTCCGCCACGCCCACGACGTCGCACAGGGGCGTGATTTGATGGACGCGTGCGCCAAAGGCATCCTGTCCGCAGAGACTGGCCCAGATGATGTGGTTGGACGCATCTGATGGCACGGAACCTTGGGGCCTCGGTAATGGAAGCAGACTTATCATGCGGTCGATGATCTTGTCGCTGTCGTTCTTGAGAGAGAGGTGGGACAGAGTCTGGAACAGGGTGGGACTGTCCGTGCTGCCCGGCTTCCTCCCGACGCGGAAACGGAGAAGACCCATTGCGGCGTAGCCCATGTCTGAGAGCGAGTTCTGGTTTCCGGTGTTGCGGGAGTTGAGGGCGTCGAAGATGAGTGGGAGAACCTCAAGTGTACTGAGCACGACTTGGCCGGAAAAGTATTCGGCCAACAGCCGCGCCGAGCTGCCGCCCTCATGAGACACTCCTTTGTCGCTTTCGCTCCAGTAGCTTGCGGTCATCTCTACCTTGTATAGAGATTCCACCGGCGGTCCGCCTGGAAAGGCCTTCCTGTCGTAGTCTCGTGGACAGAACAAGATCGAGTTGCCGGGAGCCAAGAGCCCCTCAACGAACGTCCACATCCGCTTGCCCCACTCCGTCTTGGGCTCCAAGGAGGAAGAATCGCCAGGGTAGATAACGGCCACTTGAGCTGAGCCACGGACGACGTCACACAGAGTCCAGATTTGGTGGTCGGTAATTGCGATTCCCTCATTCTCAGAGAGGGCACCACTCTTCACTTTTTGCTTGATGTGCCGGGTGAAACACCAATCGTCCAGATAAATTGCCGTAAGTCCTTCTTTCTCTGCGAGTCGTTGGGCGGTGTCGAGGTACTGAAGCTCGTCTTCTTTTGTTTTCGACCCAACATGGCTGACGAACAGGTACTTTGGTCTTTTGTTAACAGTATTCGTGTCCGTTGGTGTCCATTTCCCATCTTCCCCTTTGAGCAGGAGCTTCGATGGATACGTCCGACGTGCTAGCACATCGAGATGTGACAAGCCATCGTCTCCCAAAGGCACGGAATGCCCTCTCCCAGCGTCAGGGTCATTGACGTTGTACTTCCCATTGAACTCGAGGTAGGGGTCGTAAATGTCTTTTGGGTCCCACTCTGCCCAGCATAGCGAGTTAGGGACGAAGTTGAAAAATAGCAGAGGGATTGCAGTCATCAGGCTCCTCAGGGCGGCCAAGATTGGAGCCAAGATAGTTCTTCGGGGATTATCCAGTGGTGCCATGGCCCATTGTACGACGGAGCGCGTCGTCATGTCATGGGGCACAAGCGTCTTCCTCATCCAGTCAGGGGCTGCTGCGGCATTCTCTGCGTATCGATCCGTCACCTGAACTGACATTCTCGCGCGTGATCGGGTGACGAGAGGTGTACCTCTCCCGGCCGGGTCATTCTGGACAGTCCTTTGCGGATTCGAATTCTCGTCATTGACGATGGTGGTAATGCTAGGACTGCTCTGGCTGGCAGCACGGGATGGTTGAGGATTCGCGGTCTTCTCCCCGTTCTCGGCGAGCTGAGAATGAGCGTTATGCTCATTCCGATCCGGCTCTTGAACCAGCGTCTCATCGCTCGCCATTGAGACTTGTCAAAGAAGAGTGTCCTGGGGTGAAGGTAGTGATGTGAGTAAAAACGAACAAACACGCTAGATCAGCCGAAAGGTTCCGATATCTAATTGTATGGTGAAATATGTGAGTTCGCAGGTGAGCTTGATGCATCTTGCAGAGCATGTATGTGACGCAGAACTCTTATATCTTCGAAGTTGCTTCTTGCCTCCAGGGCAAGATCAACGACTTACTCTCATGGGAAAAGGAGGCTATGGGATTCAAAGTGGAAAAAGACATTTGCACGCCCAGAGACATCCAGCGCATCACAGTACTTCATCTATGTAACTATTTCCAGCAGGATGTGTCTTGAAGCGATACTCGCTCCTCAAGTTGTTTCTGATTTACAAAGGAATGCAGTATGACGGAGGGATGTATGGCGGATAACTGCAGCACACAATTTCTGCCTGGAAATCTCCAGTTCAGCACCAAAATTTAACCTGTCCTTGCCAATGGTATCTTAACCCCACCCACCATGAGCAAAAGCACAATGCATACAATGTCTTAGAGTCAAAAACCATTGGTAGCCCTACTGCGACCAGGGCTGCGTGGGGGCCAATCTATGCAGGGAGGTTCGCACCGTAAAGCTAGAGCATTTGATTCGTTGGCATCGCCCCCAACGCTCGGGATCCTTCGCTTAAACTCGGGACCGAGAACATCGCGGCATTGGAATGGACGTGAGTCTAGACCCGCGAGAGATTCCGATTCGTGGATCAAACGCTGTCTTTGAGAGCTGGAAGAGAAGAAGGATCTGCTCCTGCGCCACCTTCTACCCTGCGAGTCGCTGTGGCGTTTGCGGCGCCGCAGACATGAATGCTCTGGTGGCAGGGCATTCACAGCGACGCAGCTAGGGATTTCAAGTCAGAAGCTAAGCGGTTGCTATTCTAGTTCCCGAGTGATGACGTATCTTGGCATCGAACCTCCAGGCAGACTTGTTCAGAGAGACATGTGGCGCATAGGTGGCTGACCCAATTCATCACCCTGCCTTGTAAAGATATCTGCTTCCCAGCGCCTCTATCCTCGCCTTTCAGCCACTACACATCTTTCCATAGAAGTATGTTACTTATTGACTAGTCAAAAGCTACCGTCATTCGATGCGCAACACCCGACTAGTGGCGTCGCGAAACCGCTTCCTGCCGCGATCGCCATGCAACCTGTTGTCAACGACAAACAGGATGGCGTTATTGAACGCAATTTTTGGCCGACTTCAAACGACTGGGAACTTCACAAACAGACCATTATTAATATTTATAAGAGTAGCCAGATGAAATTTTTGATTACAGAGATGAAAGCTAGGCATAACTTCAAAGCCACGTACGTGCCATCTTGCACCCGAAAGGAATCCATCTATGCAACGGCCCTAGCTGACAATAAGGATTCTTATAGGAAACGGATGTACGAAACTCGTTTGTGGAAGTGGGGCGTCGTGAAAAATATGAAAAAGGCCGACAAAATGAAAGTCATCAAATCAATTCAAAAGAGCTCGGTAAGCGTTGGCGAGCTCAGTGCTGGAGATTGGTCGAAAGTTGTGAGATGCCACAAAACTGAAATGAAAGAGTGCGAAGCCATTCTTCGAGAGAACATGGCGTCATTTAGTTCAACGGAACAACCCCAAGAAACCACTCAAGCCATGACCGCCTTTTCAGACAAAACCCGGCTGAGTTCCAGCTTGCAGCTTCATATTCCAACAACCATCAATATTCATAGTCAAGCTTCGAACGCAATTATTCAGAGTGTTCGGCAGTGTTGCAGCGAGCAGCTAAGGAACGGATCAACACTTGACGTATTTGAGCCTTGGACAGCCAATATACCCGGGCATCCTAGACGCTATTGGGAAGACATCAAGCACGCCATCTACATCATCAAGTCACAATCCACGAGCGTTTGCGGCATCAAGTTATGGGAGACCGCAGACGAGATGGTGCTCCATGGGATCTCATACGACTCATTCGACTTTGTCTGGGAACTGTTCGCTGTGCTGTCTCCTGCCAACACGACAGCATGCCCGGAACTTCGCCAAGCGTCATTGAGATATCTGAGGGCTCTAACAGCTACAAAATTACATCCTACCCACCCGGTTACAAAGATATGCGGCTTACTATTACACAACAGCCATGATATCCAACTATCCGAGATCGCCCTACTCGAGGCGTGGAATATATTCGGTTCACGCTTAGGATACGAACACCAGACAGCATGTCGTCTCCAACGAATGCTGGTCAGCACAGCTAGACGACTCGGCAACTTGACGGAGGCAGAGCGGCGGGCTAGGGCACTCTACAATCATGCATGTACATCGCGGATGGATTCATATCTGTCGCGGTCATGCGCCCGAAGCCTGTCGCACGTTCTTATCAGCTCGTATAACTACTACGAGGCCAGAGAAGTCTGCAAGTCAATAGTGGAGTCTCTGCAGTCTCCGGCGGGTTCAGCCATGGATGATGAGCGCGGTGTTCAGGCCATGGAGGATTTGGCCGATATTGAACTGAGGCTTGGCAACATCGGTCAAAGTCTATGGTATCTTCAGCGAGCAAGCGATGCTGGACGCAAGCTATGGCCAGGCTCCGTCGCATCGGCGCAAATGGAGGAGAAATTGGCATGGGACATATACGCACCCAAGATACCGGTCGTCTATTGACATGGAACAGAAGACGGACTTGACAGTTATGTCATCAAGCCCGGCAGTGACCATGGCGACGACTAGGAGGATCGGAGTGATAGGGGCATCCAGGCAGTCAAGGTAGTGGCGTAGGAAACTTGTTCCGTTGATTGGAGCGGACTTTTCAATGACGGTCAGCAATGAATGCATGATGATCCCAGTTCATTGCAGGGCTGGTGGCTTCACCGCAAACTGATGAAAGCTGGGGTGGGTCGTGTTTGCTACGGTTTCCAACGCTTCGCATCCATGCGATGCGCTGGTCTTTTACCCGTTCAACGGGTCGTTTCACATCAAATACGGCAATATTGGCGCGATCGACTATGAAATCAGGCGCACAACGCCAGAAGTCTTGGTATACCGCTACTGATTCAACAGGCAACATTGCCGATAGTAGCCAACTTGTTTGCGCAAGCCACCAACCCCCGTCATACCCAATAATTGAGAAGCAAACATCATGCGCACTAGTTTCTTCATTCATTATTTCTAAAGCCTTTCAACATTGGGAATGAGCACCAATGGCGACGCCGCCCATATCAAGAGGCCCGTTGTGTAACTGATCGAGGCTAGTCATTGGCTTTCGGGCCTGGTAGTTGGCTCCATCAGCGGGTGTCGACATGAAGGATGCGAACTCATGGCATTTACTAGCAACGTTGCCATAGAATTCCGGGTAACCGGGCGAATAATGGCGCCCGAGCTTTAAGATAACGCGCTCTTCGCCTGCTTGTGGACACCGAGACTGTTGAGAAGAATCAACGAGCCTTGCAGAATTCCTGTTCCTGCATATAACCCTTGACGAACACGGCTAGTTCAAGGTATAAAGGCTACGTTCCCGAATTCAGAGATCGCTCTTGCCCATATTACGTCTGAAACAAGCAACATTCTCTCCTTTCCTTGTCAGACGGTCTTGTAAAAGACATCTGTTCACAAAATGCTCATTCTTGAAACATCTGCAAATGACCAGACCAACCGGCCGCCTCGGTCGCAAATGGTCGGACGTCCCCACCCTCATGAACTCAGCGTGACGATGCTTGTCAACAACTACTTCCTTCAAAACTGGCCTTTTCCCGACGAGCGTTCCCGACTCAAGTTTGTAGCTGAAGGCTTGCCGACATGGCACTGCTGCCAGTATCCTACCTCTCTGAATGACCGAGTGGTCGTCGCGTCTCGATTTTCGGTGATGCTATTTCTGGTTGACGGTAAGCCTGCGTAACGCTCGAGAGGGAACTATTCCAACATTGAAGCATTGAACCATCATTCTGATGACAATCTCTAGACCTGCTCGAGCATATGTCGCTGCAAGACGGCTCATCATATAACGAGCGACTCATTTCCATCGTCAAAGGAGAAACCTTGCCTGCAGAGGACTCTCCCATCGAGAAGATAGTTCTCGAAATTTGGCAACAGATGAGGGCCATTGACAAGACCCTCTCAGATGACGTTGAAGCGCCCACCTTTGAGTTCTGGCGCTCCCAGAATGCCGAAGCTCGGCTAGCGAAGAAGAGCATTGCAGAGTACCTGGAGTATCGAGAGCTTGACGTTGCTTCGCAGTGAGTCTTATTGTATGGTAACTTGCGATGATTAATACATGGCTAATGATCCCTAAAGACTCCTTCTGGCTTTGCAACGCTTCTCACAGGGCATCACCGTCACGAAGGCAGAACTAGCCTCCGTGTCTGAAATCGAGCTAAACTACACGCATCACATCTCTGTCATCAACGACATTTTGAGTTGGGACAAGGAATACCGTGCGTCCAAAGACATCAATGCCGAAGGATCCATCGTGTCCAACATCGTGCAGGTTTTAGCCAACGAAACTGGCTTGGACTACGATGGGTCGAAACGAGTTTTGTGGACCATGTGTCGTGAATGGGAAAGAAACCATGCGGACCTTGTTGCCAAGAGGCTGGAAGAAGGATGTTCTGATTCTTTGAAGGAGTACTTGGACGGAATCGAGTTGCAGATGTGTGGTAACGAGCTGTGGAGTCGGACTACTTTCCGGTACAATGCCCCCGACTTGAAGTAGGCTCGAAGAAAGCACAATCTTCATGCGGAGTGGGAGATTTCATCGGTTATGCATGCCTTTAAGGTTGCTTCATAGAGCTCTGGTGGGATCAAGAGGACGATTGAAAAAGATGAATCCACGAACCAGGGACGCAGACGCAAGTCTACTACGTAGTCAGGTACACTCAATTTATGCCACTCATTCAAAATCCCTCCTGATGAGGTCTACTTTGCCTGTCATTCTTTCCTCTTTGCTGGAGCTTCCAGTTTACCCGAGAACGTTCAGGTCTTTAGCTGCACAGTCTACAAGCATTGGGTCTTGCCAAGAAAGTGCCAAGGTTGTACCGCAGGCCCATCGGCAGTGAGAGCCGAGATACCCAAGTCGACATGAGCTTATTCTCAACGTCGCGAGGTCGTTTAGTGGGTCGGAGAAGAAGAAAAAAGGAATAACGCCAATAACTTTTGGGAAGAAACGTGCCGAATCGGTGGGAAGAATCAACAATTGTGGATCTACAACAAACCCATCTGTCACTGGCCTGACTGCGTCCGCTCAGGCCCTGATCTTCTTTTCTTTTAGGAACGAGTAATTGGAAATGCCTGTCCATGAAATCCATCGCCCAATCGGCTACACTCCTGAATAACGGTATTAAGATCGTCCGCTTATCTCACAGTTATTGCCAGCTAAGTTCCACAGACCGAGCTATCCGAGCCCACGACGAAGTGGCATTGACAGTCGTTGAGACTGGCATTGATGACAGGTGCTTCGATATACTCCCAATGCCGTTTGCCACATGAATCCTAGGAGGTGCAACGAGGTTCTTGTCTTGATCATCTTGTCACTTTTCCCCACGGCGGGAAAAACTTGTCCGTCGGTATCCCGTCCACAGAGACCGTAGCCCAAGAGAATAGGTCATTTCCCGTAGTCAGCTCGACAGTGAAATCCCAATTTTACCCAATGAAAGCTGCTTGTTGAGCTATGAGTTTCTCATTGTGGTATAGACACCCTGTCCCCCGGATAATGCCGGTACCTGCACCCCCCAGTCGCGGCGAAATGCTGATTTGAGGAAATTTCTCCAACGTCAACCCCGGACCACCCCATCTCTCCATTGAGATCTCTTAACATGACACAGTCATCTCCCCACTGAATAAACAAGGTGGTAACAAAACAAAAGCTTGTTGACAAGCTTCTTTTTAGGTATTTGGTCAACCCGCTCGGCAAGATGGCGTTAGACTGGGCCAACCCTCCCGTTCTAGCAGCTTATCATCCACGGAGCAGGGGTTCCTTCGACCGTAGCTATCAGGCAAGTGGAGGAAACATTTCGAGGGGGCTTTCGAGATTTGATGAGCCCGCGTGCTACCATTCGCGGAATGATTAGGTTCATCGCTTCCGTCTTGCAATGTTACCCTCTAATTCCATGAGCCTCACCATTTCCCAGAGAACGGAAATACTTCCAGCCAGTCAACGAAGCCGTGTCGCAATCACCAGAGTGTGTAATGCAATGCCGTGATCAGAAGACCCCTGTTATGTAGACGGAAAAGGGCCCGATCGTGAACTGCGAAGATCGTGTATATAAAGGGACGGCTGGTAGCATGAAACATATTTCACGTCTTCAGAATATTAAGCTCTTCAAACTGGTTCTAGACTCCTTGGCAACCTTGACCTCGTCTTCAATCCACCCTTGACACTAAAGCAACCATGAAGTTCACTTCTGCCTTGGCGACGCTATTCGCCAGCGTCGCAGTCGCGACGCCGACTCCCACCGTCGACAATGTCGCCGACAAGCCCCACCTTGTCAAGCGAGCATCAATCTCTGACAAGGCGACTCTGGGCTATGCCACCCTTAATGGAGGGTGAGTTTTAACAGGAATGCAAATCACATTGGCACTGCTAACAACTAGGAAGGACTTCCGGTGGTGCTGGAGGAACCGTCACCACTGTGTCATCTCTCGCCGAGTTCACTGCCGCTGTGAACGAGAAAGACACGGCTGCCAAGATTGTCGTTGTCAAGGGCGTCATCAAGGGTACCGCCAACGTCCGCATCGGTAGCAACAAGTCTGTCATTGGCCTCCCTGGAGCTGGTAAGCCATATTAAGACCTATTGGTAAACGTACTTGCTGACAGGTTCAGGTTTTGATGGCATCGGGCTGCACGCTCGTCGTCAGAGCAACATCATCGTGCGCAACATCAAGTCAACCAACGTCCTTGCCTCGACTGGCGATGGTCTGAAGATTGAGGTGAGCCATTGAACTCTGTATCGAAGGCAACGCGTGAACTAATACCTGGTCAATACATAGCAAAGCACAAACGTCTGGGTTGACCACTGCGAGTTTTCCAGTGCTCTGGTCTCCGACAAGGACTACTACGACGGTCTTGTGGATGCTTCCCACGCCGCCGACTACATGACCATCTCTTAGTAAGTTGATGTTATCCAGAGGAAGCAAGAAGGCTGACCATTTCAAGCACCTACTTCCACGACCACTGGAAGACGTCCCTGATTGGCCACAGCGAGAACAACGGAGACGAGGACAAGGGTCATCTCCGCATCACCTATGCCCACAACTACTGGGCCAACTTCGGCTCCCGCGGCCCGTCTCTGCGCTTCGGCACTGGTCACATCTACAACTCCTACTATCTGAAGTATGTCTCCATTCCTCCTCAGCACATCTCCAAATCAGTACTGACAGCAAGCAGCGGAAACTCTGGCATCAACACCCGTCAAGGCGCGCAGGTCCTCATTCAGAGCAACGTCTTCAAGAACGTCTCGGTTCCCATCACCACCCAAGACTCCGACATTGTCGGTTACGCTGTTGCCATCGACAATGACCTTGGCGGTGCTGCTAACACTGCCCCTGTCGGTACTATGAACGCCAACTCGCCCGGATACTCTTACAGCCTTCTCGGCTCTGCCAACGTTGTTGCCACTGTGCCGGGACAAGCCGGCCAGAAGTTGACTTTCTAAAGGGAGATGATAATTCCATACTTACCTAAGGCTGTGTCAGAAGTGGCAAGAGGAAGACTGTATATAGGGGATATGCCATGAAATATTCGTGGCTATGTGAACGCTTCGCATGAATTTCGTATATAGCTTACTTGTACATATTTTATCAACTTGCTATTCAAACCTTTTACACAACGCGCCTTTCCGACCCTTCAAGGGCCGCTCAATTGACACTCCATTTCAGTTCTGAGCCACATAGGCGTCCATCACTTGGTCACCACGTGATTCCATGGCAAGACTTTTGTGATAATCCATTGTAGCATTCATTGGTTTTTGATCTTATGATATCGTAATTATTCCAGCGATGCTTCACGGCATCGCGACAAGTGCCAAGGTTTTTTGCGAAAGGTATGTACAGGGGTTCGAAGGGTATCTTCGCGCGTGCTTCCATGTGTATCATCCTCAGCTGTATATCTGTCTATCCATGCTAGTGTTCATGTTTCCCATCAAGCAGAAGGAGACCATTTGCTCACTCCGAAGAGCCCCCAGGGCTGCAAAGCAATTACAATCGGACTATGCCAGTGTCACTCAAGGCATCCACCAGGGGCGAGCGTCGTCAATCGCGTAAACAAAAACTTCTTTGCAATCATCGCGCTTCGTGTCTGCCGCAACCAAGTTGTGAAGCTGAGTTACGCATCTCGGCGCGGCAAATGTCTTGTGGCGTCGTCTATGTCGGACGTATCAATCGAAACCTTTGATTCGAGAAAACCGCGACCGCTACTTCACTTCAACTTCAGTTCCTCTTGGTTCGCGGGTGGCTGGAGAGCTTGTTGCGGAGGGAACTGTAGCGGCTGCTCGATCGGCTTTTGCTCGCTCTGCTTCTGCTGGAACTTCTGGAGGTTCTCGTGCTCCTCGACCTTCTGCTTCTGTTCATCAGGAGAAAGAGCGTTGAAGGCGGCGATGTCTTGATCCCACTTCATGACGCACTCGATATTCCAGTTGCAGCGTTCGACCTCGCCGAAGATGGGATGCCTGAAGCGTGGGTGGCGGCTAGGCCAATTTGATGCATGGTAATGATGCTTGACAAGCGCACCTCTGGAGTTGTGGTTGCCAGAGTCGGAGTGGCCCTGGCCGGCAGCAAAGGACTCAACGTCGCGGACCAAGATGCCGCTGACCACCTTAGACTCATCGATGTCGTGGAAGGTGTCCCAAGTGATGGGTCCTTGGCGAGATCTCGAAGACATGACTTCCAGAACTGCTTTGGTGAAAGCAGAAGGGCCGGTACCACTAATGACCTCGTCAAAATCGAGTTTGATCTCGGAGATGGAGACCCCTTGGGTCTTGGCGACGTCGGTGAGCCATGCCATGATGTTCTCAACCAGCTTCAGCATGACTGGATGACGAGGGCGAGACATGAAAGTCCATTGGCAGAACGACATCGACTTCTTGCCGAGAATTGGGTGGTCCTTGAAATGGGGCTGATCAATCTCGACACCGATGACCAGGTCGAGATCCTCCTCCTTGTATCTCTCAGGAATCCATCTGCTAACAGGGCGGAGATCCTCGACGTCAATGTCGGCGTAGACACCGCCTTCCGCGTACATGATCATATATCGCAGTAAGTCCGCCTTGATAATAGTCGCGTTGACATGGCGGTATATGTCGACAATGTCTGGGCGATCGAGGCCTTCAGGGCCGTAGTGCTCCTCAACATACTCCATGTCGTTAGTGTCGGTGAGGACTTCATAACGGAAGCCGGGGTTTTTGTCCGTCCATGTTCTGGCTGTAAGAATCTGTTCGCCCTCGAAAGAGAACGGCGCAACCTTCCAACTTTGCCAAATCTTCTTGGGGAAGCCTCGTGTTGACCTTGTGCCGCTGCGCTTCGACAGGTGGACCGGCTTGGGCACTGAACCGATCATGTCGACGTTAAGAATCAGGAGGATAAGGCAAACGCAAGCGATGTACAACGGAATGCATCGCCGCAACTGAGTGGGAACCCTATTCCGGAAAATGTTTGCCTTGGAGCCTGTTGGGCTCAATGGACTCAATGGACTCATGATGGGCGACGACATGTTGACTGCAGTCGTCCAAAGCTCGAAGTCTGGTGGAGGTGTTCAACCAAAGAAGCTTTAAGACCAAGCTTTTGGCGAAGATGCGACGAGCATAAGAGAGGAACAAGGAACAGCAGGATGCATGTCGAAATTTGAGGAGCTCCCAACATGCAGGCACACGACCATAGGTATTCCTAGTGGCCGAGGCGGGGATTGCCCTACTCGCTTCCGACCACCCCCAATCCCCCACTCGCCTATCAATGGCGCATCATTATCACAGGCCGGGATACAAGGGCCAAGAAGTGGGAGGAAGGGCCGAGGTCGTCTGGCTGAAGTCGCATCGTGTTCATCCCTACTATCCAACGAGTGACAATTCGCCATCCTGTGTGACGCCACCGCCGCCGCTGCAGTTGTCTAATTAAGTTCGCCGTTGCTTCTTCTTGTCTGTTTTCACAATACGAGAAACACTAGAGAGGTGTGCTCAACGGTGCTCGCTCTCATTCGCCTTGGCAGAAGAACCCCGAACAGCCACCACCTCTAGCAGCGGAGAGTAAAAAGAACGGTGGATCGAAGCCATCTAGATTGCGGGGAGGAAATGAGGACCACTCGTTTATGGCCACCCGCATTTGGCGCCATAATAGCGCCGGGACGTTGAGCTTGTTCGAGCGTCTATTGGGTCGATCCTTGACCACCGCCGCATGCCGGCACCAACGGCTATGATAGTCAGGGGAGCAAGGCGCGGTGAAGCTTCCCAATCAGGAGGGGGGGCAGCAAATTTCTCACAACTCAGAGGATTCAAACCGGCCGAGTCCTTGAGTCGGGCGAGGTCATTCACATGTCCGGATCACACTACCCAGCTGAGCCGAGTAATGCTACGTTGCCCAAAATGGCCCTGCCAGGGACGCCCGGTCTAGTCGCAACCGACGAATGGCATCTACGTCAGAGTGAGGGAAATCTGGTGATTTTCATCTTACGCCAGCTAAAATAATCAAATTCGTTGTTGGTCAAAGTTTGGCTCTCCGCACTTTTACCCCGGTCTATCCCCCGCATATTGGACCAGGGCCCCCCAGACGCCTGATTGCCCAACCGTCTTAGACTCAACCCGCCACCCCGCATCCTTCACATACTGACCTCGGAATCTTCTTCATTGTTCAGCTGGTCTTTGACTTTTGTTTTGGCTCGTGAAACTCTGGACGAACAACCCGTTGACAACGAACTGATTCATGTGGATTTTATCAAGCCAATTGACCACAAGGATCTACGCCAAGCCGGACGATCGCCGTGTAAGTGCAGTTCTGCTTCCACAACTGCCGATGTGCCCGTGCAAGACTCGTGGATACTGAAAAGAGCTGTGCCTTCTTTTCCCAAATCAAGTCTTCCGCCGGACAGGCAAGGGTTGAAGCACTCTTCCTGCACCATCACCCCCTCGGGCGGCAGCACACGACCGTCAGCACGCATCGTTGACAACTTGAGGCTGAAACCATCCTCCTCGCATCACTTCGTTGTCAGCATCTACCACATCAGTCTTTCGTGAAGATGTCTCCCAGAAACGAGGGCATTCTTGACAGCACGGACTGGGACGAAGTCAAACCATCGTGGTGCGACAAGTCCAAATGGCTCTCGGAAGAGTCAGATTGGAAGCCGGCCACACTTATTCGGACGAGACGACCATCGCGGCTCAACCTCTCAAGTCTTGGCACATTTTTCTGGCCCATCAAAGATACCAAACAGTCAGAAACATTGCGGCCGACCGCATATCTTGACGGTCTCCGAGGCTTCGCTGCCTTCCTGGTTTACATCCATCACAACCAACTGTGGGCTCATGAGCCACACGTTCAGAATCGCATCTTCGAGAATGCCTTCGGTTATGAGAACAAGTTCCACTTCATCGCCTTCCCCATAATCAGGCACTTCTTCACCGGCGGCCACTTCTCGGTGTCCGTTTTCTTCGTCATTTCGGGCTACGTCCTGTCCGCGAAGCCTCTCAGTCTCATCCAAGCTGGAGACCACGCGAAGCTCGCTGAAAATGTCGGCTCAGCTCTCTTCAGAAGATGGCTTCGGCTCTATCTCCCTCTGTTGGCCACGACGTTCATCTTTATGAGCTTTCTCCACATGTTCGACATCTGGGTCGACAACATTGACCGGATGTCAACCTGGAGAGAGGACGTCTGGGCATGGTACTGTGAGGCAAAGAACTTCAGTTTCGTGTTCACGGCTGGTGGTGGCCCTTTCTTCAGTTGGAACCCTCACCTGTGGTCTATTCCAGTCGAGATGAAGGGATCCGTCATCATTTACACCGCGCTGCTCGCGTTTTCACGTTGCACCAGAAACGCAAGACTATGGTGCGAAGCTGGACTGGCTTTCTACTTCATGTACATCGCCGACGGGTGGTACGGAGCTATGTTTGTCGCGGGCATGATGCTTTGCGACCTCGACCTGCTAGCGAAGAAGGGTGAACTACCCGCAATCTTCGACAAGCTGAAGGGGGCAAAGACGTTCATCTACTATCACCTGTTCGTCATTTCGATGTACCTTGGAGGAGTGCCGTCATACACCGGCGATGTCAACAGAATGCGCGAAAATCGCGGATGGTACTACCTGTCCCTGTTGAAGCCACAGGCCGTCTTCGACTACAAGTGGTTCTACCTATTCTGGGCTGCCACCTTGCTAGTCGCCTGCGTCCCTCGCATTTGGTGGCTGCGGCGCTTCTTCGAGACACGATTTTGTCAGTATCTCGGCCGCATCTCTTTCGCTCTTTACCTCGTTCACGGACCTGTCCTTGGAACACTGGGCGACCGAATCTACACTGCCGTGGGTTGGCACAAGGACTCCGAGAGGCAACACCTCGCCCATCTGGTCGACAAATTCCCGCTCCCCATGGCTGGGCCGCTCGGGTTGGAGCCGGCCTTCGTGCTACCACATCTGATCCTTCTCCCGCTGACCTTGTGGTTGGCGGAGATGGTGACAAGGCTCATCGACGAGCCAAGCGTCAAATTCGCGCAGTGGCTGTACAGGAAAACACTTCCAGCACCAACATCATCAACCAAGGCTTGATCGAACGGTTCGGATTCCGGCGTTATGGCACATGTTTCACTAGCTAGTTGATCGGAGAGGCCGAGACAACAACGGACACCGGCAATTAGGAAATAGTTAATGATCAGTGTACACCAATTAATTCACTTGCACGCTATTCTTGGACTTCATCGTCTGGAAACTAAAAGTCGCAAGGGCGCAGCCGCTCCTAGCTTGGTAGAGCAAAACGTCATTGGATGATTGGATTGGTCGCACTCCAAATCATCGAGTGAATCCCGCCTTCTAGTCGAACTCTAAGACGTCCAATGTGCAGGCACAGCGTGCTTGCCACGCGGGCCGATGGGCTGAACAAGTGCTGACGCCTCTGAGACCGCTTCGCGGTGAAAGTCTCGGCTCGATAATCTTTTTCTGATGATGGGCTGAACATTCCACCAGCCTAAAGTTCTTTGACAGGCAGACAGCTCTTCCACTTGAGCTGCACACCTTAATTTCCCGCATGTGCAGCTTTCCATCGACGTGCAGCCGTATCACACCCAATGACGCTGCAAGGACGGATGGATTCCTATTTTGGGTAATGGTGTGGGATGTTCGTGAGGGGGACTGATTGCGACTTGACCAGGGGCGTCTTGCTGTTCACCGAGGCTCTCACATGCTCACATGCTCACATGCTTGTAGCAGCGAGCTGTTTGCTGACCTGGATGGCCTGGAGCGAATCATTTTTTCAATTCGGGACGCTTATCTCAGGAACACCTCCATCAACATACAGAGTTTCCGCTCGTCCAGTTCGCCATGTTACCTGACCCTCCCGTGCTAGCAAAGTGGGTGGTTGGGGGAGGACCAACCGGGGATACAAGCTCTCAAGTGAGGGGAAACCCCAACGTCCAAGGTCGTATTCATTTTTGCCTGTCCGCCGATCTACATCACGCGGCACACCTTGCCCCGAGAAGTTCCCCGTCTTTTTCCCACTAGCTTCATCACAAAGTCCATGGATCCCCGTCCCCCACATTCCTTGGAGCTCTTGTTCTGTGATGCAATCATGAACCGCGGGGAAGAAACTGGGACCCAACAAACATTGTAGAGAGACACAGCATCACTTGTGCCGTAGACCCGGGAACCTTCTTCTCCGTACGTACCACGCAGCCAAGCTTGAGTCGAAGAACTAGAATCAGCAACGAGAAGCTACTCAATTGCAATTGACGCGCTGCAACCCGAGCAACCCGAATGCTGCAAGTCACAGCCGAATGAGCATCCGACCGTCGGCGTGAGCGAACAGCCCCTCGCGATGCTAGCTCGCGACTTCAAGCGCGTCGTCCTCATCGTTGGGCCTTTTCTCTTCCTTGTCTACATTGGCATTCGATGCCTCGACTTCAGGGACTCTTCATCAGGATTTAACACCTGGTTCGATCACATCTTTGCGCCGAACTGGAGGCAAGCCGATGAGCTCAAACCTCACTCCCGTCCGGCCCCATCGGCTGCCGCACCTCCACCTGCCCCGGAGGACACAGAGCCCCCTATCGCGGTCCCTCCAACGGTCCTACCACCGACGCCGCCTTCGGATTCTATCCCGATTGCCACGGAGCGGACACATCATGAGGTCTTCTCAATATCTACCTTCGACAAGAGGTTCTTCCCCATACACTTCGGTGACGAAGATGCCATGAACCCCAACATCTTGCCCCATCCTACTCTCGATGACACATACATCATTGTTGCGCAGAGGCGCAAGTCGCACGATGACAAGACAGCAGAACATTTCGAGCTCGTCTGCAATGCTATCTTCACCATGGAAGGCCTCGCCTGCGTAGAGGCACCAACGACGCTTCCAATCGCCGCCACGAAGAGTGGTGATGATAAGTGTCCTCCAAAACTGGCCTACATCGCCATGAACGTTGGGCCTCACGATGCCCGTGTTTTCCATGGTCCGAAAGCACCATTCATTACCTTTGGCTCCAATTCGCTCTTCTGTTGCTTCGGACAATTCATGCAAGATTTCCGGACGCTGGGCAAATGGGGGTTCCAGATGTCTTTGGATCAGGGCTTCAGCACTGGCACTGAGCTACAGCGCCCACTGCCTTGGGGGACCATGGAAAAGAACTGGTTCCCATTCTGGGATGAGGATGGTGCCGTGTACGTGCACCACGATGTGGCGCCAAAGAGAGTGTTCTCGAAGCTCAATCTCGATGGTTCTGTAGGGCCGGACCTGGCGCCCCTCGCCCCCGGAGATGAGGCATGTTTGGAGAAATACATGCCGAAGCTGCCGCCGGACTTGGAGTCCATCCATCAGGCGACCAACTCCTTGAGTATTACGTTCTGCAAACGCATGGACGTGAACTGCAAGCCTACCAGCGACAACACATTCATCTTCACGGTCTTCCAGCACAAGACTTTCTATCACTTCCACAGCGAGTATGAACCGTACGTCATGGTCTTCCGGCAGAAAGCGCCCTTCGAAGTCTTTGCTGTCTCGAAGAAACCCATATGGATTCACGGTCGGGAGAAGAGGGACACTGGGGCGTCTGACATGTTTTATGTCACGTCGATGAGCTGGAAGACGAAGGGACAAAGGTATCATGGATACATGGACGACACCCTTTTCCTGGCTTTTGGTATCGAAGACAAGATGGCTGGCGGTATTGACATTACCGCTGAGGATTTGCTATCCGAGCTAGGGACGTGCCTGGATACCTGATATTCCTATAGCAAGCGTATTGGGCGGAGTGTGGATACCAGATTCAGCGTTAATCATTGCTTGGCATAATGAAGCATCATAATTCCTCTTAGACTCATTCGTGCTTGTAATCGCGTTTTGGCGTGCATCTGAGGACGAGTATCTACTCTACAGACCCTATCTTTGATCCTGCCTAGAGCTCAACGGAGACGACCCCGAGGACACTAGACAGAAGATGACCCAGTCCTATGGAAATAACGTCTAGTGTTGCATCACTGAGCTTAAATGTGCACCCGTGACCAAGACAAGTCACCGTTCGTTCAGATTCGAGATTTCTCGTGGCGGTGTTGTTCTTCTAAGACATTCCCAAAGGCGGAAAAGCCCGTCGTGATGTCTCAGTCCCTGAAAGAAAACATATTGCTGGTCATGATCCCGACTTCATGGTATTGGACAACTGACAGGTGCCACGAGCCGCAGACCATACGCGAATGATCAGAGACAATGAAGATGCTTGCTGAACCTATCCGTCGCAATGTTTACTTCATAGCCTTTTCTCTTGACTTGGATTTCTGGTCACAGAGATATCTACAACATCACTGGCATCAACATTCCAGTGAGCCACGGTGAGCCAGCCACTCCCTAGACCGTGCTTGCCTCGTTCACTCATTCAGCATGAAGAATTGCCGGACTGCATCCGGACAACCAAGACATTATCGCCGCATCGGGCATCCGGGTTCTCGGATCCAACGTGAATCGAGCCAACGAGAACAACGCAAGGACAAGCCACACGAACGTCACCGACCGCCGCTAGGGGTCTGGCTCCGCCGGAAGCGGTCTTCTACACCAAGCAATTCCAATTTCGGGCGGAGAACCAGCTCCGTGGAGGCGCCTCGAAAGCCAACAAAGTCGGCCGTATGTCTCTACCTTGTTCACGAGGAATTTCCCCAGACAATTGTTTGAATTCGTCCTTTCGCCGAGCGAGCCGAGCAAAGACGTGCTGAGACGACGCCCCCATAAAACCCTTTCGTAGTCGGAAAACCTTCCCTCCGTCACCTCATGCATTACTATCCGCCAGGCGTCAAGATGATCAATCCGGATCATTCAATCACCTTCGCGAATCTCGCGTCGGTGAACTTTACACTACTCGAACACACATACCCGACCGCGCCGGATACAAAGATGAGACAAGACATCACCGGCAATAGTCTCGAGATGAAAACCGGCGAACAGATCATGTCATGGAATAAGGGTTGCTATTTCGGCAAGAGTGGGCAAGATGATGTGGCACTCTGTTGGCAGGATATGGAGGCATTGCAGTCATTCTGCGTCGGCATCGAGTCGCCTGAAAGAGGGTTCTTCAAGCCCATCCAGTCACATTACAAGACGAAGTACAACGACGGCACCACGAATTCGCCTTGGGCCTTCCCATCAAATGATCCCTCTGTTGGCTACACATATCCCAGTACTCTGAACTACCACATCACGGTATCAAGCAAAGCATTGAAGGATCAGCTGCACTTGACGATTACTATCGAGGACAAATCTGCGGCGCCGAGGGCCGACGAGAAGAAATAGAAAGGTAAGGACGCAAGAGGTCTCAGCTTGGTGGGTTTCAGCACTTGACTGACGCCGTCTTTAACAGCAAATCGGATGGTAAAGTCCCACAGACCGTCGAGGACTTGTTCCTTGAGTCACATCATACTCGTGTGTCACGTATTTAAAATAGTATTATTGGAGAGGGGCGTCATATGAAAACTTGGTTTACAGGATCTTCCGGTTTTGTGGGATGTTGAAAGCGTTGTTTGTAAATCACGTCTTCCTCAAATCTTTCGAGTCTGATTCATTTACGGACCTATAAACGGCTGTCCATATCTGTCGGTGATTTTCGGTATGATCTCTGCTTTTTCAAGGGACCGTTGATTGCAAATTAAACCCAACGTCCAGCTGAAAGGATTTTCACCAGTCCTGAACACTGTCTATATTGGGTAAATAATTTAACATCATGAGCTTCCACCACTTTTCTGACCGGATTGGTGTCGTGAGATGGTGCATATCAAACGAAGCTGAGCTTACCAGTAGTCATCGGCCGGTGCTACTAGAGTAACGTATTACAAGTCTTTCAACGACATTCAAACCAAGACCATCACGAGGAAGACCCGATGACGTGGTTCATAGCAAATCGGCAGAAGAACGTCGAATTAGTAAACAATCAACCAAGCAATGTGTGCGTCCAACTTTCTTTTCTTGATCACCCCAGGTGTTGCGGTCTTGAATTTGCGATTCTTTGGCGTGCTTTTAGCATTTCAAACCTAGAACAGCGCCGGCCATAGATGACTGGAATACCCTCTATGATCATAAATGAGTGATTGGGGGTTGATCAAATGAATGGAGCAAGCATGTCCTAGTTGAGAAAGCAATGCTATACACCAACGAAGGGACATACTGATCATATGAATATCCAGTGAGAGGTCTTGTTGCCCTCAGAGAACAGACGGAAAATAGCCTTAGTACTTAGGTATATATTTCGAGGAGGTTTTCATAGCCAATCCAGTGTACTGACTGACACAAACTCTTCATCTGAATGTTTCACCTGCACGCCAAATTGTGAGCATTCGGCACTAAAGCAACCGGGATCCCCAACTTTTCATTATTCTCAAATACATCATGTCACATGCTGAAGCTTTGAATGTTGCTTCAGTGGACTTGGACCCGTCAGCCCTTGTCTAGGCAGTGTGGATCTTAAAACGGGGCGTGGTTTTGTTAGCCCTAACGATGGGCTCCATCTGGAGCCTCTAATTCACGAGATCCACAGACTGCAGCAAGGGCTCGCATCATGAACCCGCCGGCAACTGAATCCCTCAACAATCCCAGATGGTTTCGTGGTGTAGTTGGTTATCACGTCAGTCTAACATTCTGAATCGTCATCTCGACGATGGCCAGTGTTCCACTGAAGGTCTCCGGTTCAAGTCCGGGCGAAATCAACCCTTGGGCGAATGGTTTAGTGGTATAATACTCGCTTAGCATGTGAGTGGTCCAGGGTTCGATTCCCTGTTCGTCCAATCTTTTGCTTCTGTTATTGGATTGAAGTCTTTTTGGCTCGTTGCTGGGGTTGTGGTGATAGTTATGTGTAGACCTCATGGACTTCTGGCCGACACCCAAGAGGCGGATGGGGCAACTTTTGTTTGAGCCATGGATGTATTGTTGGTGCTGCTTGCATTATCTATCTTTACCCTTTCCTAGTTGTATCTTCAGAAGGTGCGCGGGTGAACGTTGTCACTCCATCTTGTCTGACTTCCGCCCAATCATCAGATACATCGGCGAAAAGATCTTCTCCCTTCCGCCAAAAACCAACGCATCAGCCGCGCGGATCAAACTGTCTGACGTCTTCGTCATCCCAGGCGGCGCGAATCTGAACGTCTCCATGACGCTCAAGAACCCATGCGTCGCCATCCTTCCTAATCCTGTCATGCGGAACGTGTACAGCAGATCGCCCATCGTCTGCGCGTGCCTCCAGCTTCCGGCATCAAGAGGCCAGTACCACGGGCTTGGGTCCGGCCTATCCGCCATGTCCTCGTTCTCAAGAATCTCGAAGCCGGCAGCCTCGAAGGCGCGCAGGGCCTCGGATGCCTTCACCATGTTGGCGATGCCGTTGCCCTGCTCGATCTCGATGCGCGTCTTGCGGTGCGAGAGGTTATCGTTGTCGTAGGCCTCGGTCATGACCCATTCGTAGACGCCGAAAACGCCTCCGGGTTTGAGGACGCGGTGGATCTCTGAGTAGACGGCTTGGAGGGATGGGGCGTGGACCGTGGCTTCGATGGCATAGACGGCGTCGAAAGTGTTGTCCTCGAACGGGATGTTCTAGACCATTGGCATTAGAGACGTCGTGTGGAAGATGTTCTTGAACAAGGTTGACTTTACCATGAAGTCAGCCTGGACGAACTGCACGTTCTTATCCATGCGCTCTTTCTTTGCATACCGCATGGCCCTTTCCACCTGGTACTCGTTGATGTTGAGCCCAGTGATGTATGCGCCCGTGAACTTGGCAATTTCGCGGGCAGGGCCACCCACACCGCAGCCAACGTCCAGGACCTTCATCCCCTTCTTGATGTTGATCACGTGGGCGAGATAGTGCTCATGCCTGGCGATGCCCTGTTTGAAGCTTTCGGCAATAGCAGGTCTGCAGAAATGAAAGCTTTGGCCAAAGCCAAATTCATAGAAGTCCGTAACTAGATTATAATATCTGACAGTTTGATATTCAGAATATGTCAGGACATCGAGTAGAGTTACGGCACCGACTTACTGCCTCGTGAGTGAATCATATTCTGCGGCTCGGGCCTGGAGAGACGCGAGTCAGAGGAAAGTTTCGGCAGAGCGGTTTACTTGTTCAACTTACCTCTCTATCCTCTTTCGTCTCCTTCTGAGCGTTGAGCTTGTTGTCCCAGTGCCTGAAGTAGTCTTCTGTCGCAGCCTTCTGAGCTTCGTGGTCCTTTTTCAACATTGCTGACATGCCAACGTTGCCTTTCGACGTTCCCTTGTGAAGGATCTGCTCAAAAGTAGCATCTCTAGCAAGAAGCACTTGGCCCAGTTCTGATCGTTCCACCATGTTAAGGGAGGATGGAGTTGGCGGTGGAAAAAAGGAATGCAGAAAGTCTAAGGAGTCGGCAGAGTAATGAACGCGATTCCGAGGGTTGGTAAATCAGATCATGCTCAAGCATCTTGGAGAGATAGTTGTTTTCTTTTATAACTGCTTCGATAGCACCTCACTCTCCTTTCAATAGACAATAGCATCGATGGTTGACAGCCAAGTAGGGGGAACGAATACGTGATAACGATAAGGAAACCAGCCATGAGCGCTGTATCCGAATACGAATGCGCTCTCAAACCACAGCGGCACAGCATTGTGACCCTCACCTAGCACAATGTGATTGGCTTATTTCTCAAAAACGGAAGGAAAGTGGATAATGGAGATGATGAAATCCATCGTCGCGACTGCTCTAAGGTCCGGCATCGTAAACGCGAGGCAACCTCACACATCCTTCCAAGGTTTCTCTCAGAAAATAGCCGCGAGTGCTCTATTGTCCTCGTCGAGCTTTCGGTCATTGCTTCTGGACCCGGTTTTCTCGACCTGAAGTGGGAACGGCCTCGGAATTGGGAGTGCGCCCTTGACCGGCTGAGTGAATCCGAATACGAAGGTAACAACATCCGAGAGTGCCCAATTGAGATTTGTCCATTTCCACACGATAAACACGATATGAAAGTTAAAGGCAACATCATGGCGTTTTCTGCAAAGCCTTCGCAGAGCGAGGAAACACATTCATCTCATGTGCGCAACCTGACTCAAGCAAATGTGCCAAAGACCTGCCCCCTGTTCATCCAAGAAATCTGAGGGTTTGAGCCTGAGAAGTGTTGGATGAACATATAGGATAATCAGTAGCACAAGAAAGAACCATCCATAGGTTGATATGTCTTGCATTATGCAGTTGGCAAGTTCATGAGTGATTCGTTAAGCATTTTGAGTGCTCACGTCTTACGAAGCAACGATCTGATCAAGATCACCGATGCACTTGGGGTGTCACGGAGATCACTGCTCTACGAATTACATTTGAGCTCACAAGATCCGACATGTGATTGATACCCGGTCTTCGGCTTGGTGGCATGTTCGGCGAGCCCAGGGCTGTCATCGTATCCCCGGCGGAAGAAACATCTTGCGTTAACAATTGGCGACCAGACATAACGCCATCAATGACTAAGCATTTCAATTTGACGCAGACCAAATCCGAGGGTGTGGCTTGCCTTCCATGCTCGTCGATCAGCCGGTCTAAAGCCGGTTCCCGAGACCGCCTCCACCAGGTGGTCTCCTCCGAAGCGGAGGCGCAGAATCCACGGCGGACGGCACGTGGGTCTCGGAAGTTTTCAGAGAGGTTCTGCAGCCAGTTAGGTGTAACACTTCGAGCAGGCCCGGCAGTCGACTTCGTCCCCTTAAAGCGTGCCTGTCTCTGACCTTCATACAACAACGATACCGACCACCCAAGGCGCGATTCGTCGACAAACATCGTGTCATCTGACTTGGAGCCAGCAACAGCTTAAGCGCTACTACAGGCACCAACACGAACGACTGCCCACTTCGCGGCGGCAAACACCAAAGACAAGGCCGGGGCTAGCAAGGAGACGATGAACGGAACCGAAGCTTGGCACCGGCGCGGGGTTGGCTAGCCTGGACGCGGAGGACCAAGGCCGAGTGCGGGGAAGAGAGATGCTGCAGCAAACACGAATGATGATGAGACGGGTGCATATAACCGGTGGGAAAGGGGAGTTCTATCTGGCATCACAAACTTCTGCCTCGCTTCATTCTCGAGCAAGTCTGCCCGATCAGACCTAGATTAAGGGGGGAAAGCCCCGTGGGGAAAGAAAGCCAATGATGCCCAAGGCAATCCCACGATGATGCCCAGCGCAGTAACATCTTATCGGTGCGACCGAGTCGTGTCTAAACAGTGATTTACCCCTCGTGACTTGCCGGAGGCTTCTTTAAACTTTCAACGACATGGAACTTCAACAGTCTGGGGCTTGCGTCGGAGGACGGCACTCAAGCTCGCCAGCCCCAACCGCTATTGAACTCTCAACGTCGCGCCTGCCTATCCGTACGGACCAATCGCTTGAATTGTTCGGGCCAAATCTGTTTGTTTCTGCATATTTCTCGATGTAGCTGCGGAGATACTCGATACCTCACGGGGGGCACAGATGTCTTGGGTAAATCGTGATGACAGGCACCTGCATCAACGTACGAACTAAGAAAAGAAGCCGGCCCCCAAAAACAAAGTAGGCCGGTCGATCTGTCAGATCTCAACGCCTTGGACGAATAAACAGGTTACAGGAAAGGGGAGGGGAGCTGCCAGGAAAAAACCGGCGGCACCAACCAACAGCTGCTGCAACAGTTCGACCCCAGAGAACCCACAAGAATCGTCCCATCTAAACCCAGCCAACCAGCAGAAGATGCAGGGGGCCCTAGTTTCAGCGACGTCAGGCGAAAACCCCCAATTGGCCAATCCGGGAACCGAAATCTCGCAGAAACTCTCGCGCCAATAGCCGGTGGGTGGAAGCACCGAATATTCTCTCAGCCATGATTGGGGAGAGACACGGTTGACATGGTTCGCGTCTTCTAGCCTCAGAGGCCTTACCCGGCGAGGAAAAGCTCCCAGGCCAAAAGCAGCGCCAGGCACGCCACATGGCGCAGGGATGCCCGCGGTGTCGCCGGCCACACGGTCGTGGAGTCCAGAACTGTGATGCATGTCTCGCCTTTCTCCAGTGGGTTGCTGGCGCGCCCCATTGTACGTACGAGCAACCATTTTCTTGGGATTTTTTCTTCCTTCTAACACCAGTGGATCGGCAGACGACATCCCTTTCTCCATCCTTCTGAAGCGGCGAGTCTTTCCCGTCCTGTATCAACCCATACTACACACACGGAACCCCAGACCAGCCATCCATCTTCTTCCCCGCGCGAGCCAATGGGTCGTGGAGAAAGTGGAGTTGCTTCGTCCTAGTGCCCGGGGACTCTTGCGTGGGTTAGGGTGCCAGGCAGGGCTGCCGGACGGGTTTCTTCTTCATTTGCATTGAACAACTTAAGACACAAGTGGCCCATGAGGTCAACATCCTCTCCAGCTTCCACGCCACCTTCGAATGAATTTGAGCGAGCCAGTGAGAGGCCGCAAAACCTCCAACACCAACCCGGTCGCCTCCTGAAGGGAGCATCACCATCATCCCTTGGCAGCGGGCAGCAGGTTGGTTTACATTCCAGGAGGGTATAAGACGACCGGGTGTCCCAACTCAAACGACGACTTGATACAGCCAGCTTCAACAGCTTCATCGCGATCGAAGCAGAGCAAGCTCGAATATATCCAGCTTGCCATCGCATTCATACCAACCAGCTCGACTCTCCAGTAGATCGAGCCCGGAACTTCCTTCACTTCTACTTCGCCCAGCGCGAACATCTTTTCACCAAACTTGACACAATGGTCGGCTTCACCTCCTCCGCGCCCAAGGCCGTCGATGCCGAGCTCAAGCCCCCGGCCTCGATGGCCGGCGGCGCCAACATGGCCGGAGTCGCCTCCGAAGCCGCCGCCGCGACCGAGGCCGAGCACAACATGGGTCTCCTGCAGTCCATCAAGCTTTACCCCAAGGCCGTCGCGTGGTCCATCTTCTTCAGCACCTGCGTCGTCATGGAGGGCTTCGACAAGACCCTGCTCAACAACCTCTACGCCTACCCCGTCTTCCAGAAGAAGTTCGGCGAGCTCCAGCCCGACGGCACGTACCAGCTCACCTCGGCCTGGCAGTCCGGCCTCAGCAACGGCGCGCTGGTCGGCGAGATCTCGGGTCTGTTCATCAACGGTATCATTGCTGAGCGGTTCGGCTACCGCAAGACCATGATCGGTGGTCTGCTCGGCGTAACGGCGTTCGTCTTCATTATCTTTTTTGCGCAGTCGCTGCCTCAGCTTCTGGTGGGAGAGATTCTTATCGGTGTGCCATGGGGTATCTTCCAGACCATCACCGTCACTTATGCTTCTGAAGTTTGCCCCACTCATCTGCGAGCTTACTTGGTATGTCTACTTTTTCAAGTTGGCGACAAAGGTGATCTCAGCTAACATCTCTCTTTCCAGACCACCTATGTGAACCTCTGCTGGGTCATGGGCCAACTGATTGCCAGTGGTGTTCTCCGTGCCATGGTCGAACGAACAGATGAATGGGGCTACCGCATCCCTTTTGCGCTGCAATGGATGTGGCCCATTCCCCTCATCACCGGCATCTTCTTCGCTCCCGAGTCGCCCTGGTGGCTCGTCCGCAAGGAGCGCCTCGAGGATGCCAAAGCCGCCCTTCTCCGCCTCACGTCCCGCAACTCGCAGCAAGACTTTAACCCCGACGAGACCATCTCCATGATGGTGCACACCAACGAGATGGAAAAGGCAGTTCAGGCCGGTACCACCTATGCCGACTGCTTCAAGGGCGTCGACCTCCGCCGTACTGAAATCGTCTGCGGCACCTGGACCGTTCAGACGCTCTGCGGCGCCACATTCATGGGCTTCTCCACCTACTTCTTCCAGCAAGCCGGCATGGCCGTCGAGAACTCCTTCAGCATGTCCCTGGGCCAGTACGCCATCGGCGCCGTCGGCACCATCCTCTCGTGGGTCCTGATGAAGCACTTCGGCCGTCGCACGCTCTACCTCGGCGGCCAGCTCGCCATGACCGTCATCCTCGCGACCATCGGCTTCGCTTCGCTCGCAGGGCGCTCCAACATCGGCGCGCAGTGGGCCATCGGCAGCCTACTGCTCGTGTACACCTTCTTCTACGACTGCACCGTCGGCCCCGTCTGCTACTCCCTGGTCGCAGAGCTGAGCTCCACGCGTCTCAAGACCAAGACCGTCGTCCTCGCGCGCAACCTCTACAACGTCACGGGCATCATCACCAACATCCTCACGCCCAACATGCTGAACCCCTCGGCGTGGAACTGGGGCGCCAAGAGCGGCTTCTTCTGGGCCGCCAGCTGCTTCCTGTGCTTTGTGTGGTCGTACTTCCGCCTGCCCGAGCCGCGCGGCAGGACGTACGCCGAGCTGGATATCCTGTTTGAGCAGCGCGTGTCGGCGCGGAAGTTCAGCAAGACGCAGGTCAGCACGCTACGAGGGCACGAAAGCGATGGGATTTCTGAGAAGGAGGCGGGCGTCACGGAGCTTGAGAAGAGGCCCTCTTCATGAGGGAGGCCGATGTGGGTTGGTTTTTGCTGGAGTTTTGCTTAGATATACCACATGGGTTGCTTTTATTTTCAGGTTGGAAATGATACTGGCGTATATGTTAGATCAATTGGAACGATTGGAGTATTTACCTTGCAAAAAAATGTTGAGATACATCATTGATGATGTTTTTGTTCCTGCCGTTATGCTTCTCAGGGGCATCGCCCGCGCTTAGTAAGATACTCCCAAAGTGGATTCTCCAGCCTGACACCTGTGATTGGCCGGGGAAAGCGACCCCTGTATCCCGGAACATCAGGACCCCGAGGCCCGGAAAAGTTTCGGTTTGCCGATGTTCACCCCCGGGCCACGATCTCTCACTCTCACTCTCACTATCACCCTCTCACCCACTCACCCACTCACCCACTCACCCACTCACACGCGCCGCCATTGCGGCTCTCTCCTCAGTCGACGGCCTCTCTCCCCTCACAACACCAGATGCGACGGGTCAATGTAGGCCACAACGTCTTCCGATGGCGTCGTCCGGCCAGAGGCTTCGCCTTTACGCCGGGTCGAAACAGGATTCTCCATCCAGCGTTTACTCACCGCCCTAAGGCATGGGCGGAGCCGAAGCCGGAGCCGCAGCGCGCCGCAACGCCGTTGCCCAAGGTCGAGCAGAAGGTGGCACCCGAGGCGCCTGAGAACAAGGAGCTCACAAAGGAACAACTTCTGCAGTTCGTGGCACACCAAGAAGCCCGAGAGCAAGAGGCGAAGCGAAGGCAGAGGGCTCGTAGAACCAAGGCCAAGGTGACTTGGGTGGCCGTCCGACGGAACGCTCCTGCCTGGGCCACGAGGCGCTTCGAGATCAGACAATGGGGAGCCGAGGTTTTCCGTGCTAAAATGATGGCCAGAGAAGAGGCACTGGCAATAGCCGCGCCGGATGTATGGAAGGAAGCCGCGGAAGCACGGCAGGAGATCTCCAAGCAAGACGTCCGGAAGGCCGCTAGGAAAGCGGCGACGAAAGCGGCGAGGAAAGCCTCCAGTCGAGCGGGATACAAAGCCCGTCAGGACCGCAAGGAACGCAGGGCTCGCAATGAACATCGCAATGAACTCAGGGCACGCAGGAAACTCATCGCAGCCACAGGGGCGAGGCCACCAGTCAGCAGTCGGATCAGAGCTGGGCAGTTGAGGACGGCCCCCGAAGATATTCGTCGAAGGAATAGCATTAGGACGTGGAAAGACATCGTTGGTGCAGACATCGAAGCCGAGAACCCACGTGGGTCGTCGAGCCCATTCACTCGCCTCGACGTCAGAAATATTCAGCCTTTCGACGGGTTCGTCACAAAAACCGACTATGAGGTCGTCAGCGACTGGAATACCCGCCGACGACCGGGAGAGCCGTTAGTATTACGTGTACCAGGTAGTGATGTTGACCTCCGACCATCATGTCAATAGCTGACCAAGCATAGGTCGTGCGCCTCTGTTCAGTCCGCCGCCTACGCCGCCTACAGTGCCTCCTGATGGCCTGCAGGATCGGCAACCAAAAGTGGTAAAGAATAACAGCCTCTTGACGCAGATGCTTCTGGCTGCCCGTTACATGGCCCGCTACCAGGGAAAGCGCATATCGTTGGACGACGTGGACATAATAGCGACCAGGAGCGTCCTGGAACACCTTATTTTCTTTTGTACCAACGTCGACACGAGACTCGTCCGCCTCAACCTGTACATGGTAGGCCGCTCACTGCACGTGATGCGGCCTCCCACAGAGGGTACAGACAGCGGAGCTGTACCCATTGCCGGTTTTGGCAGGAACTACGAAAAGGCCGTGACGGTACTCCCGCCCAGCCTACAAGACTCCCCTGACCACTTGCGTAACATCAAGTACAAAATTGGCGACGTTACCTGCCTGGTTCAGACTCAGGTTGATGCTTATTGCGGCAAGGATGCGGGTTATCTGGGCAAGACGACCTACAAGAAGACTTATGATAATGGCGACATCGTTATTGAAACGGCGGGTGCGGGATACGCAGAACCGCCGCGAGACGGCATGGCCGAGATCAAGACTCAATCGCGTTTTAAACCAGAAGAAGAGCAGAAGCAGAGGCAGGCAGAGGACTTCCGACAGGCCTGGCTTGGCCGCGTGACACACATGATCACCGCCCGCCAAATCTACGGTGTATTCGATGAAGCAGAGGTGGTGCCAACCGCGGGTTATTTGCGAGATTGGGAGGACGCCAATCAATTGGCTCTACGAAGAATGGTGACGTTGCTGAAAGACATGCGAAAACGGGTTATGCGAAACGGGGGTCGAAATTGTGTTGTCCTCCTGAGGGGTAACTCTGAGATGAACAACAGGATATTGTTTTACGAATCGGTGGATCAGGAGCCGACCGCGCCAAATGAATTGATCTCGGAGTTCTGGACTGGAAAGAAAACCCTCCCAGCCACCCCTGAGGCCCGGAAAGAGAAGCAGCGGGCTCGCCGCCGACAGAGATCTACTGGGCTCAATAACGATAAGCGAACGTTGGCTTTGCAGAAGAAGCTGAAGATGATCCATCAAACGTTTCGGAAGTATGTCTCTAGCCCGAACGAAGTATTGGCTGCTCCCGCAGACCACAGGAAACCAGCTGTTGCCCAAACTCGCCAGTCTAAACCCACCACCGACACGTCAAAAACGGATGCGGACAAGAAGTCGGGGATTGTCGGGGCCAAGAAAGTGCCGCAGTCTCAACAGAACGGAAAGCCGGCCCCAAAGAAGACGAAATCGACGCCAGCCAACGGACCGGCCGGCGGGCAGATGAATGCGGTGACAACGACGTCCGGAAAGGCTAAAAGGCCATCCGTCCCGATCAAGGCGGATTGGGGGCAGCGCAACGTCGCCTTGGCTGAGAAGAAGACTCGACAGGCTGATGCGGCTAAGATGGCTAAGGCCAAGCCCGCAGCCCGGGCGTTCAAGCCGCAGGCACCGAGGCCGAAACCAGCGGCGGACGACGGCTGGGGAGCCGCCTTCGGCCCGGTCCCGGGGGCCGGCCGCAGACGCTGAAGCAAAGGCGGGCCGGTCCTGATGCCACGCCGTATCTCATCTGTATCCAAAGCTAAAGCATTGTAAAATATACCCTATCCATTGGAAGATAACCCTGGCCAAGCTGTGACACTACGTTTTGCAAGTTACTGCGAAGGAGCGGAGGATGTGGCTGAATCCGACGTCTGCCTTCTTAGCCCCCAAGCGAAGGATCATCTGCCAAGGGTGCACAGAGGGGGCCGATAGCCGCTGCCTGGTGGGCGCCTCCGCAGTGATGCAGGGCTGAAATTGCTCAACGGGGGCGGGTCGGAGGCTCCCCTGAAAATGAAATGACATTTGCCGACAATACACTAAGGACAGCTGCGACCTTCAAAGCAAATTTTTGAAGCGCGTTGCCTGCGACTCAAATGCAGCTAACTAATAACCAAGCACTGATGTTGCCTGCGAATAGCGCGAGCTAACGTTCAACGGCGCCCGATGGAGCTTCAGCTAGATTAAGCTTAAACAGGTTGAGGGTGTCATCCACAGCTGGTGGTGGTGTGGGCGCTTGTTCGGGGGCTCAGACGATTGGGGTTGCTTGTCACTCACTCAACTCGACCCAACCAACCAACCGTAGGACTCTTCTATTTTTGTCCGCCAAAAAAGTCCTGGTTTTTGAAGATCATGGGTATGAACTGGCGGCAGGAGTTACATCTTCATTGCCAACAGGACAGCCGCTTTGTCCAACAGGCAGGGTTCCTCTGGTCCAACACTACCCTGAACACGGAACCAACAGCTGTAATACTGGCGCGTTGCTCATCGTCTCACCAGCCAACGACAACGTACATACCCAGCCTCGCACACAGGTCGTAGCAAACATTTGCTCGCCCCTTGCACCCGCCGATCCAGGCAGAAACAAACAAGAACGGCACTCGCCAAAAATACCCCAAGATCCCATATCCTGCGTGCTTACCTGAAGGCTAGCAAGCCTCCCCTGTCGTGAGACAGCGATCCCCTTCCTCCACCCCAAACTCATAGAGCTCCGCCCCTACCCACCACGTCCAACACCAAACACCCCTCTTCCACCATGAATCCCATCTCGCTTGGCCGCATTCCTATATAAAGCCATTTCCCAACCCCATCCCACCACCGCCAGCTCGCTCTGCTTCGCGTCCTCCCCTCTCTCGCAGCAAAAAAACCCTCCCGACGTCCTCGAAAACAACCGCCCAAACATGACCCAATACGCCGGCCAACCCGGCGCCGCCGCCCCGGCCGCAGGCGGCTCCTTCAAAGACCGCAACTGCCCCAACATGCGCGGCTGCTGGTCCTTCTCCTGGGAGGCCTACTCGCTCAAGACGTCCGACAAGCAGGCCCTGCTGCGCCGCATCTGCATGTACATCATCCTCGGCATCCGCACCGCGCTGTCCATCCTCAGCATCGTGCGCGACATCATCGCCGGCCGCGTCGTCAGCTGGATCATCGGCATCATCCTCGCCGTGCTGGGCTTCTTCTTCATCGCGTGGTGTCTGGCCGTCATCGGGCAGGCGGAGGGGCGACGGAAGGTGTTTGGGATCATGCTGGTGAGTTATCAAGCCCCATCTCCATCTCCCGCCTGCGTTTGGGCGATTTTTAATTGGTGTTGGCTTTGCTTGGTCCGGCAGGGTGGTGCCGGCTTGGCCCATGTTTGGGAATTTTTGAAGCGCATGCTGATTGTGATTTGTCTTACAGGGGCGCTTGCATTTTGATATTTTCCTGCTCGTCACCGCATTCATCCACGCCGCGCTTCTGGTCGGCAGCTTCTTCGGACTCGGCAGCGGGGGCGGGTATGCGACTTGGCTGATTATGTGGCTGCTGATTTTCGGCGTTGCCTGGATCTGCACCTGGCCTGCGGAGCCTGAGAGCTACGCCTGAGCGTGTGGAACGAGCGTTTTTCGAACTTCGTCAGTTGTTTGGAAAATGAATTACCGGTTGCATTCGAGATGCTACGAGTTGGGATACGTGAGAGGAGTGCGACGGAAGTTTGTGAGTGGGTTGCAGCGACCATGTACTTTGCATGATGTTTCGCTAGCGATGGACTTGGGATTTGAAGTTTGAGATACCCCTTTCGATGTGGATGTGGATGCATTCTTCAGAGATAGTTGCATTCTATGGAAGCAATCTGCTGAATATGGAATTGTCTGCTACGTTTGCATCGTCGCCTTTTACTTCCCGTGCAGTGAGTGCATATGAAGCATTTATGGAAATTTCGCCCAGCAAGGCATACACTCGTCCTCGGGTACCGTCCTCAAATGGATGGTAGGAAGCACTGTTTCGTAGGCTGCCCGATTTTAACAGGTATAGACGTCTTTCACACACCAAACAAAACCAATCCCATCCGAAGACCTGGGTCCGGGAACGGGAAGTCGGTGCCGGCAGTCGACTAGCTCGTTCGGGGAAAACCCGCGTCGACCCGATTTCGCCAGCAACCGGGCGGGTCCGAGTCGGAGCGAGCTCCGGCGAACACCTGGAGGAGGTGGAGTAGCCTTTCAACTTGCCGGTGCTGCTGAGAAGGTGCCGAATGTCCCTGACTGCGCCATAAGTAGCTCAGGACCTGTTTGGGCGACTAAGAAAATGTATTTTTCAACTGGAAAGGTGCTTTTGACACAGGTTCTCTAAGAGGAGTCGACGGTCATCTCGGGGGAAACCGTCAACCGGCGGCAAAGGAGCACAGGATTGACGATCTGGGATTTAACACCACCACGAACCATATTCGAAGCGGTCGTCATATCTCCGATCCAATCTTCAGTTCTGACAAAGACAGTTCTCAGTGAGGTAAAGCGATGTTTGATCGGCGTCGTCGTAGAACTAGAGACAGATGGCGGGCGAAGTCGGTGCCGGTAGTCGTGGATTTGAAGGTCGGCGAAACACGAGATTGGAACATAAGCTACGGGCGGACAGATTGAGAATTGCAATCTTACAATCATAGAAACAACTTGCGATGACAAACAACGGACAATATGGTACAAGCACGGAGACAGGCTGCATTTGGGGGTATAAACTCTTTCTAAATTCGCATTTCGGGAGTATCGCATGCAATCGTACAAATGACGACCAAGTTGTAACAAGACAGACCGACCGACCCAAAAATACCCACGAAAGGGGGGAGGAGGGAAAAAAAGGGGACGAGATTCTAAAACGTGGGCTACAGTCGCGCTCTGTGCTTACGACTTGTAGCCCAGACGCTCCAGGAGAGACTGTCCCGCGGGCGCGCCGCCCTGTCCTCTCCTCAAGCCGGCGTCAACACCCTTGACATAGTCGAGCACGCGCAGGTGCTCCTTCTTGAGCTCCTCGAAGTCGTGGGAGAGCTGCTCGTGCCAGGGGTACAGGACGAAGACCTGGAAGCCGAGCGCGGAGGAGGCGACGAGGAAGTTGGTGAGGGAGATGGCGCGGGTGATGAGGACCATTTTGACGGTTTTCTTATGTGTTCTTTTTGTGTATTTCTTATGTGTATTGTTTATTGTGTAATTTTTCGAGATCGTGGGATTCTAGGAAGAAACAGGAGTCAGCGCCGGAAAAGATCGCGGGGCATCTTCGCCCGAACGGAAAGCCGAATGCGAGAATGCGCCGTGCCGGAAACTCACCTTTGACGTGGAATGTATTTGGTGTTCTGAAACCCGGTCTATACGCAGTCGGTCTGTCACAGAAGGAAACGTAGAAAGAAAAGACGGTAGAGAGGGAAAGGTGAGGTGTGTAGGAGGGAAAGAGGAAGAAAGGAAAAATTACGGGTTGGAGAGAGGGAAGGAGGATTACGACAAGGAAAGGCGTAGAAATTATTCACGAAGAGGGAACCCGGGGATGATACCTGAAAGACCTATTTAGGAAGTCCCCCAGCCGATTACCTCACCGACAGCGGCCCGGCGGCAAAGTGGGACCCCGAAGGCTTTCGAGGCCGCTCGGACTTGGGTACAGGTGTCTCTCTCTGCTGTTGTACAAAGGCAACGGAGGGCCCAGCCATACAACTGTTCGGATACAACGTCTTACGTGGGGTGCAGAGGTGCCCGAATTCCTGCCAATTTTCGTCTTGTACTCTACCTCGGGCAGCGCGCGGGGTGAGGTGACCCGGCCAGAGCGAGCTGTCACCTGTCTGCAGCAGAGGCTCGGCAACCCACGTTGTTTTGCTGCGCGCTGCCGTAAACAGAGCGAGAGTCAAGAGGGTGCAGTAGGTCCTTTGGGCGTTGCTGGCGCAGCAAATAGGAAGCGGGCGTTGGAGGGAGAGCCCCCGAGAAAGGAGGGATGATTCAAGGCCGATGGGGAACAGTGGCGTGACTTTTATGGGGAACCCTTTGGACGGCCCTTCGACCACCACCCCTGGCGCCAACGGCATCGCGGGAGCTGAGGAGAGCACACGACTAAGGGATTAGAGCTAGAGAATGTCCCGGGGTGGAGCTGGACGGCCGGGGATGGGGTGAAGCAACGGACGACGCCGGTCTTCTTATTCCTCGACTTGATCATGTTAAACAGGATGGCCTCGTGATTCCTCTCTCCATTGTCGGATTACTTTGGCTTACATCTCGCTGCCTTGTGGTCGTCGTCGTGTCTCTGGAAAAGGTTACATTGGGTTTGCGCCTGAGGGGGCCACAGAATGGGGCAGAGGAGAGAGCGTGTGCTCTACATGCAGGGGAGGAATGACGCATGTGACAGAAGACAAACACTCCCACTCGCGGCGAAGGAAAATTTTGCCGCATAGGCCACCCCCGTGAGCAATCTCACTACTAATATTTGGCAAATTCTGTGTAGATGATTGATGTAGTGTCTGGGTTTGATAGCGCCGAATGAGCCTGTTATCTGAATTGTGCAGGGCCGTGAGGACACGATGACGGCGCCCAGAGGTTCTCCCACCAGCTGTCCCCGCGTGTTATTCTACTTAGCCGGTTGCCCGCGGAAAGTTCAGGGTCCGCTGTAACGTCCTAAGTTAAAACATCCCTCTCCATTGCGCATACTTGATGATTATTCGGGGACCAAGAGCTGAAGTAAACCTGACCAGGAACTGGCCCGGCACTTTTGGTCCATGACCACCTCTGCCCCGCCTCCCAATGGCCCGGTTCGACACCGGTAGCGGCAGCTGGAGCGGGTCTTGTCAATCGGCTCTGCCACGTGTTGATGGAGCATCGCTGCTCCGAAAGCTGCCGATTGATCGGTCCCGCCTTCCGACAATTGTTTTGTTTTCTCACGCCGTCCGTGTTCGCCGTCTCATGCGAATGTCAAGTTTGTCGTGTTGTGCCACTAAACATCTCATGATGCTGGCAAATTCAATTTGGTATCCTGTTTAAACTTCGAATTGACTTTGTCGTTCAAAACTGTGCCTAAATGATCGCAGGCTATCGGTACAGCTCCCCGACCGGAGTTGTTTCGGGTTTGGCCGGTTCAGCCGGTTTCCATAGCCAGCACAAGTGAACCAGCGGATCCATTCGCTTAAGGTCGCAATCCGTCTGCGACATTCTCATTCTGCGAGTCATTGTCGCCGATAGCCTCACCGTCAAGCTCATATAGATGAGGATTTCGCTTTCTAGACGAAAGTCAGTCAATATTCAGGGTTCTCGATACCTAGATCCATCAACTTACAGATCTCTTTTGTACAGATGGTCTAGCAGGTACATTCCGATGACCGCAAGACCACCGAAAAGAATGAGGATCTGATATCCGTATTTGTACTTCGGCGCATCATATGTTGGGAATAACACCACTGGGTTCCGAAATTAGCATGTGCTTTGACATTAAAGCATGCGAGAGGGACAACCTACCAGGCATCCAGGCGCTGAAGGTATACGTAAAGATGTTTCCTGTAGCAACAAGAAGTTGTCGCAGGTTAGCGTTCCACTGCGTGATCTCATGCCCATAGCTGATCACCACCGGCTGTGCTGCTCCGCCCGTGTAACTCAGGTAAAAGGCCGCAAGAAGTGCTGCTTTGGGCACGTCCCATATCGACAATATGATGTTCGATACCAAGACGAGTACTTGCACGAAGACCACAGTTAGAACGCGATTGCCTGTCGCATCCGAGAGCCATCCTACCGAAAAGGCCGCTACGATCTGGATCGCGTTTCCTGTAGTACCCAGTCAGATTGCCCCTTGATCACGATCTGCAGAAGACAACACTCCAGGAGCTGCGATGAGCTACTTCTCTATACTGCTTACCAATTGTCGGGAGCACGTTCGTCTGGACGACCGAGTAGCCCTCAGACTTCAGATAGAGATTGAAGTATCCAGTGCCAGACCCAGCTTCAGCAACCATCAGGTAGGGCAGGATGAAGGCCCAAAGCTGCCAAGATGTGTAGATGTCTTTGATGGCCTTGAGTGTGAGTTTTGAAGGTGGCTTGCGACCCATCTTCTTGGTTCTTTCCAGTCCATACTCGCGGTCCTGCAATCAGTGTCAACCGACCGGACGCTCCTTGTTTGCGATGAAGGACTCACCTCTTTCTTGAGATAGAATGCTCGCGTATTGTGCGGCAAGTCTGGAAGGGCGAAGAATCCGTATAGGGCGATCGGGATCGAGATGACCCCTTCAGCCTGTTAATGAAATGTTCCCATTTATCATGCGATACTCTCACCATCCATGACGAATAGCCAGCGCCAACCCGAGAGGCCTGCAGTCCCATTCATGCCAGTGTACAACCCAGCCTGCAAGTACCCGCTGAACATTCCGGCGATGGCAGCCGTCTGCTCAAACAGGGCCATGCGCTTTGCGAGCTGGGACTTTCCGTACCAGCTCCCCAAAATACTCGCAAAGCCAGGGAAGCTGCACGATTCGAGAAGCCCAATGCAGAAACGCAACGCGTACAGCTAAGAGAAAGGTCAGGATACAAACCATAGAGGAGGGGCAGATGACGTACAGTTTCAACGTTTTTAGCACTAGCCATGACCATCGTCAAGGCCGACCACGCCAATTCGCAGGCGGGAATCCATATCGACGGGCGCACCCACTTCAACTGGATCATCTGCGCGGGTATGGTACCCAGGATGATGCCGATGTTGAAGTATGTGTTTAGCAGATTTCTCTCGTTTCCATACAGGCCCAACTCTTCTTGCATGCCGCTTACGAATGCATTGCTGTAGTTCGTCTGGTCTAGGTACTTGATAAAGTATCCCAACAAAACATACGAACTCGTTACGTCAGTCGTATTTCTTCCGCTTGGCACTGAGAACGGCTCACAATAGGAAGCTATCAAGCTTTTGGATGTACTTCCTCTCCCGAGGGTCATCGCCCCAGATCTTTCGCGCGACATTTGAGAATATTCCGCTGGACGGTTGGCGGCTCTGAGTGTCCTCCTGTGCATCTGCCGATACCACTGTGTCTTGCTTGCCGTCGCTAGACATTGCTTCGCCTGAGAAGGTTTGATACTGGTACGATGGAGGCGCCATGCTGACTGGATGTTCAAAGTCGGCATTTCATATATGCGTTCACGGGGCAAGGCCGAAGGCTGACATACAAAAGGGAAAGACTGCATCTCGATAGCACGCCACTTTTGGTTTCTATGGTGAGTTGAATGGCAGCGGGATAAGAGTACACAATTATTCCTTACGATCACGACGCTACCGTGGGGGTCATGCTGCAGGCGGGACTTGCGACCGACAACCCGGAGGAATGCCGGCAATCGACCGAGCGAGGCCCTATTTGTAAGAACCCTCGGGAATAATCATGAAAACGAGATAACATTAGATCTATCGTGTAGAATATCTTTCTCGGAGATTTTTCATGCGCCCGGCCTGTGGAGAATGATCAGATCAGTGTGGGAGATGGGATCTTTGGCCAATGTGAAAGTTGCAGAGGGCATGACGAATCTGCGAGGATGATGTCGCGACAAGCGACACGAGATGGCGTGCTTGCAACGTTTCCTCGGAGAACTTCACCCGCTCGCGTTTTTAAGACGGTTTGCCGATATTGAGGAGTGATTTCTCCAGTAAATTTCCATTATATCGATTTTGACCATGGCAACGCAAGTGCAGACTGCGACTGAACAACTTCAGAAACTGCAATTACGTGCAGAAACTTCGATCGACTACGAGAGGGAGCAGGTATGCAGAACGAGTAACAGTATTATCTTCGAATTGTTTACTGACACTATCGACAGTACAAATATGAAAGCTACCTCCCCCATTTTACACCTGGCACTCAACCGCCTCTCGAGGAGTTCGAGCATGTTGATGTCGGGCTGAGGGCAGACCCCAAGAAAAAGAACCTTCTCTCGGCCCACGGCGTAACACATGAAGAGATTACTCCGGCAGTCGGGACCGAGATTCATGGGATTCAGCTCAGTCAATTGAACCCCGCCCAACTAGATGAACTCGCACTCCTGGCCGCCGAGCGGGGCGTCGTCCTCTTCCGGGACCAGGACTTCGCCGACATTGGACCAGATAAGCAGAGACAGTACGGACAACACTTTGGCTCTCTCCATGTTCACCAGATGGGTGGTCAAATCAAGGATTACCCCGAGCTTCTCCCCGTGTACCGGGACTTTACGTGAGTCAGTCACGATTCCCCAATGACGGCCACCCCGCTGAAAAGCGTCGAACACAGTGCAGGTGCCGTAGACAACGAGATTAAAGACAATGTTACAAGTGTGAAGTGGCACAGTGACATGAGCTATGAGATGTAAGTCACGACCATGTAGAGACACAAGTCTGGTACTGATGGTTTCAAGCAACGGCATGGGCACAACAACGTTCCTTCCGCTGAGCACCCCGCGATCTGGAGGTGACACCCTGTATCTATCGACCACAGCAGCCTACTATGCCTTGTCAGACACCTATCGCACACTACTCCACGGCTTGAAAGCCGTTCACTCCGGTTTCTCGCAAGCGTCCGTGCATGATCATCGAGACCGTTACATCAGAGAGCCAATCGAGACGGTCCACCCCGTTGTGCGAACACATCCCGTCACGAAACAGCTTTCTCTATATGTCAACAGATTGTACACCAAGAGGATTGTTGGGATGAAGCAAGAAGAGAGCGCCTCCTTGCTCAGCTTCTTGTTTGACCACATTGAGAGAGGGCAGGATTGGCACCTGAGGGTGCACTGGAAGCCCGGAACGGTCGTCGTTTACGACAACAGAAACACCCAGCATTCTGCGCTCAGAGATTTCCGGGTGGAGGAGGGAACGACGAAGCGGCATATGCTGAGGATCACACCTCAGGCTGAGCGACCGTACTTTGCAGAGCCTTAGGTCCTGCTACAGCTTGTAGTGATTGTTTGTAGTCTACGATAGTCACTATTTTTGGCCACATTTCCTGAAGCGGTATGCATATAGTGCATGTGATAGGCAAAATCCCCAGAAAGATGACAGGGAATAGGGAACAACAAGAAAGCAGAATTCTCAACCTACCCCTCTTCAACCATGGGTGAAAGTGACTCCAGATAGGTTAAACTTAATTGGAGGACATTGCTTAGAATTTGATGGAAACCAAGAAGCTGGTAACTGTACCGCTTGAGCGCACGTTTAGCCTTTTTGATGGATTACATGGGACGTGTTTGAACTCGTCGAAACTTTCACGGAAGGATGTAAACGCATGGATAGTAGACATGGTCCCATCATAGACGTCATGCTCAGTTGCGGGACGGATCATCAGATGAAGGGCCTCATCTGGGTTATAGTAGATCTTTCACCACGGCAAAGTTCTGTAACACAAGGGATGTCTAGAGAAGACGGCGTTCAATTAGATTATGGACACCTTAGGCTGGTAGGTATCAAACCCCCGCAACGGATCCAGCAGCCCAGCTCAATGTTCACCGCGCACCCGACATTCTCTTTTTCATCCATCACATGATTCTAGAAGCGCAGACTTTGTACATTGTTCAACAGGAAATTGAAGCTGTCTTGACGGAAGTCATCATCGATCAAGTCAGCGTTATTGGCGAGCACATGCAGCAGCTTTCCACCATCCTTCCACTTTGGCCAGTCGATTAGTTTGACGCTCGCCACTCCAGTGCCGCCTGTCGAGTCGTTGGGGTCCAGATTGTAGGCAAAGTTGAAATAATATGCTCGTGTGGCTGAGGCGGCGTAATTTGGCTTGATGCCGTAGAATGTCTGAAGTAGATCCGACCCGTGGAAGGTACCCAGAACTGGCGTACCGTAGTCGTAGCTGGAGATGTAGCTCCAATTCGGAACGTCGGGTTGCACAGTTGTGGAGATGTTGAGCACCGCCCTCCGGGTGAGAGTGAAGACAGAGTCCCCAAGAATAGCCGCCATGCGCTTGAATTGGGGATAGATATTGTTGAAGCCGGCGGTACGGAAGGGGGATCCTGCAGAAGGACGATTCCTGTAAGTCGCAACGAGACCTTTAACTTGTTGAGGTGATGCATTATTGAAGAACAGAGTCTGGAAGTATTCTTCCACTTCCGAAGTAGTGGAGATATTCGGTGTGAAGAGGGCGAAAAGAGTGCCTTCATCCTCTTGGTCTCCAATGATGAACGGCACTTTGGGGAGTTTGCCTGAGGTTGCAAAAAGCTCGGGGCTGGAGACAATGCTTTTGCCGTCGGGTCTAGGGAGGTACGAAAGGGCAATCGAGCTGTAGCTCAAGAGGCCAGGAACCGAGTTTGCCGCTTTTCTCATATCCTGTGTAGTTCATTGTCAGATAATGCGTGAGAGGAAAGATAGAAGGGGTGCCTTACATCATAGGGAAGATCTCGTAGGCACTTGAGGCGATCCGCTGCCGTGTCGCAGCCGGCCGTAGACACAACCTGGTCGTAGATCTTCTGCGCCTTGGGTGAATCCATCGGGTCCGTAGGTACAGCCGAGCCGGAGTTCATAATTGCACCGCGGAAGAGCGCCTTCCCGTTGCGAGTGATATTGCCGTTATTGAGAGTGAGCTGACTGAAAACCGAAATAGCTCCAGCGGACTCTCCCCAGATGGTGACTTTGTCTGGATCTCCCCTGTGAAATTGACCGTTATAACTTTCGCCAAGATAATGGGAGGGCATCTAGATTACTTACCCGAAGCTGGCGATGTTATCTTGAACCCATTCAAGGCCCATTCGTTGATCGAGCAGTCCAGCATTAGAGCTTCCCTCCATCATGAGGTCTTTTCCGGGCATGAAGCCAAAAGCTCCTACCCTGTAGTTAACCGCTACAAAGACGATTGGCTTTCCTGTGGACATGGACTCTGCTACAAGGCCAGCTCCGTTGTACATTGACGTGCTCCCCAGCTCAAAACCTCCTCCGAAAATCCAGAACATCACCGGGAGCTTATCCTTCTCCGTCGTCCCAGCTGGCCGTTGCACATTGATCGTGAGACAGTCCTCTTGCCCAACGGCAAGATTCTTAATGATTGGCAAATTCAGCACCTTGTCGAGAACATCTGGCGGGATGAGAGGTGAGCCGAAGTTGGTATTCAAGGCGAACTGCGGGCAAGATTCGGGCTGTTCTGTGGTCGCGTCGACATTGCCCAAGGCTTCGGTGATGCGGACCGGGGGTTTGAATCGCAGCTCCCCAATGGGAGGCTTTGCGACCGGAATTCCATTGAACGATTCGACCTCGCCGGCCTTTGCTCCGAGAAATCCTTTGGTTGTGCCTTTGATGTTGGCTTGTGGTGTTTTGATCGTAACTTGCGGAGTCCCTCCTCTGGCTTGCGGCGCTGCCCAAGCCAAGGAGATTAGAGAGACGAAGGCCAGCGTCCTGGGAAACATCATCAAGAAGCGATAGTGAAGAAGAAAGAATTTGGCGAACACCGGAGAAGTCTGTTCTCGCGACTTCGTTCAGGAGTTGTGGTCAGACCTAGGGGTTGAAAGAGTCGAAAGGGGTCCGGGCCACGACACCTGCATATATCAACGTTAGAGCCATGCACCGCCATGTCGTCTTCGGCAATCATGGAAAGAACGCAATGATATCATATGAAAGAACCCCAGAGATCTCAATCGCCTACGCTTGAGTTTGCCCAGGTAGCTTAATGTCGGATGAACCAGGTAGCGTGCGACGGGAGATGGCGGTGACTTCGGAAACTGCTGGGGAAGTCTTCGCATCGCATGGCCGAAAAGAGCAATGTTCCTAATTTTTGACACCCGTCAAGGTAGTGGGCGCTAATGAAATCCCTTCTTCGAGTTCTTCGAGGAGGGGTTCTGGAGCTATCCCATGTGTCCCGACCGTGCTGTGGTGTTGGCTCGACCGAAATCCCTCCGTTCCTCGGCAACTAGTGCGCAATATGATGGGCCGGCAGGTGTCATGCGCCCGCGCTTTCAGATGGAGGGAGGGAAAAGGTGACGAAAAGAGCAACTTTGTCAATGCTTTCGCCGAATACGGAATGTGGCTCAGGGAGGGACGCGGGGTCCATGAGAGGGGATGGAATCGGGGACTCAGTCCATGAATCGGCCTACATCGACGTCAGGCCGTGATGGCTGTGAAGTTGCTATCCACTACATCTAGAAATGAAGCTTGTTCTGTGACGGATAATGTTGCGAGGCAGACTGGGAGATCAGATGAAAAACGCCTCATCCAATCCAAGGACCAATTCTCAACCCTCCTATTTCGTAATCGGCTTGATGAACATGGCAGGATCCCAGATGAAAGGATGCAGAAGCTTGGATGCATTTCTAAAGCTTCAGCCAGGTCAGGGTTCGAGTCAAATTACGCAACATTCAGGAAAATTCTTGTTGGCCGCGATTGCTTCCCTGTGCTGCACGAACGGTGCGGCTCGTGAGAATGCGTTGAATAGATCCGATTGGAGGGATTTTCTTCTTACCGCTGGCAAGACCCTGCTTCGCTTAGACTTCATTACATGTGACCAGCTATGGCCTTGGGCTGGTACAGCTCCTCCAGATATTTCTCTTCCTCTTCGGTGAGAACCTTGCCGTCCGCCGTAATGGCCTGGTCGATTCTCTCGACGCTGCTGAAGCCAATGATGGGACTGGTAACCCGCTTGTTGATCCATGCCAGAGCCACGTGCGCCATGGGCCACTGGCGTTTCTCCGAGATCTCTATAACTCTCTTGATGATTGTGAGATCCGGTTCGACCGTCCCGTGGGATCCGGGTTGGCCCTCCTTCTCGCCCTTGCTTCGCGAAGTGGAGCCGAAGTCTGCGGGTGGTCTCGCGAGATGACCGCGGCCTAGTGTGAAGTATGGTTAGCCATGCCTCGTATGCTTCGTTTGCTGCCCGAGGTTCACTCACACAGCGGAGCCCACGGAATAAGTCCTACGCCGGTATCGTCGCAGAATCGGTTCATCTCCCGCTCTTCCTCGCGGTACAGCAGATTGTAGTGATTCTGCATCGAGACAAATTTTGTCCAGTTGTTCTTCTCCGCGACGAACTGCATCTGGGCGAATTGGGTACCCCACATGCTGCTTGCGCCAATGTATCGAACCTTTCCAGACTGAACCAAGTCATGCAAAGCCTTCATTGTTTCCTCGACAGGTGTCCGGGGGTCGAATCGATGAATTTGCAACAGATCGATGTACGGGGTATCAAGCCGCTTAAGCGAAGCCTCGACTTGGTTGAAGATGGCCCCTCGGGAGAGTCCAAACTGGTTCTGGTAATCTTTCACCTTGTTGAACTCATCGCGGAAGTTGAATTGCCGAGCCTCTAATTACCCAGTTAGAAACCCGTCTCAAATCTCGATCTCGAATGACGTACCAGGCTCCTCGCCAACCGCAAAGAAACATTTAGTCAGAATAACGACCTTCTCGCGGGGGATGTTGTACTTCTTTAGTGCCTTGCCAATGGTGACCTCGGAAGCACCGTTGGAGTACACGTTGGCTGTATCCCAAGTGTTGAGGCCTCGATCGTAGGCAGCCTTGAGCAGCGGGAGCGCCTGAAAGCTCCTGTTAGTCCAACCTGTCCACGCAATTGGTTTTGCATCGCACGCACATCGTCCTCGCCCAGAGCCCACGGAATCGTACGCGGGTCGCCAAAGCTCATGCAGCCAAAGATGGGAACTGAAACACGAAGTCCGGACTTTCCGAGTTGGCGGTACTCGACTTTGGTGCTCTCGAGCGACTCCTTCAAACGCGCGGGGAGCTGCTTGTTGGCCATGATTGCTGTATCTCTTGTATCTCAAAGGTCAGGATCTGCGTAATGTAGCGTTCGGTTACTGATACCAGTCAGCACTTAATCTTATCGCAGGAGCAGATCTGCCGAGCGGGGAGACGTCGAACATATATCTTGTCCATCCCATTCTCAACGTCATTAGGGCCCGATCGCGCCATCAAGAGGGGTCACAGCGCGGGTAGTGGACGGCACCGAAATGGCGAACAGCTACCCCGCATTGCGCTGATCAGTGTCTCTCTGCCCCTCAAATGTGGGAATTTGCTAGCTGTTGATGCGTATCGCTGACATCAAATCGCATTATTGATCGGAGTTAGCGCCGATTGACCTGTAGCTGCCACTGTCATGATGCGAGTTCAGAATTACCTTGATAGATGATTGGTAATGGCTTCAAGGAGACTGGGTTCGTTATGGAGATTGGAGCTCTTAAGTCCGACCATGCGTCTTTCGGATTCACCGGTAGTTGAAGTGACTTTCCTCAATGTTTCAAAGCGGCCAATTCACAAGCGCTTGATTTCCCGTCTGATAACACGCATTTCAGATGTGTATCAAGAATCCGGCACGGAATTTCTCATGCTTCCAATATACCTAGCAAGGTAACCAGATGAATAATGGAACTGGGAATATTCTACTTTTTGAGTGGGGTTGAAATGTGCTTCCAACAACTGTTTAACTGAAGCATTCGTCAAAGGTGCCAACAAAAGGGCCTGCTCCACTGGGATCGTTGTCGGGTTCGCAAGCACCTCGGGCACTACAAGTGCCTCTTCCGTTATTACACGCGGCGCCAGCGTTGACGTTCGCGTTTTGGTTACCCCCGCCAAGGATGAAGTCGTCAACTTGAGATCGTCCGCCGCCGGTCAGACATTCCTTGAAAGTCCCCACGAAAGGTCCAGCGCCGCTTGGGTCGTTATTTGGCTCGCATCGCCCGCCCTTGCAAAAGCCACGGCCATTATTACAACTTTCTGCCTGATGATTAGCTCATGAAACAATACCGCTCCTGTCGAAGAAAAATCTTACGAGCAAAAACGGGGCTCATCAACAGAGCCAACAAGGCGGTTGCTAATGTAAATCTCATCTTGACCGAGAAAGAGCTCAGTGGGAGGCGAATAACGACGTAGAATTATTGGGATTAGGAAGTATGATGAGGTGCAAGACAAAAGGCTATGTTCGACTGAAGACCAGCTTCTGCTTGGCGATGAAAGAGATGGGTTGCTGAAGACTACGGGGGCACATTCATGGAGTGTTTGAGAGAGGCCATGACTTATTTAATTGGACTTGAAAGCTGAAAATACATGAAAAGCTACCCTGTAACCGCTAGTCACAGAAAAAGATTACATCCAAACACATAACGCCCAGGTAATGGCTGATCCGACGGCATGTTTAAGGTTTGCTGGGATATCCAGGACTGTCATTGAAATTTGTTGCGCTGTCAAAAGTCTCACCACGCTGATTTGAGACCCTCAGGCGTGAGTGGGAACGGCGTAGTCCGGGGTTTTCCACGCGACGTCATCCTCAGTCTCATAGGCTTTAAGATGCCATGCTATGATCCGACGGAGGCTGCAGTGTTTGAATGATCATTGGTTGGCTCGATTTAAACTTGAATGAAAGCTCGCGTGGTTCAATTAGCGCCGTGTCTATTATCATGGATTGGCCGTTTCAGCGATCAGGGGCTGCGACCGCTTCAGAACTGCAACACACGGATAGCTCCGCGGTGGAGATGCTTAACAGCGATGATCACCTTGTTGTACCATGTGAGAATCAAATCATAACATAATCAGCTCTAGGGCATTCACTGGCGCTGCTCTAACTGGGCTGAGTCTAAAAGCATAGAACGTGAGAATTACCACCAAAGCCAGATCTCTACGTAACTCGAGAATACTTGTGTCAGATAATTAGATAGCAACTTTCTGTAAAGAGAGCGCTCGCCATGGGGATTCTGCGATAATGAATTTATAATAACGGCGACGTGAGCAACAGCAAGGGCGACAGGGGCTGTCTCATGGGAATTATCTTCTTTTCCCTCTTTTGAGCAATACCCAATCAGCACAGGTGATAGCTGATGTAGGTAGTTTCCCATCGGACTGGCTGAAAGTGTCTGCCCGGGTAAGAAGATATCTTTGTGGATTCTAGCAGAGTATTTGTTGATTGAAGTTGGCACTATTGCTGTTCAAGGGAATGCGGCGGAAGAATTCACGCTGCCCTTATCTCAATTCGAATTTGCCCGCAGAGAAATGTGGAATGTACTGCTTAAATACCTAATCAAAAAAGGAACGCTGACATGCGTTGCTTTGCTTCCTCATCTTTCCAGTCAATCAAAGTTCGTTCCTTCGATTCTGCCATCTTGATTTGTACCAACGGCTCCATCGCTGCCCGTTCCTCGTCCGTAAGAAGATGCAACCTCGTCTCCCAGAGTTTCTCATGCGGGACTCCCTTGTCCCTGGCACCGAAGAATAACTCATCTAGATACTTCCAGTAGATGCTGTCAAAAGCCCAACTGTTTCTGGCGGCATAGTTCAACCAAAATCGGCCCGTCTTCCAGCTATCCCGCATGTAAGTCGAAAGGCGAAAGGAACCTGGACCCATCTCACCCTCCACATCTTCCAATGCTGATAACCATGTTTCCAACCGTGTCTCATAAATGTGTGCCCATTCTTCAATACCGTCTTTCCATTCCTCAGGCCACTCGAGCAATAACCACCAAGGACAATCCAAGACGAAGTGAGTTGGCGCGGCATATGTAAACTCCCAGTCAATGACACCATGAACCATTTCGCTTTCATTCACCAGGACAGTCGATGGCCGGAAATGATCATTCCAAAGGCGGAAAGAGCCTGACCGAGGGGGCATCGCTAACCTCGATTTATCGGCGATGGAACGGGCTGACCAGCCATCCTCAGCAAATCCGAAGTTGGAAAGCTGGCCTTGCTTGGCTCGTCTGCGGAATAATTGTCGCGCAACGTATTTACAACGGCAGTCATCTTCCGACGACACAATGTCATTGTGCTGAAATAGAAGTATCGCGATGTGCATGTCAGCCAAAGCCACGTACCAATCATCAACTGATTGGTACGTGGAACCTGGAGATGGCAGCACTGATTCGGGAACGTTAGAGAGCTGCACCATACTGGACATATTGAGAGTGATGGGCCGCGCCAATACAGCACATGATCCAGGTGCCGTGCCGACCAGAGAGCCGAGAAGAGGAAATGCGGGTTGTGCGATCTGGAGCACACAACGCGCCATACTCAGATAAAGCATTTTGAGTCTTTCTTCTGAGATTTCAGAAGATAAGATCGGCATATCGCTTTCATCTGGTCGTTGAGCCCACATTAACTCACACATACTCGCTCTGGCACCGTAATCCTGGATGATACTAAACGGCCCTACCTCAGGGTCCATTCCATAATGATAGACTCTGGGAACAGATAATTGAGACTGCCTCGAGAGACATTCGGTCGTAGCAGCTTCCAAGAAGAGCTTTTCTGCGGCGAAAGTCGTTTGATCCGTGAGAGGTAACCGCACCACAACCCTAAGAGGAGAGCTCCCGAATCGAATTGGGTATGAGACATGTGAGCCGCCGACGTATATTGGAAAGACTATCATTGCGCACTCTTCGAAGACACGCTCGACGAAAGCTGTGATTTGGCGATATCGGGACTGCGAACTAGCTTCTCTCACCGCTTCGTCCCAACCGTCGTCCTTCCGGTCCCATGCATCGTTGTCGGAGTTTTGCCGAGCACGCATTTTCGCGTTGTGCACTGTCAGAAAGAATTCGTTCAGAGTTGATATGTCGTCCTGCCGGGGGGCGGGGCAGGCGGGGAGGGGAGGGCTTGAACAAACAAAAGAATATCACAGGCAGAGAAACCATGCAAAGCAGGTAAAGCCTTTTAATTGCTCACCGGAAACTGGTAAAATGCGGTGACCAGCTGACCTACACTTGTCATCCCCCTGCTGCGGTGAGGCACAATCCTTGGCGACAACCAACTGACAGCCCCCACCCATCGGCACCCTTATGTAAGTCTTGGTGGGTTAAGTAGAGTCCATCCGTTCCGACCAATACCGCAGCTGTAGCTTCATTCATCGGAGCCTGTCACGTTGTTCAGCAATGAACTGGGAGTTTTGGGGGGGTAACAAGAGCGAAGCAAGAGGGGGAAAAGAGGCAAAAACAGAGGGGAAAAAACGCCCGCTTTTTCATCAGCATAACCCTGAACACTAGCTTTCACTATCTCCAGCCTGGTCTGATTTACCGCAGCCGTAATAGGGTGGAGGAAAAAACAAAAGGAAACCGTTGTCAAAACCATCACCTCCAACGAGAGATCAAAGGTAAAACGCGACTACGTCGGAGATCGGCCAAGGGAAGCCATGATTGATGTGCACTTTTGTTTTGGTAAACACCCAGTTCAGAACATGAATCTCTCTGGTTCTTCGTATTTTCCCATCGAGAACAGTGGTCAGAAGTGAAAGACATGTCTGAAATTGTAGAATGAGAATAAAAGTTTGAGCCATCAATTGGACGGAAGCTTACTCGAGGCAGATTCAATTTCTAAGAAGTGTGTTCGTGAACACGCCATCTTTCATAAGATGCCTATATCGAGATGGCCGTTTCGTGAAGGGGGAAGGACACGATAAAATGCTGCGAATAGATCGGCCTTTTGATGCTTCAATTCACAGCAGTCTCAAATCAAGCGTATATCGCTTTTCAAGACGATCCAGACAACATATTATCATACGTTGAATTCAAGGCTTTCTTCAAGTGAGTTCCTCTCTTCGTGCTCTGATAGGTGAATAGTCCAAATTTGCTAAGGTTACTGTTTATTGCCAGTTTGTCGTCAAGCAAGGGTGACAAGCAGCATAGGAAGACCGAATCGGACGACAATTTTGAACGTCAAACTGTCTTATATGACAAGTCCATGAAAAAGGGTGATATACGCCATGATAAAAAGCAAGAAAGAGTCAAGAAAAGAGAGGATGATAATTTAGTCAAGTCGAAAGAAATAATGATGAACACTCACCGCGCTGCCGTTGCACGGAGAAAAGATCCTCAGAATTGGGGAGAGGATGAACGAGATCAAAAAGACCCGAAGGAGAAGGCGTAAATTCCGAATGGAAGCTTTACGTCTGCTCCCAATTGCCTGATCGACCCTTGCGACGACACCCAGGAAGTCTCTTTGACCAATAGAGCATAACAGTCATTATCATCATTTTAGCCTGGACTTAGCAGTCAGTTAGATTTCGAATGAGTCGTTCCTTATTCAGTTAGAACAAATTGACATTTTTCAGAGGTGCCATACTGAGCGTCTTTTAACAATGGGCCAGTAAAATGCGGCATGTCAACCATATATTTACTTTGATTTGCTAGCAAGCGGGCGATTCCGACGCAGTTGCTACACCCAAGACGGGTGCCAAATAGAAATCCTCGGATAAACGCGGTGGGCTGGGTAGTCACTAGTCACTTCCAATATAACATGGAAACGGGTTGAGATCAAAGTCGACTGTGGCGGATGCGGCACAGAGCAGAGGCATATCCAATTTAGTCATCTCCTGATTTTGCTAACGCTGTTTAGGAAGGTCCCGGTGAATTTGAGTATGGCAATTTCTCGGAAGCGAGCCTTTCGAGCCACTCGCAATGGGCCATTGTCTTGGTACGGAGACTTCGGTTGGCGTTGACGCTTGCTCTGTATACAGGCTCTGTGTGGCTGTGCCTGGAATACGAAGTTATTGTCGAAATGCTCCCGCGGGGGAGGGGGTATTTAGAGACACTACTGCCGTCCCACTTTTGACTTCCTCATTTGAAAGACAAAGAGTCTTCCAAAACCTGCCAGCACTTAACTTTTTACAACCATGACACTCGCACCCACTTCAACTGTCGCCTTAGCGTCAACCTCAGAAGTTGGAAAAGATGCCTTTATAACTCCGTTCAGGTATCCTTGTGCTACCCAGCCACTTGGACACACTGCAGGACTGAAGTTCAATTGCCTGCGTCCGTCATTTTTCTTCCACTGGGGTGGCTGGCATGCTGAGATGCGCGGATTGGCCAAATTTGAAAACGCTATATCAGTGGTCCCTTTTGTCTTCCCGTCTACGTGAATCCACGATGCAGCCTCCCGAATGGTAGCGCAGTCCCATCTCCTGGCTACAAAAACTATATCTTCTACCACACTATCCACGGCATATTGCTGTCTCAGGTTGGCGCTATCACCGTCTTGGCATCCCCATATGTCGCCTGAAGTTACTAACAAGCAATTACCGACTAGTCACAACTACCTCAGACATACTGCCAATCGAGACCATGTATCCGGTATGCTTGGGTACTTCGACAGCTCCTATGACACATATGGCAATCGCACGGCTACATATCCAAACGGATCAACCACAGTACATACCGAAGGATATGATCTTCATCCTGCATGGCACATCACATGGCAAGAGTCCGACACCTCGACACTGTCTCCGCCGCCACCAAGTCTGTCAACGATGTTGGAGACTTGGGTGCCCAGCGAAGCGATTGCTACGACAACCACAGCATACCGACCTGAAGGATATCATGGTCTTACTGAGTTTTTGGTTCTGGTCACAGTCATTCCTTCAGTTATAGGAATCATGCTGTGCGGTTGCTGTGTGTGGTGTTGTGTGTCGAGTCGCAAAGACAAGCGGAAGAAGACTGGTGTTTACGCCGAGCCATTGCCTACGGTTAGGCGCACACAGGTTGAAGTCGAAGAAAAGTAGGTATTTTGACGATCCTTTCTGGGTTTTCGGTACACAGCAGATGTAATGTTCATTATGGCATTGGGCAAGTAGTATGATATACGATGTGGGATATCTTTGAGTGAAGCTTCCATCTGGCTTATCAGGACTGTGAACTCTCTTGCCAGCAATCAAGCACACACTTGCTGTAATGCCTTTGAAGCATCTGACATGGAATACGAAGCCAATGTTTCAGCTTCTAATGATTCAGCGCTGGTAAGGCAATCAAGCGGGCCGATCTCATTGATATCTTGTGGTGATGATAATATGCTCCGTGTTCCGGGGGACTACCGGGGCGTCGACGGGATAGACCCATTTCCACGGACGTCGTGGGGTCATAAACGGCCGTCGAATCCAGGCCGATGTGGACCGAAGAATTCACGGCCGGAAGCGGTCCGAGGGGTCTGGTACGTCTGGGCCTCAGGCTTGTAGCTTCGTGAGACGAAACAAGGTTAAGGGCGATTCCGCTTAGATTATAATTGTCAAAATTCAGCCGAGAAACTTTCCGTCTAGAAGCAAATAAGGTTCGCGTGAGGTTGCAATTCTCCCATCGCCAACTTGGTTATCGGGCACCGCGACGAGGGCTACTGCAGCTTACTTCGGTAGCTTGATAGCGTTAGCTTCGTCCCGCGCATCCCATGCACAACTCGGGCCATGAAGTTGACTATCTCGGCCTGAACGCCGGTAGTCACTGTTTAGCTAGACGTAGTGGAGATTCTCGAACGAGAACTTATCAGAACGGTACATTGGTCACAACGGGGCTCATGCGGGGAAGAGCGCCGTTCCTGCGCTTTTTACCCTAGAAGAATTCTATCTCTAGCTTTTATACGTGGCCATCCTTGGCTCCAGGATAACTACCTCTAAAGATTACGGTTCCTGGGCAGTGACTTTTGCAGTCGTCTCGTGCGACTCATGCTGGGGCGACTGACCAGGTGGTGCTGGCCCATCTTTTTCCCCCGATCGGTCTAGCGTACGCATGGATGAGACCTCTTGATAAAGGCACAGAACCCAGTATACGCAACCCAGAACAAGGTATGCAGGAATCCTGCATTCGACGACCACTCATTCGGCAGTTTTGAATTAGCCATGGTCCTCGGAGATTCTCAAGATATATCGTCAGCTCGCTGCACACAAATGCGCTGAATCAGGCCGAGAAGCTGCAAACTCTCTTTCGTTCATTTTGCATCTCAACAGCGGTCATGTCACAGCCATTGTCTTCTTTCGAGGTTCCTGGAACGGTTCAACTCGTTGACACCCAGGGTGTTCTTGATGTGAAGCACGGAAGTGGCCAACCCAACATCGTGCTTGTTCCTCAGCCGAGCAACGACCCCAATGATCCGCTCGCGTGGACTCAGAAGCGCAAGACATTCAACATCATTTGGGTGATGATTTGGTGCTTCTTCATTGCCGCCATCGTTTCTGGTCTTTCTCCCGCCTATCTGCAAATACAAGCCGACACGGGCATATCAGTCGCCAACCTGAGTACGGGCAATGGCCTGATGTACCTCTTCCTTGGATGGGGAACACTGATCACCCAAAACTTCGCTTTGGTCTATGGCCGACGACCAAGTCTCGTTTTCTCCATTGTCTTGACGACCTTCGTCACTCTTTGGTCCGCATACACGAAGTCGAGCGCCGAGTTCTACATCAACAGAATCATTCTCGGCGTTGTCTCGTCCCCGATGGAAACCCTTATCGAGGTCATCATTGATGACCTCTTCTTCATTCACCAAAGGGGATTCTACATGGGAATCTACAGCTGGACGCTATGGTGCGGTGCTTTTCTCTGCCCCGTTGCTTCAGGATTTGTGGCCGAAGCTCTGGGGTGGCGATGGATTCAATACATCCTGTCCATCTTGGGTGGTGCACTCAGTGTCTCAACGTTTTTCTTCTTCGAGGAGACAATGTTCTACCGACCGAGTGTTCACCCGGAGATCATTGGCACGGCGGGGCTCAAAGCTGACGCTGTTGACACAGAGGGAGGAGTTTTGAGTGATAGAGATGTGAACGAGACCAAAAAGCCCCAGCCTGACGACATTGGAGTCGCGACGATAAACTCTAGTATCGACATAAACGAGCCACAGACATACAGCTCTGTTACCGATCGGCCATTCTGGTCGAAATTGAAGCTATGGGGATACCAAGACCCTCGCAAGCCAAGGAACTTCAAACGAACTCTTCTGCCTTTTCATCTGCTGCGGTTTCCGACTGTCCTTTTCGCGGGCCTCCTCGTCGGCGGCATCCTATCATGGTACAATGTTGTCGGCGGGTCTCTCGCCCTCATACTCGGCAATGCTCCTTACAACTTCGGTTCGAACGTCATTGGCCTTTTCTACCTGGCTGCTGTCATTGGAGTCTCCATTGGCTGTGCCATCTCTGGGTGGGCAAGCGATGCGTTGTCAGTGATCATGGCACGCAGACATGGCGGCGTGATGGAACCGGAGCATCGCCTCTGGCTGGGCATCGTGGCACTCATTGCCCATCCCATCGGATGCATTCTATATGGAGTCGGTGCATCGCTGGGCATTCACTGGGTTGGTATCGCCTTTGGATTGGGAATCATCTCAGTCACGCTACCTTTAGGCACTAGTCTGGCGTTCACATACGTTCTAGACAGCTTCAAGGAAGTTGCTGGAGAAGGATTTGTGTCTGTTATTATGATACGGAATACGATGGGTAAGTGTCTCACGCTTTCGATGGGCAGCACATAAGCTAACGTACTTCAGGCTTTGCTTTTAGCTACGCTGTCGTACCAATGATTGAAAATATTGGCCTCAGAAATGCATTCATCCTGACGGCTGCACTTGGTGTGGCTCTGTGGGCTTTGTGTGTGGTCATGATCTTCATTGGCAAGCCCCTGAGGAGAAATGCTGGATCACAATACTGGAAGCTAGTTGAGAAGCACGGAGCTAATGCTCATTGAATACTGAAGTCTAGAGTAATTTCGTTTTCAATAACGCGAAGAACCTTCCTCAAAGAACCCTTTGTCTCAGCTGGTAGTGGTACGCTCTCAGCATCCCCGGCGCACTCGTAGGCTCTGTCTCGGAGTCGGGTGGGCTTGTGTCACCATAGTAGCATTCCAATTCCAATTGTCCAGCGGCCTCAACAGCCGAGATAGGACCTTACTCTTGATTTCTGCAATAGTCGTCAGACCTGTGATATGTGGTGTGGGAACTTTGGGTGTCAACGCTGTTGCTCTATACAAGGTTCAATCCTCTAAGTTATTTTCTCGGTTGCATAATTCGCAGATCTTGTCCACGGAAAAAAGCTCAGCTTTCTCCGCAGTCCTCTGGAGACGGCATGGTCACAGGTCTGGTCAGCCTTTCCTCAAGACGGCGGTCGCAGCCGAGAAGGAGGGGTTATCAATATCGGATCACCTCTATCAGGAAATTTGACGAAAAGGTTGAAACCCCAGCACACGTTATCAAAATACCCATCATATATCAACTGCTGATAACCCTGCTTCTTATAAAGATAGGACTTGGGAAGTGACAACTTCTACTATCATGACCATTTGGTCGGATGTTTCGACGGATGTAGGTTGTTATCAACGGGAAGGCTCTCCCATTCCGGTTATAAGATATCCATCCGAAGCTCCATATCAGAATGGACCTGCCGATCGTCTTAATCTATCTATATGCAGGATGGAGCGACATGCGGCTCCGATCTTGGCAATCCACTTGTGTGCATGCTTGCCCGGAGCCGGGCATATCGGTTTAATGCCCACCCTCAAACACCCCGCATTACGGCGCTATACCCGGTCCAGTAACAACATGGACCACTTCCTAGACCTGAACATCATGACGAACTGACATCAGTCAAGATCGACCCGCAGTAATGCATCTCTCCAAGTTCAGATAGGAGCCAAGGAAGCGGCCCGGGTGGGGAGTACTCAAATGACGCCATCAGGTTAGCAACTAAATCGACCACACTGCTGCCCACGACCTGATGGTCCCTGTCAACCCCGCGTAAGTTGGCCGTGCTTCAACACGTGGTAGTCTGACATCGGTCGACGCGGTTACCAAGAGCTTGGCACCAGACGCCTAGATAAGTAGGCGCAGTAGATGTGACTTCAAGTAGTCTCCATCACTTGCCACGATCCGGAAACCAAGTTCCATTACTTACGATAGCCCATCACGAATCAAATTCTTTCAACTCTGCAACAACAATCTGACCCCTAAAACATGGCATCGGCACAATTGTTCAACTATCCCGGTACCGAATCCAATGCGGAGCAATATCATTACTCTCAAGCTGTGAAGCTGGGCAACATTGTCCGCACATCCGGTCAAGGCGGGTGGGATGAAAACGGCGCCATAACCCCAGACCTTGAGAAGCAGATCGCCATTGCTTTCGACAATGTTCTCAAGGCCCTCAAGGCCGTCGACTCTCAGCTGACCTTCAACGACATTCATGCAATCCGCTCGTATCATCTCGACATGGACTCGAGTTTCGATGTTATGACGGCGCTATTCAAGAAGCTCTTCCCCAATCACCGACCTATTTGGACTTGTATCCAAATTGGCAAGCTTGGGCTAGAGGGCATGCAGGTGGAGATCGAGGTTGAGGCTCTCATTCCTTCTTGAAGCTTCGAGGGACATGCTGGTTAATTAGCAAGGATATTGGTGTTAAACAACATGTAATACGAAAGATCACTGAGGTACATCCATGACTCACTAAGTGTTCATTTCACTTCCCTACGAGAAATTGTAGCTGTGACGCAAGCTTTGACGCAGGCTTTTACATCAACAGCTTAACCACATGGCACATGCGCAAGGCGTTCAATAAACAGTCCATAGCTCTGCTTTCTAGACGGCGTGCGAAGTGACTCGTGTCAATTCCTGCTCTCAGTATTACCAGAAGTTAGGCATTCCACAACGAACCAGAAGAGTCTCTAAAAAGGTACACAGAGGATAGAAACCAATAAAGCGGGCCAATCTATATTTGAATAGCAATGCCATTCGTATCTACTTTATTCTGGCGCCAGCCGAGGCCGTTGCCATATTCGCGACCACTAGGTATCTATAACTTGTAGTACCCCCTTTGATTCAGGCTTTCAATCTCTCAGGGCTCTCTTCAGCTGATCCTTTCAAATGCATTTCAACTCTCTCTCAAATTTTATCAACATGTCCAAAACCTTCACGCTCCAGGATGTTGCTCAGCGGTCAACCGATCGTACTGGCCTCATTGTTGTCAGTAAGAAGGTTTACGACGTAACAGAGTATTTGACCGAGCATCCGTATGTGTTCCAGCGCTTTTTCACACCCACTTGTAGTTTCTAACTTTCAGCGGTGGTGGCGATGACATTTTAGTTGAGGTTCTTGGCCAGGATGCCACCGAAGCCTTTCACGAAGTTGGACACAGCGAAGCTGCTAGGGAGAAACTCGAGTCACTTCTAGTTGGGAAATTGAGAGATGAGCCTCAGGTAAGCCTACTCTCAACGAGAGGTGGATATTTTGCTCAACTTCTCCCCAGATGCAAGACTCCACGGTCAAGTCTGTTGGAGCTTCCTCATCCTGGCGACTGCAACGGAGTACGATGGGCTTGGCTGTTGTCTTCCTCCTGCTGTCAGTCTCGGCAGCCTTCTTCCGATTCAAAACGGCGCCAGCCAATGATCCTTGATGTAGGATATGCCCAAGCTAGAGGTCAATCAACCTTATCATGTCCGCCCATCCATGTGCGCCAGGACTGTGCCATGTCCGACGCCCCACTAACATTTTGTGAAGAATTCCTAAATTGGTCCAAATTGTTACCCAATTCGGAAAGCTGAGGTTGGAGCTCAAGCCACACGCCCTGCATCAACCCCGCACCAGCCGACCACTCCGCCAGAGCTCAAGAACCAGGTCTCCAGGATGCCAGAGCTACCCTGGGCATGTCTTGCGGAATGCGGGGGAGCTCTGTAGGCTGTTTTGGGGAGGCCTTTTGGTAGCTCGTTTCAAATTGCCCATCTTTTTTCTACATCAGGAGAATAATTTGCCATGTAGCGTAGGGCATGCGGGTCTGTGATAACGACTGGCTCAATGGTCAACTATGTTGCCCAAATGGGTTCAATGACAAATCAGTATTCGATTTGTGAGCAATTGATCGTCACTGTGTCTGAGAACGCTCGATATGGCGGGGTCTCCGGGGTGTCTTAAGATGCGCAACCTGCTCTGCGGGCTACCTGCGCGTCTTCCTCCCACGTTTTATTTTCGGCACTGCCGTCTCTGATACCGGATCACCTCGTATACCACATCCTCATTTCCAAATTCTTCAATATGTCGGCACCTACGATAGATCTCACTGCGCCAAACGGCATCAAGATCAACCTGCCCACTGGTCTTTTCATCAACAATGAGTTTGTGAAGGCCTCGTCTGGCTCTAAAATCACTGCCATCAATCCGAGGTACGTTCATTTTGACGAACCAAGTCTCCATATCGATGATGTCGTCAGCTAATCGAATCATGCAGTGATGAGTCCGAAATCGTCTCTGTCGAAGCCGCATCCCCAGAAGACGTCAACAAGGCCGTAAAGGCTGCACGAGCCGCCCTCTATGGTCCCGGCTGGGGCGACATCTCCAACACCGAGCGAGGCCAACTAATCTTCAAGCTGGCAGATCTTGTTGAAGAACATCAAGAAACCATTGCGACTCTGGAGACTTGGAATGGCGGAAAACCCTTCTGCGTGGCTGTCGGCGAGGACCTCGCTGAGACGATCGCCACCTTGAGATACTACGCTGGATGGGCCGACAAGATCCACGGCGAGACGATCCCAACAACACCACAGAAGTTCGCTTACACACTCAAGCAGCCAATTGGTGTTTGCGGTCAAATCATTCCCTGGAACTACCCAGTGATGATGGCGGCGTAAGTTGAAATCCTCAAAGCTCTTCGGAATTACCTTGCTCACTAGGATTTTGCAGTTGGAAGCTCGGCCCTGCTTTGGCTTGTGGTAATACTGTGGTTCTCAAGCCTGCCGAACAGACTCCTCTTTCTATCCTTTACTTCGCTACCCTGATCGAAAAGGCCGGGTTCCCGCCTGGTGTTATCAACATTGTGAACGGATTCGGAAGAGAGGCCGGAAACGCCCTCGTCTCCCACGAGGACGTCGATAAAATCGCCTTCACAGGTTCCACTGCAACTGGTCGTCAGATTATGAAGGGGGCTAGCGTCAACCTCAAGAACATCACTTTAGAGACCGGTGGCAAGTCACCCCTTGTAGTCTTCAAGGACGCGGACCTCGACCAAGCCGCCAAGTGGGGACATGTCGGCATCATGAGCAATCAAGGCCAGATTTGCACTTCGACGTCCAGAATTCTTGTTCAACAGGAGGTTTATGAGGAGTATATCGCACGATTCAAGCAGATCTGTCTCGAGAACAAGGTTGGCGACCCCTTCAAGGACGACACTTTCCAAGGTCCTCAGATTACCAAGGCCCAGTACGACAAGGTCTTGGGATATATCCAGTCGGGTAAGGATGAAGGTGCCAAGCTAGTTACGGGCGGTGTTCCCCACAAGAATGTTGGTGATGGTAAGGGCTTTTTCATTGAGCCTACTGTCTTCATTGATGTGAAAAAGGATATGAGAATCTTCCAAGAGGAGGTCTTCGGACCTTTCGTTGCCATCACGCCCTTCAAGACGGAAGAAGAAGCCATTTTGCTGGCTAACAACACATCTTACGGTCTTGGTGCGGCGTTGTTCACCCGCGACATTGAGCGCGGCCATCGGGTAGCAGCTCGCCTGGAGTCCGGCATGGTGTGGATCAACAGCTCGAATGACTCTGACATTCGCGTTCCTTTTGGTGGTGTCAAGCAAAGTGGTGTCGGTCGCGAATTGGGAGAGGCAGGCCTCGCAGCCTACACACAAACGAAGGCTGTGCACTTGAATATGGGAACGGTTCTGTAGAGTAGTGACATCTGGGTATATTTTAGTGTGCATGGACGAACATAATACCATTTCATAGTACAATCGCATCAACTCCAAGTTCCGAAAACATTTCAAACCATGAGACCTCTTCCCGATCTGCCTTCCAAATCCCAGTGAGAACATCAGACACAGAATGAAACGAAGCGAATCGTATCTCATCACGGATGACCTGAACCAAACCCAACACCGCCTTTCGATGCCTTGGTGAGGACACATGAGCACCAGCCACCAGAAGAGGAAAGATGACACAATTGAGCACCTTGGATGGTTGCTTGATGTCTAGAATGCACTCCAAACACGGAAGAACGTGCTGCTGCACAAGGGAATGAGAGACCGGCAGGCCGCATATGGCTCGGTACATGTAGATGAGTGCCGTGTGCTGAAAGACCCGGATAAGTGTGAAAGCGTCGTTGGCCACCGTTTCAGTTTCGGCATCGCTCTCTGCTGCGTCGGTGATTCTGGCATACACCGGCGATAGTGCAGTCTCGAAGTCCCTCACGGTTGACATGGACAGTTGTTCTGATCCTTTGATCAAAGCATCTAGGTACCATGCCAAGCGAGATATCTGCTGAAAGACTGATGCCAATGAAGACCTGCCGAGGATATCTCTCCCCCACCAAACAGCTCGGGTATCTATCGTTTCCCAGATCTCTGCCTTGAATGCAGGCTGGCCTCCCTTAAGCATGACTGACGTGAGGTCCGTAGACGCAAATTCGGAAAGGAGCATATGTATCGACTCGTGGCTGGTTTCTAGGACGGTGTTGATGCCTCCCAAGCTGTCGACGATTGCCCGTACACCACCATGGTGGCTCGTGGTCGATGCGGAAGCTTGTGCGCACTCTAGATACCCGTCGTGGAAGTAGAGCAGTAGTACTGCCAGAAGCAGTGTCATCAGCGACTCCTTGTCGATCTTGGCTATCTGCGTGTCGCCCAGCTCGCCTCTCAAAGCCGCCAGGCATTCCAGCCGCTTCATGCGGAGTAGGTTACGGCTATTACGCCCGTCTTGAAGCACCCGGTGGGCGTCGGCAATGACACATGTCGCCAGAAGCACGACTCGATGCTCGAGGGCTTGAAGGATTGGGGCGGCACAGGGTTCTGGTGCGGTTGTGAACATCGGCCATAGGCGATGATGGAAGTAGTCGAGTGCGCGCCTCTCGTCGGCGGCGAGCGATGAAGCTAGTTGCACATCTCGGGTCGTGATCTGGTAGATGGCCGGGGCCTTGATAGTCGGACGCGTGCACCACTTGAGTCTCCGGACGCTGAAATCGCAATCAGCGCCAATCTTGGCGCATCGAACGCAAGTCGGCTTGGTGAGATCGCATTTGATGCGTCTTTTCTTGCAGGGCCAGCAGGACCCCTCGACGACTCTGACGCGGTTGGTGACCATGATGCGATGGCTTGATCGAATTGGGAGCTGGATCTCCTTATGTTCAGATGACAGATGTAGAGCTGAATTGAAGAATCATGCAGAAAGAGGGTCCGATAAGGAACACAGAGATCTGACGTTGGTCGTTATCAGTGTTGAGAAACCCGCTCCGCAAGCCCGCCCCTCTCACCGATAGGCGATAAAGGGTTCGGCACCTGGGGGAGATGTGCGGGGAAAGGTGTGAGGATGCGTTGGATCCGGGCCGGGGTGTCTGGCCGTGAATTTGTCTGCCCGCAGGATTTGGTCCATCTTCTTTCCATAATGGGTTTAGTTGGTATGAATTGACATTTTCTAGTCGCGACTCCGCACGTTCTACGGAGTCTGAATGACAAGTCGAGGCTTAGTTTAGGGTCTACCCCTGCATAGAGTTGCGACAGCTAGGCACAACTACAGAATAAAACTGTCGTGAAGTCCGTCTAGCGAAAACGACTGGCGCCCATTGACTTTATCAGAGTCCAGTGAAACAAAAGCTCTGATCATCAGGGCAGAGAGACAAGTCATGGACACCATCACCAACATCACGGACATACCGATAGCCTTCCTACCCGCGATCACGACGAATGCCGCTGTCGTTGTCGTCGCAGCGCTGATTGCGACTCTGTTCATCAGTAGCCAACTATTACAGTCTAACTCAAGGTCAGGAGACTCATTAGAGATCACACAGGTATCAGGCTGACCCGGAACATGGAGTTTCTTGAGTCTATATATGCTGACGAATACTGAGTAGCTGTACTGTTACCCCGTCAAAGGTCTCCGAGGATGCGCTCTTCAACAGGCCCACTTAGGAAAATACGGATTTATAGGGGACCGAACATTTTCTCTGCAGAGAGTCCGTCGTGATGGCGATAAAGACGAGACTAAGAGATACGAGACAATGTTGGCCGGGTATTACCTGCAACTTGCACTGTTCCAAGCGACAGTAGAATTTGACGGAAGAAGCGAAAATTCAAGCAGAGGCGAAGTTGTAGTAAGATGGTATGGCGGCGATACCGACTTTGGCACAGCTGCAAGAGAGGCCGGGGTCAACACCAAGGACGAGATTCGATTTCCTCTTACGCCCTCCACCCAAGGCAGGGATGAGTATAGCATCAGCTTGCATGCCAGCGACGCGAAAGCATACGATATGGGCGATGAGTTGTCATCCTGGTTCTCGGAACGGCTTGGCTTTGAAACCAGGTTGGCCTATATTGGCAACGGATCACGACCAGTCCTCGGCTCAATGGCACCTCACAGCAAAGGCGGACTGAAAAGGGCTCGGCTCTTGCAACGTATCCAGTCATTTGTACCATTCCTTTCTCTCCCAGAAGAGCGATTGGTCTTCAATGATCTGGCTCATTATCTTGTGGTCACTGAAGAGTCCAACGACCAGGTTACATCTCGATTAGACGGGGACTATCGAATGGACATCACCAAGTTTCGACCAAACATCGTCGTAAAAGGTGCATCGGGCCCTTTTGTAGAAGACTTCTGGGGGGAGTTGACGTTTAGTGGAGGGGTTCAAATGCCGTTGACAGCCAATTGCTACCGGTGTCAGAGTATTACAGTAGACTTTGCTACTGGCAAGACGGCAACTGATGATCGTGGTTTGGCTTGGAAGAAGTTGAACAAGGACCGACGAGTTGATAAAGGCGCCAAGTATAGTCCGGTATTCGGAAGATATGGGTACTGTTTTGGCTCTTCAGTTGGCAGGAGTTTGGAAGTCGGCGAAAGTGTCAAGGTTACTCATGTCAACGCTGCGAGAACCACATTTGGTATGTTTAGGTACGGAGTGAGGTTGAAGTTGCGCTAATGACTGCTTTTTAGACTGGCCGCACCTAACCACCTTCGGTCTCAACCAGACGAAAAAGTAGATGTCGCAAGATCGGTTACAAAAAGGAATATCAAGACTACTGGAGCCAGGCTACCGATAAGCCGTTATTGATCACTATTATTTTTGAAGAAAAGATCTCGACTGAAAAGCTTTGTTTGAGTTGTAATAGCTAACCCACGAGGGTATATCATGCCGCCCGGGGCGTCACATGACTGACCTCCAAGCCGATAGATGTCACGAATCGGAAAGATGCCGATCAATGGGAAAGTCAGAGTTCCCAACAATGCCACTCTCCAAAATCCCGTTTCAGGGTAGTCTGTGAGTCTTGCGAGCCTCGGACGTACCTGATGCCCGAGCCGAAACTCAAACATTACCTAGCGGGAACTCAGAAGTGATCGAAGCGCAATCATCATCTGAAGTTTGTTGCTATTTGTAATCCCCATCAAACGCTCTCATCGGGACCAGTACATAATCAAGGCCGTTGCCAATCTGGGCGTAATTGGGGTAGCAAGCATCTCATCTTTCTCCGTCATCTCGAAATCATGGATCTCAATCTCATTATGTCGGAATCGACCACCACATCCCAGCCGTGGTCTCTGGCCGGGAAAACAGCGATTATCACAGGAGGTTCGCGAGGAATAGGACGAGGGATCGCGATACACTTTGCGCGAAAGGGCATTGCCAATATTGCCATTACTTATGTCTCGAATCAGGCAGCCGCGGAGGAGACCCTGAAAGCCTGTCGCGAGCTCGGCGCTCAGCGGACGTGTATGATCCAGGCCAACATGGTCGACCATGATGTCGGTCAGCGAGTGATCAATGAAGCCCTTTCTGGATTGGAGGCGAAGACCATCGACATCCTGGTCAACAACGCAATCTTGGGAAACGCTGACAGACCTAAAGCGGTGACCGAGACGACACCCGAAGACTTCGCTGAGATGATGCACGCCAACGTGTTTACCCCTGTCAGCTTGACCGTCGCGTTCATGCCCCACGCTCCAGCGTATGGCGGACGGGTCATCAACATCTCTAGCATCGCTGGCAAGCAAGGAAATAGGGACCCAATCATGACCTACGGCGCAAGCAAGGCTGCCCTGGAGAGCTTTACAAGGTCCTTTGCTGAGCAGTATTCCGCGCCAAAGGGCATGACGTTCAATAGCGTCAGCGTTGGCCCGACGGCGACCGACGCCTTCGAAAATGCTAAGAAAACCTTCCCCGCAGACTTTCTAGACCAACAGGTCAAAGATATCACAGCTGCAGCTAGGATTGGTGAGCCGGAGGATATCGCGTACATTGTTGGCTTTTTGGCGAGTGAGGAGGGTCGCTGGGTGAATGGTGCTGCTGTGAGTGCGAATGGTGGTCACAAGAGTGTGCTGGCAGCTTTCGGCTAGAGAAGAAGCGAGGAAGTCTGTGCGACGAGAGACGATGGACACAGATATCAAAATTTCTTTCTTATCGATCGCTTGGCACGGGATCACATGTCCTTGTGGTCGGAGGCTAGAAAACGTTGTGCATTGCAAGTGTTTCTTGTGCCATCGTGTGCGACAATAAGCCAGCCAGCCATCCGCCATGGAAAGAACTCCGCCAATTTAACAGAAGGGCTGATGAACACATCTCAGGGGCCATGCCGCCGGGATGCGACCTTCTACGGGCCTAATTTAGTTTGCTCCACTGGACCATCTGCACTATGGCGACATCCGGGATCCTCTCCGGCCGACATCCGAGGCGCAGGATATGTCATCTCATGTCCGGAATCTCCTTGCCAGCATCACTACGTGGAATGATGTATGCCTCTCTCGTACTCAAGGCTTATCTGTTACTCAAACGGATTGTGAAGGACCTCAGTCTGGTGCACAATGGGTGCTGAACGGAATGATTCTGCCATGGAGGCACCCCCGCGGAAGCTGGTCAACATCGAACATGTCCTGGAGAACGCCAGTCTCGCCGAAAAGATCTCGCTGCTAGCAGGTAGGTCATCCCCTGCAATTTAAGGATATCAATTGACAGACTCGAAGGTTCCGACTTTTGGCACTCCACACCTCTTCCACAGTACGACGTCCCGGCTGTCAAATGCACCGATGGGCCCAACGGCGTTCGGGGCTCCAGGTTCTTCAACCCGGTGCCGGCCTTGTGCATACCCTGCGGAAGCGGCTTAGGAGCAACCTGGAATCCTGAACTGATTGAACAGGCCGGCAAACTGTTATCCAAAGAATGCGAAGCCAAAGGAGCTCACGTCTGGCTTGGCCCAACAGTAAACATCATCCGTTCACCACTGAATGGTCGCGGCTTTGAATCCTTCTCAGAAGACCCGCATCTCAGCGGAATTCTTGCGGGTTCTATCATCAAAGGCGTTCAGTCGCGAGGAACCCTAGCCGCTCTCAAGCACTTCGTAGCGAATGATCAAGAGACGGAAAAGATGTCGGTCGATGTTTGCATATCTGACAGAGCTCTTCGTGAGATCTATCTCATGCCCTTTCAAATCGCCCTGCGAGATAGCAATCCAAGAGTTGTCATGTCGTCTTACAACAAGGTTCAGGGATTGCACGTCTCAGAAAGTCCCAAGATCCTACAAGATATCTTGAGGAAAGAGTGGGGATTTGACGGGCTCATCATGAGCGATTGGTACCAGCAGTTTCTCTGTTCATTCATATGCATTGGCTAATTCCTCAGGTACGGGACCTACTCTTGCGAAGCCGCCTTGAATGCCGGTGTCGACATTGAGATGCCTGGACCTAGCAGATATCGCGAGAAGGAGGCCCTTGCTGCGGTTTTCTCGGGCAAGGTTATGCAACATACTATCGATGAACGCGCCAGGAAGGTCTTAGAGTTCGTCAACGATGCGGCTGTGGCAAGAGTTGGAAAGGAAGAGACCACTCGGGATGTGCCTGAGGATCGAAATCTCAATCGACGCCTAGCTGGCGAAAGCATTGTGTTGTTGAAGAATGAAGAGAACATCTTGCCGCTTACAGCAGAACAATGCGATGAAGTGGCTGTGATTGGACCCAATGCAGAGATCCCGGCTGCATGTGGTGGTGGAAGTGCTAGTCTGCGGCCCTACTACACCAGCTCTGTCCTGCAGGGTATTCGAGGGTCACTACCACCAAACGCGAAGGTTCACCATGAACCTGGCGTTTATGGACACATCTTGCTGCCTCCCTTCACTGCAGAACATGTCTTCAACGACGCAGGTCTCCCAGGGGTTACCATCGAGATGTTTAATGAACCGCATACCACGGCTAGCCGGAAGCCATTCGATCACGTCACAATACCCGATACCACGTATCAACTCATGGACTACAAACATCCCAACAAGGCGGAGACGTTTTTCATGTCTATGCGAGCGCATTTCAATCCCGAACACACCGGGCCTTACGAATTTGGTCTCGCATCATACGGGGAGAGCAATTTGTACATCAACGACGAGCTTGTCATTGACAATTCAAGTGAACAAACACCAGGAGGGATTTTTTTTGGTAAAGGGTCTGCAGAACAGCGAGCCATCTATGAGATGACAGCTGGAGAGCTTTATGTCCTGCGGGTGGAGGCGGGAAGTGCCTCAACATCAAAGGTGACTGGTGGCTCGTTGCTAGCGATTCCAGGTGGGGCTTGCAGACTTGGTGGGTGTCGAAAAATCGATCGTAAAGAAGGCATCCGGAGAGCAGTCGAACTGGCAAAGAGATGCAAGTACACTGTTGTTGTAGCTGGTCTAAACGTAAGTCGGCTCTGAAGTTCGACAAATCAAGCTCACACACGCGCAGGCCGATCTGGAAAAGGAAGGCAAGGACAGAAAGAATATGGACTTGCCTCCTCATGTCGACAAACTTATTTCTGCTGTGTTGACAGCCCAGCCAGACGCCATCATCGTCACACAAGCAGGGAATCCCATTCAGATGCCCTGGAGGCACTCGGCGAAGGCAATGATTCACAGCTGGTACGGCGGCAACGAAGCCGGGAATGCTGTCGCGGATGTCCTCTTCGGGCGCATCAACCCTAGCGGGAAGCTACCTATGACTTTCCCTGACCGTTTGGAAGACAATCCTGCCTTCCTTAACTTTGGTAGTGACAACGGGAAAGTGCATTACTCCGAGGGCGTTTTCGTTGGATACCGATGGTATGAGACGCGTCGTATCACGCCTGCATTCCCTTTCGGGTGAGTTGGTATCTCGTATACAGTTAAAAGTTGAGCTGACAGAAACTTCACAAAGCCACGGACTGAGCTACACAACTTTCGACATTTCAGGTATTCAAGTCAGCCCATCCCATGTCCAATTCAGCATACAAAACACCGGCAAGAGGGCGGGCGCTGAGGTTATTCAAATGTACATCCGCTACTTCGCCGTCTCTCAAGATTCAAAATTCGCCCGGCCGCGACAAGAGCTCAAGGGCTTTAAGAAAATCTATCTTGAGCCAGGTGAGCGGAAACTTGCAATGATTCCCATCGACAAATATAGTACGGCCGTCTGGGATGAGAAGAGGAACAGTTGGTGTTGTGAGAAAGGGGACTACCTTGTTAATGTGGTGTCCGCGACTGAAGGATTGATGGGTTCCTTCAAGATTGAGAAGAGCATTTTCTGGAACGGTCTCTGATCTTCACGCAAATCATAGCAAACAGGGTTCAGACAGGAGCATAATGAGACGGAATACATAGATTTTGTGCTTTAAAATTACTTCATGATGGCAAGACCTTCGGTATGTGACAAAAGACAGCCCTGAATCTCAGAAGCACCCAGGATCGGCCATATTCCAGTCAGTCTGAAGCGGCATAAATGAGTCCAAGAACAGATCTGGCTGACATTCATCATAACTTGGCTCAAACCCCAGTGTCATCGAAACATCGTACGCCGCAGTGTTGCCTCCAAATCCAGCAGGCGGGAACCCAAACGAATTCCCTGCCATATCTTGCTGCATCGCCATGTCGGACTGAGCGCCGTCGGGCTTGGAGATGTCGGGCATCCCGAAGGAATGTGGATGAGTCATATCATGCTGATCTCTCGTCTCCCGACTGTCGTCCAGGTATGGCTGCACATTATCTTCTCCATCTTGTTGAAACTTAAGCTTTCGTATTTCATCCGTCACGCTGTATTTGGAGTAAACTTCACGTGAGCCCCTGCCGGTACTATCCGGCGCAGAAGCAACCTCGCCGGCATGTTCATGGGGCTTCTCTAAGTCCCAGTCGGACCTCATTGGGCTAGAGTCACCAGAATCCCGTTCGGCATCGTGGATCAGATCCGATATACCACCTCGAAGCAACTTAGTCGTTGGGTAAACTTCGGAGGGAATCTCAAGGATATCCGAGCAAGCTTGAAGCTTGGTCAACAATACCGTTCTCGGCAAGCGTGAGAACTCTGGGGACCCGAGACGGGAGATGACGCGTGCGGAATGGAAGGCGCACATCGCAAGGGACGGGTCAGTAATGAAGATGTCCTTCCCCATTTCAGTTACTGTAGCCATGATGTCCGACACAGCTAGCGCGTGCTCAAGGCAGCGATCTCTGCAATAAGCGACAAATTCTGGTGATAGACTTTGCAGGTCTTCGAAAGGGAGCCCTTCCCGGAAGCCGGGAATAGTAAATCGGTACATATCGCACTGGCATTGGTGCCACCACGCATGAAACATAACAAATGATGTTCTTTGCGGAGTATATGCGCGAAGGAAGAGGTTCTTCTTGTCGAAGTGATAGTGTTGTGGTAGTAAACGGCGTAAGTTATTGAGCTCATCAGCAAGACCTTTCAACTGCTCGATGCATTCTGGAAGTGGTTTTCGACGGTGTGTTATCGTGTGAGAGAGTCTTGAAACGGGTGTTAGCTAAGTTACATGTCCAGCGAAAATGGAGAGCATCACCTCTGGATACGATCTCGGATATCAAGAACCCGAATGTTGTACGCCATGAGCCCTAGGTCAGACGTAGTAGATATCTCAGGGGGTGATAACGGCTCTGTCATAACGGGGATATCCAGAGTGAAAGACCTCTCATTGCATGGTAGTTGCAGGTGTATGGTCTCTTTGGAACATCCAGTAAACTCAGCCCGGCCACTGGAGTAGAGTGTGTCGAGTGTGAAAATGGCCCACATGAGACGTCTGCGACGCTCTTGCATCAGAAATCCATGACGGCCGTCCTCATAATTTAACCTCATCATATAGGCCAGCCGGGCTGCAAGGCATGCGGATATCAGCATCTTACTGAAACGGCGGGCCATGATGTGATCCAGAGTTGTAAGCATGAGTGCTTCAATGTCCGATAGGGAGGGCTCGCTCAGTCGCATGAAGAGTTGCATCTCTGCTTCCTGTATCCATCTAGTTGCTTGTTGCAGACGACCTTGATCTCCTGAGGCAAGATACCGTGCAGTAAGACCACACATGGCCTTCAAGAGTCGAGGGTTGTGAGTGTCCTGTGCCCAACTTTGGCAGAATGTGGCCTTATGGATAAAGCCATAGCAGGGAATAGGATAGACCAAGTCGAAAAAGGCGTCAATGTGCTGTTTGATGATCGACTTATTTACATTCAACTCACTGGGGAAAATGTCAGCGTACGCCGGGCTTCTCTGGAGGGTTTTTACGTACAAGCCGGGGGACGGTGCTTGCGACGGCGCGATCGAGGTACCTCGTGCTGATGAAGACGCTCTACGTGTATTGCCATCATTAACAGACTCTTCAGCCGGTGTTGTAGCTGGCTGCCGGTGGGATTTCGGCGATGTGGACTTGGGAACCAGATCTGGGTATTGACAAGGAGCGCCTCTTTGGGAGCACCTCCTGCAGGATGGCTGTGTCCCACAGCATTTTGTTTTCTTATCCCGACATTGGATGCATGCTCTGCGGACGCGCCTCTTCTCCAGCCTCAAGTGGCTCGGGTCCGCCTGGCCAGCTGGCCCTTCATCTTCAAAAGATGCATCAGGGACTGAGAAAGAGCAGTGAAATTTGAGTCTGCGACAGTTTTCGCATCCCCCAGGTGAGCCGTCACATCGGACCTGATCGGATGCGGGTTAGGAACGGTGACCTTCTTCCGAAGCGGAGCACCTCCGATCCGAGGCCGAAAAAAAAACTTACCTTTCGGTTCCGGCACTGGAAACAAATCTGAAGGCCCTTTCGGGGTCGCCCGGACTCTCGATATGGAGCAGCCGCCTCCATGCTTTTCTTACCCGCAGCTTCTACCAAACATGTATGTGAAAGATGCATGAGATCGGGTGATGGGGTTGGGAAGTCGGGGGGGAAATGAGTTCGCGCTCTGTTCCGCCCGAGATCCGTGATATTGTTTGCTGCTTTGCCTCCCCCCCGAGTTCCGGCCCCCGGAGCTACCCTAGTCCAACGCCAAAAACCCAGCCGGCCGGTCACCCGCCAGAAGATTTTGGTTCTGGGCTCAGCTCCTCCACAATTTTCCTCCAGAAAATGTCTCCCGAGTGCCTAGCGCCTTGAACGGCTTCTTCCCCAGTGGGTTTCCCCAAGTTGGGGAAGCCTCCCGTCTCCGCCATGCCATGTGTTGGTTTGCCATCAGTCCGCAGGTCGAACGAGTTTTATTGTTTGCTAGTGGAGGACAAACCTCTGGATCCTTGAGCTCAACCCCACCTTGCAAGGAAGAGGCCTAGCTTAATACCAACCAACAAGGCCCACGGTTCAGCGCCGCGAACGCGTTCAAATACTTAAAGATCCGCGATGCATTATCTCCTTCCCTCAGTCTACTGTCAGCCGCGGCGTGGATCCCCTCAATCTGATCGAAGACTTCCTTCATCATGGCGCCAAATAGGATTCTCAAGCACTTCAATCGGACTCTCGCGGTCGCGTTCACCGTAGTTGCCATCTCGACCTTCAACTATGGCTTCGACAATGCGGGCTACTCTACGACACAGGCGATGGACGCCTTCCAGAAGCAATTTGGCGATCAGGATCCGACAACCGGAAAGTGGAAGATTCCTCCGACTTGGCTATCATTATTTAACAGTCTCAACTACATCGGGTTCGCCGCTGGCGTCATCATCGGCAGTCTCGTCAGTGCCCGTTGGGGTCGTCGCTGGTGCATGTTTGGCATGAGCGCCTGGGCAGTAATTCCAGCAACGATCGCTTTGACTTCATCCACCAGAGAGCAAATTATGGCCGCACGTATTCTCAACTGTAAGGCAGCGCTTGAATCTTGATTAAGTGTGACTCTAACATCTCCAAGACATCTACGTTGGGATGGAGTTGGCAGTGGTGCCAGTTTACCAATCAGAAATCGTGCCATCCGAGATTCGAGGATTCGCTGTTGGATCCTACCAGTTTAGTCTGATGGTGAGAGATAGCCGCTGTTAGCGAAAACTCACTCAGACTGACTGATATTACTAGTTCGGGACTCTGATCGTCAACTCTGTCTGCAGAGGCACCAGCACACTGGAAGGAAACGCGTCATGGAGGATCCCGATGGGCCTCTTCTACGTCATTCCAGTCATAGTGATGTGCCTCATCTTCTTCATCCCTGAGGTAATTCCCAAATCTTCAACTCTAGGGTGTATAAAGACTAACCTTTCGGAAAAGTCACCGCGATGGCTCTTGACCCAGGACAGAGTTGAAGAAGCTCACGCATCGCTCAAAAAGCTCCGAGTCGGTACGATCACGGACGCCGAAATCGACGAACAGTTTGCCGCCTTACAGTACGCTCTGAAACAGGAGGTTGAACAGGGGAAATATTGGGAGTTGTTCAAAGGCGTCAACTTGAAGAGGACTGCCGTGGTCATGGTTATGAACTTCTTCCAACAAGCTACCGGTCAGGCGTTTGCATCGACGTACGGAGCAATCTTCATCAAGGATATCGGAACCGTAAATCCTTTCACCATGACCATTGTCAACGCAATTGTCAACCTGGTCATGGTGTTCATTGGTCTCTACCTGACTGATCGCGTAGGAAGACGGTATGTGTTATCCCTCTCCTCCTTGAAATCTTGGTGGACAACGTTGACGAGCATGATTACAGGCCTCTCCTTCTGGTCGGTGCTGTCTTGCAGTTTGCAGCCATCGTGACCATGGGCTCCCTCGGCACAGTTTCGGATCCATCATTTGCCGTCAAGACAGGCATTGTGGCGATGCTGACCGTCTTCGCGGCGTCCTATGTCTTGGCATGGGCACCCCTCAACTATGTCGTGTCAACCGAGATCCCTGCCCTGCGCCTCCGCGACGCCTCCCAGCGAACAGCCTCGATGGTCAACGTCTTGGCCAACTTCCTCGTCAACTTCAGCATTCCCCACCTACTGTACACTCCAGGCGCCGGACTAGGCTCCAAGGTGGGATTCATCTTTGCAGGCATCCTGGTCCTTGCGTTTGTCTTTACATGGTTCTGCATCCCGGAGTGTAAGGGCAAGTCACTCGAGCAGATTGACCGGATGTTCAACGAGGGCGTCCCTCTGCGCAAGTTTGGCAAGTACAAGCCGGAGGACATGTACCAGGCGTCTACGGAGGATGGGGAGAAAGCTGGCGTGATTGTCACGGCGCGGCACGAGGAGAAGGCGTGAAACATCTGAGCCGCTGGCGCTTATGGATGTGACCATTTTGATCTTGGGGCTGATTCAAGGAGGCTTTCTCGTATTCATATTAAGAGTCGTCAGTCACTTACAGCTATTGCAACTACTCCTTGCGACTTAATACAACCCCTGTTTGTGCATGGATGCAGGGTCACTATTTCCAGTTATGACGGGTGTATCGGACTCATCGTATGCCGGGTATTGCTTTTTGAGATGTCGTTATACAATTGATATCACTTCATTGGACTAAAGTTTGTTCGTTGGAGAGGACGCATCAGGGAAGACCATCAGGAGGCTGTTGGTTGCCTACGACTGTCCAGGTTTCGGTTCGCCCCTGTCCACCATCGGTCGGCGTGCCATGACTGGACATGGCCTCCGTGGAGCGACCTGCCATCTGCGGCCGGGCCCGTTACTGGCGTTAAAGGTCGTTGTTTATTGAGTGCATGCGAGTCGGCGTGGCCGAGGCCAAGAAGGCTCAGCCCGTTTCGCGACCATTCCCTCGGGTCCGATTGAACTGATAAGCGTGCGGGCAAATCGCATCCGCACATGGATTTGGACCAGGTCCCTGGCCAAATCTGCTACCAACAGCCGCAACTGGACCACATTGGGGAACTCCTGCATACAACCAACTGAACCTCAATTGGCGTGGGTGCCTTGTATGGTGTGTTGCAGCAACCAATAGCGCTCTTCTGTCTGGTTTCAAGCCCACGCATCTCAGATCAGAAGTTCATGACGCGATTCAGCAAGAAAGGAGAAGTCGGACGACATGTGCATCTACGTTGGTTGGCAAGGCAGATTTGACTTCGTATGTGAATGTGTTCAAACTGCACGCTTGTCGCTAGTGTTCTTGACGAGCGACTAAAGGCGCTTATGATTTTGGTTTGACTCTGTCGCCCTCCTCTCTGGCTGCTTCATATGGACCCGATAGCTACTCTTATAAATGATGTTTCCTGCTACACACGAAATTATACCACTCAAAAAAATGTCAGTGTTTCTCATTCATATCAAGTCTCCCATTCATTGAACCTTTTGGGAATTGATTTCCAATCTTCGTTTCCTAGTCATACTTCCTTTCCAATTTCATTCGATTTCTTTTTTACAATATGGCCGAAGTGGCATTTCCGTCTCCCGGGCTCTTTCAGTCAGACCACGGGGGCATAGGACTGGAGTCGCCTACGTCGAAAGGCTTTTGGGATGCCCCTAGCGACAGGTCCGATGCCGAATCTGCCGTAGATGAACACTTCGACTCAGTGGCATCCGCTCCTGGTCTTGAAGATCATCAGAGTCAAGAAATTCAGGATAAGGCCATATCCGAGAATCCTTTTGACAGCAAGGACAGCAAAATTCTGTTTGATGCTATAGACAGACTGCAGTCATGCGGAGTCAGCCAGGAACTTGCGATTCCTCAGGTATTCCATCGCCCATCGTCCAATCGTCTAGGTTCAAGCATCACTGATCACGGCTATCATAGCTTATCATTGCTGGCAGCCAATCGGCAGGGAAGTCGTCACTTCTTCAGAGTCTGACAGATATACCCTTCCCAGTGGGCACGGGGTGCTGTACTCGCTTTGCAACAAGGATCGTCTCCCGCAGGACGGCTCCCGATACTGTCAGCACGGTCAGGATCACCATTGCCGAGCCCGAGGTTCCTGATCGCTTTGGATATCCTAAAGACCACTCCTACAGGGACTATGTCTACACGACTGATCGCCTCGGAGTGGATGACTTCAAAAGGGTCATGGATGAGGTAAGTGTCGCTGTACTGGAGAGCAAGATATTCGGCGAAGCTAATTTTGTTCCAGATCTCAACCCAATACATGGGCATTCGACGCGGAAAAGGCAAAGGGAAGAAGAACTTTGCCACTCAGGTTCTTCGCATCGAGCTGTCGGGGCCTTCCCGATCTCATTTCAGTATTCTCGATGTGCCCGGGCTTATTTCAAATGCTGTTGCTGTCAACGAGTACGAGATGAACGCAGTGAACAAGATGATTGACGATTACATGAAACAGCCAGCGAACATTGTTATGTAAGCTCCATTTCCATCGTTGCATGGGACACTTAAGTAACTTTTCGGAAGCTGTGTGGCCGACGCAGTAACTGATCTAGCCCGCCAAGAGATCTTCATGAAGACTGCCGTGGTGGAGAAAAAGAGACTCGTAGGGGTTTTCACAAAGTGCGATATGCTGCACGATGCAAGCGAGGTAAGAATGTTTACAAACTCATATAAACTTGATTTAGGTCATTAACACCTTGTCTAGATTGTCGACATTGCCAATGGCACTGGCGAATACGCCGACAAGTCTATGCAGGATGGCTGGTTTGTTGTGAGAAATCGATCAGGGAAGGACGGCGACGACTTCAGTCTCCAGGATGCTGAGAGTCAGTTATTTGACCAGCCTCCTTGGAACAATATCGATCCTCGTCGCCGCGGCTCTAAAATGCTAAAGAGACATCTCGGCAATCTTCTTTGCGCTCGAATTCGCGACAACTTTCCTACCATTCGAGAAACAATATCAAGGCTCCTTGCGGCAGCCGACAGCTCAAGGCAGAGCCTTGGAGATCCAAGACCAACCCATAATCTCCGCCAACAATACCTCAGAGATGTTCTTCAGAGGTATTCCAAGATCGCTGAGAGGGCACTCTACTTCCCCGGTTTCCTCGACGATGAGACGATGAGAGTAAGAGCTACAACGCGCAGCGCCAATGAAGCTTTTACCCAGGTAATGAAGGAGCGAGGTCACACCTATGACTTCGAAAAGTTTGGTGTCGACCCGGTGAAGGAGCTTGACAAAAGAATGCTGTCCGGCGCCTATCTTCAGAGGCCAGCACCACCCAAGCCAACTCAGCAGTCAGATGCTACGGTGACCCCACCCACAACGCCTCCCAAGAAGGGGCGCGTGAAGCAGCTGAACAGCATGGAAGAACAAAATTCGTCATCTTTCAACGACGAGATACGATCTCAGCTAAGGATTTGGCAGACGACTGAGCTTCCTGGTCTTATCAACACCGAGGTTATCAAGGTTTTGTTCATGAAACAATCAGAGAGTTGGGAGCTCATTGCCGAGGAACACATCCACGAGGTTGGTAGGTATGTCGAGCACGCAGCTGACAAGATTCTTCGAGAGGTGTGCTCCGACAGTGGTTCCGAGATCATCCAGAAAGAGTTGTCTGCCGTTATTTCACAATTCCAGCGACAAGAAAAAGAAAGGGCTCTTTCAGAACTTAAAGAGCACTGTCGTCGCGCGAGAGAATCTCATCTGCAGACCACAGATGTCAGATTCCAGCAGAACCTTCAAGCGTTCCGTAGCCTTCGGCTGATGGACGCCATGACTTCTTACCCGTTGCAAGACGGATATCTTTCAGAGGCTAGGGATCATTGGGCCGCAATATTTCGCCTTTTCCACCATTCAGCAGAAGACAATATGGTCAATGACGTTCATGACATCGTCAGGGTGTATTATCAGGCACGTTTTTGTCCCCGGCTAAAATGTTCTCTGGGACAGTGACTGACTTGTTTCATAGATATCGCTGAGCAACTTCATTGAGCATGTGACTAGTAACATTACCGAGAGCTTCATCTCTCACGAGACGGGGCCTCTTAGGGGTCTCTCAACCAAATGGATGTTCACGTTAACGGAAGAAGAGGTTGAGAAGCTGGCCAGGGAAGACGAACATATCGTTCAACAGCGCACTGAACTTGACGGTGTTATTGAGAAGCTTCGGACCGCCGATGGAATTGTAGAGAGTGCTCGCAATCAGACGCGCGGCTTGGTCGACATCTAAGGTCGAAGGGATGGATACGGAAGCTGTCAGCATACATCAACGATGCATTTTGTAACATTAGATTTTATCCAGAATGACTGTCCCTATTGATTTTCGAACTTTTCTTCACGTCTTCTACGTCTATGATCTGCCGGTCTTGCAAAGGCATACACTCTTACGCCGGTATCTCGATCTCAATAATGCTATGCGCCGCCGAAGGCAATGTCCAAATTTTCACCACACTAAATCCAAGAGATGTGAGAAGCTGTCGCCAATCCTTCTCAAATCTCTCTCTGCCTGATACCATAGCCATCATTTGAATGTCGAAAGCGGTAGCCTGAGGGTTTGCGGGGCCCCCCACATCTATGTGGTCGTGTATGAGTAACCGGCTGTATCCTGGAGTCATCGCATCCTTTTGCATCTCAAGTATCTTCCCAGCCGGTTCATCGGACCAATCATGAAGTATGGAATGCATTAAGTATGCCCGTGCACCTAATAGCTTGTCAGTCCGGGTATACCTTCTGAAGCAATAGCGAGGCAAACCTTTGATTGGCTGCGGCTTAAAGAAATCGTAAGCCACCTTGTTCACGCCAGATGGAAGTTCCGCCTTTTCGACCACGGAGCCCAAGTCCTCCAGGTACAGTCTGGAAGCTTTCTCCGGGTAGAGGGCGTGGAACTTCAAAACGTCGTGACCGGTGCTACCCCCGATGTCAACTAGCAATGGTGTGTCAGGGTTTGTATCGAGAAGCGATTCTGCGGGGTAGATGTCTGTCCATGCAGGCTGTTGCGCCGCAATGCTTTGTTGTATGATGCTGAACTCTTCCTCCTCCTTGGGATGAGCTTGATAGTACGACCAAAGGTCTCCATCCCATCCATGGGCGTATTGGAATCCCGAGTGTCTAGAGTCTTCAGGATTCTTATACCCGGTTGCTTCGAAGAACTTTGGTAGTTTTGCGTAGATTGGCAGGATGAGATTGTAGCTGAGGGTATGGTAAGTCTAAAGCCTTTCACGCATACGGCGTTCTTCGAACATACTAGCTACTGAAGAGCCCATTGAACACAGGTGCTGTGATAGCAACGCCAAATTGCGTGGGCTTGAATTTGCCAAGCGATGCTTCTTCCAGAAGATGGTTTGCTGCCAGAAGACGGAGAAGTCGGTCTAATTATACCAGTGAGCGCGACAAAAAAAGTTCATGCAGATTCGAACTTACAAAGCAACGCAGGATCGCATTTGCCTCCGATAATCTCCGCCGCTTGCGCGCTTGTAAGTGGTCCGTTTCCGTGCTCGTTCCACCTCTCGAATAACTCCAGATCCTTCACCGTTCTGATAGCAGCACCAAGAGCCGGCTGTAAAAAAGAGCAGTCGTTAGGAGTGTATATCACAAAGTTTGGCCTGGAATCGAAGCGCCTACTTGAGTCATGTTGAGTCTCACAGCCGTGTCCCACGGCGACTCGAGTCGGACCAGCAGAGCCTGTGCTGCCAAGAGAGCTTTCATCCGATCGCCCTCGTTGCTGAAAGATGAAGAGCTCACATGTTCTATGCTGTTGACGAAGGAATCGACATTAATTTCATGATCGCTGGTTTCCATGTCTCGTTCGGAAGACGTTGGCAATGATGGAAGCTCAGCTAAGGAACTTTCGGCCGTGATGTCTCGGATGCCCCAAGAAGGAAACTTCCTAAAAGATAGTCGCGTGTGAATGAAAGATTGGAGACTTCAGACCTTTATTGTGTTTTTTTTTTTTTTTTTTTTTTTTGAAGGGGTGTTTTTGTTAATGTTGGAAGTTTGTAAAAAAGGCCCGGGGGTTAAGGGGAAGTTTTGACACGGTGGGGGTGGGATGGTT
>JAKMWZ010000510.1:0-22483 GCA_025328985.1 Colletotrichum sp. SAR11_239
TTTAGTTTTTTTTGATTTTCACTCTCCCCCCGTTGGGTTGTGCTTGGTATCTACATTGGGGATGGCGGGGGTTTTTTTTTTTTTTTTGTTTTTTTTTTTTTTTTTTTTTTTCCCCTGTCCCCCTTCCTGAATCCCGCGTGTCATCGGGACCGTTGGGGTAACCCAGGAGCATCTTTACGACCAAGAACTCACTGAGACGAAAGCGTTGTTGTCCAAGTCATGCAGTTTTCCCTTTTTTGTTGCTTGATATTGCCCCCTTTCTTTAGCTCCATGTACTTTGCAGCCGAAGAAAACATTGACGAGAGGCGAGCGTGGTCAGTGTCTTGGAACAGAGATTAGACGTCGACGCAGAGACCGGAAGGGTATCATGTCGCTTTCAATCGACGGGGTGCTCATTTCACAGAGGCAATCCCGGGTAATTGACACTGGAGATCTGCAGCGATCATGGCGACTTTCGACTGTGTTCACGGCAGACTGGCTATAGGTATTTGTAGGTAGGGGCAGCACAAGAGTTGGGGGCCGAGACCACGACATTCGAGTCTATACGGATACGCCACAAGCACAACCACGACCACAACCCCTGAGACGGACCATGAATACCTGCGGATACCTAAGTACTGCGGTACGAAGCGCTGCTGGGGTGTCAAAGTCGCGGTCCCGTCTCTTTTGGAGTGGGCTGGGCTGGGCTGAGCTGGGCCGGGCCACCAGTCCTGGTGGCCAGGCTACGGGGTGGTAGACCATGCTGCCATCAATAAAAAGTCCCGGCGTGCATGCCATGTCAGCGGTCCCGGCTCCTGGAGGCTGGGCTGGCTCAGCAGGGAGGTAAAAGGTATGAAGACCTAAGGTACCTTACTTTGAGGTACCTTGCGTCGAGTGTTCGTACACTATGGGCTGGAGACGCATGTAAAGTATCCGACTGTGAAGGTGCCTACTTAGTAGGTAGGTAATAGAAGGTCTTGGTGGGGCTGCCCGGGCTGTCTGAGGAACAACACAACGACAATGGGATAATCAATACAGAGTACATCACCGGGCCTGACCCTGTTGCCCGCCCGGCTGCCATGCCGTCCACTGACATCCTGCAGTACCTAGGTAGGTAGCCCAGCAGCCCAGCAGCCTAAGGTAGCAGCCCAGCAGGACGGGAGCCGCCAATACCAATCCGGTGGCCCTACTTAGGCCTACCTAGAGGTAAGGTACCTCACGATTACCTTAGTGCAGGCGGGCCACATCAGCCCCGGCGGAAAACCCATCCTTCGTCCTTGCGTTGGGTAGGTAGATGGAAGGAATATGAAAAAGTACCTATTCGTAAGGTACTTTACCTCGTACGGGCAGACTGAGGTTCAGTGCAATTAAGCCCGAGCCAGCACGGGTGCTTACCTTCCTACCCCCTCCCACCTTACCTACGAATACTTGCTCTCTGGCTCTGGCTCTGGCTCTGGCTCTGGACTCGTCGACAACGCGACACCATCTCCAATCGAATTCCCCTGTTTTTCTCGCTCTATTCGTCCATCACCATCTCTCGTCGTAAGGTGCCTTGCCTTGCCTTGCGTGCAACACCGCACCTACGAATCCCCGACCCTGCACTCCCGTCATACCTAACAACACATACTAGCCACGAGCATTTCCCTTCTTCCCTTTCCTTCCCTGGACGTCGTCCGTTTCTCCCCACCTCACTTTTCCATCCATCCTTTCGCCCTCCCTTATTCGATCCCCTGCAACCGCACCGCATTACGTTGCCCCGTACCCAACCGGAGGATGCCCTGGCGTCCTGTCTTCTGCGTTGCACTGCGGCTGGCTTAATACCCTTTCCCTACCTTCCTGACCGGACCTTACCTTGCCTCAACTCACCGTCAGGTACCTACCTACCTACCTACCTTATCTTACTTGCCTGCCTTACCGACTACCTAACTTGGACCTCACCTCATCTCGCTGACTGCCCGCCAACTTCTTTTCCCCTTCCTCAATCGCTCTCTCTTTCCCGCCATCACCATCACGACCCTGACTTCCAATGTGGCCTGCCTCCCTGTTCCGCTGCCCGCTGTGTTGATGGCCTAGTGCCCGGATCCAACGGCTTCCCTTCTCCTGGCTGCCGTCGTCATCCTCCCACTTTGACGTTGTATCCCTGGCAAACAATGACCCATCGCCGTCATGCCTTTTCTACGCCGTCGCGGCAACATGGTCAGCGAGACCGATATGAGGCGCCATACCATTCTTGATGCCGATGCGCCTCAGCTCCCGCCGCTTCCGCAACATTTTCCACCCCAGCAGCCTCAGCAACAGCAGCAGCCTCAGCAAGAGCAACAGCCTCAACAACCGCCGCTACCCTTGCCGCAACACCCACCACAAGAAGTCCCCCGAGTCTCCGTGTCTGCCTCCATAAGCGAAACCCCTTCCACCTCCCTGACTGTGCCCGCGCAAACCGACGGTGACATCGATACCTCGACACGGCTCGATCCTGACGACGCAGACGCTCGACCAGATACTCCTCCAATCCAGGATGAGACGCCTAAGCATCGTCGCTTTTCAATCCTGAGGTTTCGCAATGCCTCCGACTCCCAGCTGTCATTAAGGGCCAAGCAGCAGGCTGAAAAGCCTCCCCCTGTCCCTCGGCGTGTGTCTCCTCCAGTCCCTTTGCGGCACCAAGCGCGTGTGGCCCTGTTCATTGTGCTAACCATCCGCGCCAGCCCCTGAGATTATCACGACCGCACCCACAGTCGATTTCCAAGTACCGCAGAAGAAGCAGTCTCGAATGCGACTTGCCGACCGATTTCGAAGATCTGGTGAGCTGCCCAGAAATAGCGAGGATGGGGGCAACCGAGCCATGACGTGGAAGTCATCTAGGAGGAAAACGGGCCTGGAAGACCTCGCTTCTAGAAATCGGCCTACTCTTGTCACTTTCGAGGAACCCAACCGCCCGTCTTCGTCCAGGGCGCCCACCAACGGAGACCATCACGATGGCATCGCCTTGTCACTCCCCGCCAATCGAGCTTCCGAATCATCGCGATCCGATGCGAGCTTCGGGGAACAACTATACCCCACAACTACCGCAGGCACTGCAGGCACCGCAGCTAACTCTCCTCCAGTGCCGTCAAGCACTGGCTTCTTTCGCCTGGGTCGCAGGAAACCCAAAACACCATCGCCCATGTTCGACTTATCACATCTGCCTCAGAAAGGCAAGACCGCCGCCAACGGCGCAGACAATAATGAAACATCCTCGTCATTAGGCGCAGCTCACCCACCCATCGCGTCAACATCCAGAGAGGGCACTCCGCGACCCCATCATGGCTCGAGGCCCCCATCAAGCTACAGCACACACGCCGACTCCCTGTCGTCCTCTGCCCCTGATCAGCATCCACTCAAGACGAACCCCTCACCGGCAACTGCACTATTTCGTCCCGGCTCGACTCACTCCGGCCAGTCATCACCGACCCGAGCCCGGTTGCAACGCCGAGGGAGATCTTCGACCATGAGCTCTTTAGGCAGAGATTCGTTGGAAGGGCATCTCGATCCAGGAGCAAGCCGAACATCCACGTCGATCGGGCGCAAGAGCTTTGGCGATCTCTTTGGCCTGAACAGACTGCGACAAAACTCTGATCTGGGCCAGAGAGCGGGCACGCTGACACCTGCAACCCCTGGCTCCAACACATCCAAGAACAATTCACTCCAGATTGCGCGGGAGCCGATTGCCTTGCCTGAGAAGCTCGAGGACGAAACACCCGCCAAGTATTTGGCCAGGATAGAAGAGATTCTCAGTAGAGGAGTAATTGCGAGTGCGTTGTCCAAGGGAAGTGATCCTTTCGCGGCAGCCGTGTTGCGGAGTTACATGCGCCGGTTTAGTTTCTTTGGTGACCCGATGGACATGGCAATCCGGAAACTACTCATGGAAGCCGAGCTGCCCAAAGAGACGCAGCAGATCGACAGGTGTTTGCAGGCGTTTGCGAATCGCTATCACGAATGCAACCCGGGCATTTATGCCTCCCCTGACCAGGCCTACTTCGTGGCGTTTTCGCTTCTCATTCTGCATACGGATGTGTTCAACAAGAATAACAAGCACAAGATGCAGCAACCTGACTATTTGAAGAATACCCAAGGCGAGGGTGTTTCGGACCCGATCCTTCGATGCTTTTACGACAACATCACTTACACCCCCTTCATACACGTTGAGGACGACGTGGACCTCAATGGTGATCGACTTATAGCGAACAGAGCCAAGAGGAAAACACTATTTCCTGGAGGCACGCCGGAAACGGCCGCGAAGCGGTCTAACCGTGAACCCCTTGATCCGTATACGCTGATCATAGACGGCAAGCTGGATATACTAAGGCCGAGTCTGAAAGATGTGATGGAGCTCGAGGACCACTATGACTACTTGGGAACGGCAAAAGACCTCAACGTAAAGGAGCTTCAGCGGACATTCTTCAGAACTGGTGTTTTGCAAATTGTGTCGGCCAGGTCACGGCCAGATGCCTTTCGCGACGAAAAGAGCGCTATCAACCCTGCCGAAGCGGCGCAGGGCGTGGTCGATATCAAAATCACAAAGGTCGGTCTTTTGTGGCGGAAGGATGTCAAGAAGAAAAAAACCAGATCACCCTGGCAGGAATGGGGGGCCATTCTTACGGGCGCCCAGCTTTATTTCTTCCGCAACACCACATGGATCAAGAACTTGATGCACCAATACGAATCGCACGTTAAACAAGGCTTTTACGGCGAACCAATTACGTTTAAACCGCCATTACCGGAGTTCAAGCCTGATGGATATCTTCCGACGAAGGAAGCCGTTGCGCTCGTAGACTCCACGTATAAGAAGCACAAGAACGCTTTCAAGTACTCTCGGCCCGGGGCCTTCGTCGAGGAGGTTCTTCTTGCTGACAATGAAGAGGAGATGAACGACTGGCTCGCCAAATTGAATTACGCTGCAGCCTTCACTACGTCTGGCGTCCGCATGCGAGGCGTCGTGGGCGGCAATTACGAGGGACAAAGTCGACGGGGGATCAGGAGACTTGGAAGTTCGGCCTCAGCGCAGGTTATTCAGACTCCCACCGGCGAGGTCAGCATCGTTCGTGGTAAAATTGATCACCAGGAGGCCGAGTCCATTCAGGCTCAACGACGGCAGACCATGATGGACGCTGTTGCTAAAGCAGATGAAGAAATCGCCATCAAGGAGCAAGAGCTGGAGATCCATCTGAGAAACGCTCGCCATCTCCAGATTCTCTCGCCCATCCAAGCCAAGACGAGAGATCAGGTTCTTTCGGCTGCTGCTCACATGGATGTGAAGATCAAGTGGATTCGTATGGACATGTGGAAATCCAGGTGTCATCGAGATGTCCTTTTGAAGGATATGGCCGAAGAGCAGCGACTCCAAGGTCTGGTGCCGACCAAGTCTCAAAATGGCCATGAGATCCGCGAAGCGTCGCCATCCCGAGAAAGACCATCCATGCTCGAGGCAGGATCAGTGACAAGTGTGGGACGCCGCCGGCGGAGGTCATCGGCAGCCATCTCTGTGGTTCAAGGGCCTGCGAAGATGGCGCAAGGGGAGCCAGAATCGCCAACAAATGATGCTTACCAGACACCGCCTACAAGTGCGACCTTCAACCCCCACAAACACCAGAACTCATGGGACTCCAAGGTCTCCAAATCCCAAGAGCCAGTATACCGCAAACGACCCTGCTCCAGTTCTAGTCAATCCTCTGGTGAGCCGACGTTCTACAGCCCGCAGCAGCATCCGACTCCTAGAAGAGGGAAGGACGAAGAAACGAGTGTGACTGAGGAACATCATGATGACGTGGACGCGAACGAACGTGTTCTCCTTGAGCAGGCAGGCTTGCTGGGATCAGAATCTCATGGCAATCCGCCTGAAAGAAAGCGAACCGGGTCACTCTCTGAGGCTGGAGATGCTTCCGAGTCGCGTGATACCCCGGGGTCCATCGACAAGCAAGACAGGACAAAGATCCGACGAAGCCTGCAACGCACCCTCAGGGAGAGCGCTGGCCATCTTTCGCACCATCGTAGCAGAAAGGGAAAAGAGGTCATCACCGGAAGCGCTTTAGAAGACGCTAGTCGCGAAGACGTGCTTACTAGAGGCACTGGAAGTTTCGTGGTACACGGCAAGAAGGCGTCCGTCATCAATTTCGGTTCCGAACTGCAACAACTGACTCCCGAGGAGCGTCTGAGGCAGCGAAAGCAGGGTCAGCGCGATGAGCCTGCTTCTCCCGCCAGCGTCGAGGAAGATTTCCGCGACGCACTGAATAAATCGTTACTTCCCAAGGAGCGCAGAGAGTCGGGCGCAAGCGCTAGCACAGCAACGGCAAGAAGCTTTCGTGAACTTCACCGAAAGTATTCTTCTGCGCACGCTTCTCGGTCGCCGGCCTTCAGAGGTCAACTCTCAGTGCCGTCTGATGGTGAGAGTGAAGCCGCAGTCAGCTTTTCCGAAGGACGCAGGACGCCGCTGCCCCCAATTGAAAACGAGTCTGGAGACGAAGAAGAAAGTGACGCCGTCGTAGCGAGTCCGGGCGTGACAAGCCCTACTGTGGCAAGTCCGCAGCCAATCCGTGCAGCGTTCTTATCTCCCCTCGAGCCGGTGACGCCTCAAGGACAGGAGAAACGCGAAGAAGAAAAGAGCGACGAGATGCAGCGACTACCTAGTCCTCCGATCCAGGCGGTCAAGGCCTAGTCATCGAAATCGCTGCCTGCCCTGGGGACGAGACTCCCACTTCGGCCGAGTGCATCTAGAAATGCGTCTTGAGCCGTCACGCCGAACGAGGCAGCTCGCTTGATGGCCCTGATACGTTAGAGAGCGTTGACAGGGTGACGGATGTTTGATCCGTTGGTCTGAAGCGATAGAGGTGAGGAAACCCTCACTAAATCAGGCGCTGGTGGGTATGCACCCATAGCGTCATTCTTTGTTTTTCTTGACAACAAAAAGGAGGTGTTTATGGTCGATCTAATGGCAGATGTGTACATATGTGTGGGCTCATGGCTAAGCGGGAATGGACACTGGACTTTGGGCATAGCATTGTGAGGCGACTGGGGTCAACAAAAAGGACGGCCGACATGGCTGTGGTGTAGAGTAGAGCACAGCGGTCGAAAGTCTCACAGAAAGACCTGTTGCACAGCGAATTCAATCTTTTCTCCTTCTTCTCCTTACTCATAGGTCGGTTTGTTTGGATACGGGGAGTTGCGTAGACTGCGTTGTAATCTAGCGCGCCAGTCCTCGATCTCACACCTGCGTCCTCCAAGCCGTTCATTTCTTACCCTTCTTCTTCTTCTTGTTTGACGACGTTGGCGCCTTTTCGACCTTGACAGATCCGGCGCCACCTGCAAGCTCCAACGTCTCAACTTCCTTTGCCAAACCACCTTGCGTGGACTCGTTTGCCTTCTTCTTGCCCTTCTTGCCTCTGGGCCGGTAGGAAGAGCGGTCGCGGAGAGGCAGCCATCGCTCGGGGTCCATTTTCCTCCCCTCCTCATAGTTCTTAGGCAGCTTTCTTCTGCGCTTCTTTCTGGCACTTGCTTCAGTTGGCTGGGTTTCCATTCTTCGCTTCGTAGCCTGATTAGCTGGCGTCGCGAGTGTAGCGATGCCTTCGCCAGCCAACTGGCCAGCGTCGATGCCTTGAATGAGACTCTCAATGGGAGGGAGGTCCGTCAGGTATGGCTTGGCCCTGGATGCGTTTGATGTGGCGAACGATGCCACCAGTCCTGCGGCTGCAATATGGTCCGCATCGGTGCCGGGCTTCTCGCAAAGCTTCTCGAAAGCAGCACCTGCGGCAGCGAGATCAACAGGATCAGACGACTTGAGCAACTCGGAGCCGGCACCGCGGAGCAGCGAGTCGGCGTGGCGACCATTCCGCTTCTCCCAAAACGAGGAAGCCTTGGCCAACTCTGTGCGTATACCGGTTTGGCGTCCTTGCTGTCTGTAAAGGGAGACCACCAGAGCGACCAGACCAGGGGAGAATCGAACATCCGGCGCTCCCTGCTTTTCCAGATTGTGCAGGAACGTCTCGAGAATAGACAGTGCCGCACCGGTGTTGTTCGCGGCGAGATAGAGCTGGATAATAGTGAGAATTAATCCGACGTCCGTGGGGCGTTTCTCAAGCAGAGGAATGACGTGCTTGACGTCTACGTTCTTGGATGGACGTAGAGCATGGGCCGCAGCGTTGATGGCAGAGAGGACGTTTGTGTTGGCGGAGACCGTAGGCGTAGCCTCGGCCAAGGTTCTAGAAGTGCCCCGGTAGACGCCGACCAGCTTTTGTGTCTGGACGCCCAAAACATACTGGTTTTGCTTCAGTGGACTCTCTTGGTACTTGAAAAGCTTTGCCTGCTTTCTCAGAGCAGATGCCAGTTCGCCTTCACGCTGTGCGAGGTAAGGATTCTCGACTCCGGTCGCGAGAGCCGACTTGTTATTCTGGTTAATTAGCTTGGACTCGGCGTCCCAACTACTGCGCAGATGTTAGCGAGGTCGAGAATTGAACAGCTGAGCGAAACTTACTCCGAGACAGACAGGCGATTCTGAACGTCAAGTGCCTCCCCAAGCTTGCCTAACCTGGAATATACGTAGACCTGCTGGACCATGATTGGTACCATCTCGGCTTGTTTATCATCCTCGGAAAGATCCTCAGAATCATCACACAAGCGCAGCGAGCGCTGGAGCAGCGTCGATGCTTTGGACAACTCTCCGCGAGCAATGCAGCCGCAGGCGCTGTTATATGCGAGCTCGAAGGTATCGATATCTGCCGCGAGGGGGGTCGGCGCGACCTCGTCACTCAAGTCGTCCACGGCTTTCCACTCCAATTGAGCAGCGGAGGCCAGGTAGTTGATGTTGAGGTCGTTCTCCTCGTGCTGAGGATCATCGAGCAGACCTTTGTAGAGATCGAGTGCGTCTTTGAAGTCCTCGGCGCGGTAAGCAACTTGGGCAGCAACGTGTCGAAAACTGCGCTGCGGTCTCGAGTTTGCGATCTCGCGGGCCGCCTGAAGTTGTCCAGTCTTGTACAGGGCGTAAGCCTTCTCGAGCACACACGCATCCTGGAGCTTGTCACCACCATCGGCTATGGCGCGAAGGGCGTCGTCGAAGCGATCGAGTTTGAGCAGGGCGACGACGCGGGTGCGGTGGGCAGTGAGGTCGGTCTTGGACTCCTTTATTGAAGCGTTTGCGGCTTTGAGGACCTCTTCATGGTCTTGTATGGAGGCTGCACGCAGCAAGGCGCTGAGGTTGACGGCGGGGTCTGAAGGAGCCATCGTGAGGGGTGCGACGTGTGGTTTTGCTTCAGTTGGGCCGATCCGGCATGTTCGATCGATTTGAGGAGATCTCGAGCAAAGAATCGGCTTGGACTCGCGCCTTGCGACAAGAGAAGGTGAGCAGCAAAGATGACGAAGGGACCGTAGGTACCTCTGGGGGTGATTTCGGCGTCGCGGTTGTCGCTGGCGTCTCAATCAGACATCAGAGAGTAAAGCCACGGTGCGGTGCAGCTCAGGATTGAATTGTGGATAGGTAGTGGGGCAGAGCCAGTGACGTCCAACGGAGACTCGGGGCTTGTAATGCTTGTAGTCTTCCACAGAAGCACGGCGTATAGGTACATTACGGGTTTAAACAGGTACCTACCATACTGAACGAATTCGTTTTGCGATACCCTTACGCTGGTGGTGTAACAACCTACCCACAATCTCAATTTTTGAAGTCTATCAGTCAGTTACCGCACCGCAACATGGACTTTTCGTGGCGTCATCTGAATCCATCATAAGTCATGCATTCCGCATAATTCGTAAAATCGCATTTCGCCCTCGCAACGCACGCTTCCCCGCTCCTTTTGCTTCGCCATATTCTTCAACCGACCCCAAGCCATGTCACTTCGACCGTTCTCATAGTGAACTAGCCGACGGCTGATATTTCACCCCCTTCCAAACAATCCCCACAACCTCTTTCGTTTGGTCTCGGGATGGTACGGCCTCAGGGGATACGTTGGCGGCATGCTGTACACGTCTGAGACGGCCGAGTTGTCTGACTGCTTTCGATGTAGCTTCCTAGGGCGAACCTCACCCAGCTTCGTGCTTCCCGACGACATGGTGGCCATTGAGACGGGCCTGTCCGGGCTGTTCTGAGGAACAACAACTGTGCTCGCAATTAGAGCAGGCATCGGTTCTCGTACCTCAAGCTCCTCCGGTCGGCTGAATTTGCCCTTGGTAGACCTCCCATGCTTCGGCCTCACCTCTTTGTTTGGTGGGATAATTCTTGTGTGGCGCTTGCTCTTCTTGCTCGACTTGGACTTGAGGGATGTACTGCTGAGCCGTCGTGAAAGATCGTTGATGGTTCTAACGGCATCCAAGCGCGACGAGTTGGACAACGACCTCAACGACCGGTAGTCGATGGCTGGGCTCTGGGTTCTTGTCATAACCCGCAGCAGGCGCGTCATGGCCGAAGTCAGGCGTTTGATGACCCTCTTGAGTGAAGAGCGGGCCGCGGCTGAGGAAGACATCGGTAAGTATGTGAGAGGTCTGCAATGAGTCGGCGCATGCGTACCATCTCCTTTCTCCAGGTGGCTTCCATTGAGGGAGAGACGCGATGAGTAGACTCGCCGCACCTCGGATTGGTCAGAACGCACGCATCTTCGGAGTTGTCGTGGTTGGCTGTTTCGCTCTGATCCTTTCAGGCCCCCCAGAAGCGACAAGCACTTGGAGTACGTCTCCAGTAAGGCGTCAACTTTGTCACCGAATCCGCCCATTGATCCAGAAAGCAGAGCCTCAATAGAACAAGAATGTGTGGTGAGCGTGCGCATCTCCGACCGTTGGCCTTCCCCATCCCCGGCCTTACATACAAGGCCCGGCCAGCCTAGCCAAGGAGTCATCACAGTCCTGGTGGTGCGACCAATCCAACGTCCAGCGAGGACGGGGAACGGCAGCGGGGGCAGTTGCACCATCTGGTTGGCTGAGTAACCGCCGCAATAATCCATCCTGACCCTGCAGGCCTTCGCCAGCAATCTATTCGTGATTGACGAGTCGTCTAGGCTGTTGATGGGTTCTTCCGACAATAAAGACTAATCGCAGCCATATCTCGATGCTTGTCGTAGGTATGCAAGCAAGCAAGCCACAACTCCAGTGATCATGGCCGGCTATGCCCGTCTTGTCGGCCAGACCTAAGGACTAATAGAGCAGACCAGCTTTCTCCTTGCCAGGAACACGTGTAAATAGGCCAGCCACACGTGGACGGCCTCGATCAGCGGTGAGTTGAGTCAAGTGCAGGTATCTATTCTTTCTAGATGATAAGGCAGGCCGGGCCATTTTGCCAGAGATGGACACTGCATTCGTGCTCTGAAGAGTCTGATGCCAGGTCTGTACAGGGATGTTGTTAAAGCAGTCGAATCAGGCCAGGTTGCGATGTCAATTCGCCCGCGACCGCGCCCGCGCCAAGAGTTGGAGCGTCGGGATCGGATGGCGTTCCCGCAGGGAACAGGATCGCAATCTTGGGCACCGGTCCAATGGACCACAATGAAACGCTCACCGAGTGTTGCCTCCTGGCAAGAAGAGAGTTTTGGACAGCAGCGGTATCATTGTATCTGGAGGTGTGTACTCGTGGAGATATCAATGAAAGATGTGACGCAGGGCAACGTCGCAATAGGCGTGTCTGATTGCCCCATCGTCTGCATGGCCCTTTGGTTGGGTCAACGAGCAGTCGGCGGAGGGGGTGGTTCTCCTCTGTGTTTTGCGGCCGGCCGATGGCGTGGGGGTCTATTGCGAGCGGGCAGGCACATGGGAGGCACTACTTTTTGGTACCCTTACTTTCCACGAGGTAACCGGGCACTCTTCCAAGTGAAGGCTCGTCCGAATGAGCGAATCATTGGCCACTTCCAAGTCGAACCCGACAGTGCTTGGGTGCTTGGTTCAACTGAACCTCTAACCAAGGTACGGCTAAAGAAGGCGAGCAACCCACGCAGGTTCCTGAGGTACGGTATCCGTACGTGAGGTGTCTTATCTGGTTGCCCCCCACACGCGCCAGTCACAGGCCGCTCATAAAGCACCTGGCGGGCGCTGGCGCGTCCTGCAGCGGGAAGGCCCTAGCAATGGTTTGTTGAGCTGATTGATAACCGTGATGTAAAACGGTGCGACATGCCAAGCTGCTCACCATCATGATGCACACTGTGTAAGGTACACCAAACTGAGCTACCTACCTACCTACCTTACATTTAAAGTGTGAACACTGCAAGGCACCACCACTTAGGTTTGTGGCGGGTGAGGTTTTTCCGGGGGCGGGGCCAGCATTAGGTCACTACATTTTACAGTGCGAGCCCCCATGGATGCCTTGAAGGCACCTTACTTAGGTAGGTCACAGGTAAGGTAGGTATTCATCGGCGGAGGTATCCGTGGATCCACTCCGCCATCCCCATTATCCTATCCGTAAGGTATCGAACTTGGATGGAATCCCGCCGCCTGAGCCCACTCTCCCGCCCCCCGTTTCCCCGTATCATCACCACCACCACCCGAAAGGCAGTGCTCAAGAAATCCAAAGTACCCTGCCGGCGCAGATATCTCTCGTTTTTGCCGGCCCTTCATCCTCGGCCTCATTGATCCCACACCACTCGATCCAGCCTTGTCACCCACTCGATCCCTGTCGCACCCCTACCCCCCGGTTCACGCTGCAAAACCTGACAAGGCCAACTCCTGTTGGACGTCTGTCTTCCACCCTTCCCCTTGCCGCTTAAGGCACACGCCCTTTTTATCTCTATCCAATGCCACTTTGTTTCCACTTGGCCAACATCTTCCACAATCCGCCTCATCATCAGCCCGAAATCCTCGCCATCGCCCTTGCACCTCTCTCTCCCTCTCTCTCTCCAGCCGAATCCGTTCTCCGCCCGTGCCATCCATACCTTACCGTAGCGTCCCGTGCCATACCTCAGATTCCTCACCCAGGAATCCCACGTCTCCAGGTAGGTAGAGATACCACACCACGGGTATGTTCTCACTCGGTCAGTTCCCTCATTTAAGTCCAGACTCCCGAACCCACTTCGCCCAGACCCATGCTTCCCGGTCCCGGCAAACCTCCCGGTCAATTATCTCAGTTGTATCCGTAGTTATCTCAAGAGCCGCCCCCGCCTACCCTACCCGCCCGAAACAAGGCCTTTCTCTTCGACCAACTACTTACTACTTTGACCTGTGACGTCTATCGCGTCCACACATTTGTCTCCTTCAACGCCGCCATCGCTCTCACTCACCTCATCGCCGGCTGCAGCAATCCCACGTCGCTCCTCTCGATCCGTTCCATGGACCGTCCACTCCACAGGATCGCAGTCTGTCATTCAGCTCACGTCCGGACTTCACTCGACCACATTGTTTTCTACCTGCGATAGCATCTTGCCCGGATTACAGATCTGCCTTTTGGGCTTGCTGTTTTAGCAGCGGTCGATCATCAGCACTGACACTGGCACCCTAACCTCCTCACTACCCTACCTGCTCGATGTCGGTCACCACCTCCTCATCACCGCTGCAAGGCCCCAGCGGTAGTGTTGACGGGGCGAACCTTCCCCAGGGTCACTGTCGCTATATCCTTCTGGTCCCAGGCATCAAAGGTCAGCGATGTGCTTGCGCGCACTTTTCTTTGAATCGGTCAACCCCCGGTGCCAGTTGCGACTGCGGACATATGGCCTGCTACCATGTCAAGGCACCAGAGCCATCCTCGGCCAGGCACGAGGTGGCGTTGCTCAGACAGCGTTTACAGGCGCTGGAAGAACATCTTGATCATGAACGACAGGGAGGCCTCGGAAACATCGTTACTAGAGTGAGCGAGCTGGAGGAGCTGGTCGAGAAAAGCCGTGAGGAGATCGGCCAAGAGATCAAGGGATCATACCGAAATATCACTAGAGTCTGGCAGTCAGTCGATCATTTAGAACGGCAAGCTGCTCAAATGCAACAAGGCATACATTCCCACACGGAGCGACTAGGGAATGTAGACTGCGAACTGCGGAACATCAGCAATCGACAAATGGAACTGTTCGACGCCGATGACAGCATGGAAGAAAGATTGGAACAGTTGGAGTCGGACAAGGACTCATTGGCCACACGAGACGCAGGAAAGCTGGAGGTCACGGTTGAGGCAGCGACTTGGCCCAGTGGCCCAGATTCTCGACCCCGACGCCAACCCACGCCGACCAGGACAGCTCACGGAAAGTCTGTCAGTGACTTGGAACTCTCCCGGCCTGAATTTCGTGCTTCCTCTTCACCTGGCGCGACTGGGTTTGCCGGTAACCCAAGTAACTGCGGCGCATGGACTGTTCACATTTCCCTGCTTCCAACCTTCTCACAGCCGTTCCCCTTTGAAAGGGATACCAATGCCTACAAGCGATGCCTCTCGCGTGGTCTGCATCGCACAGTTGTTGTGGGGGGTCCTGATAGTGACTCCTTCACGAACGCTGTCGCGAGAGCCTTCGAGGGTCTGTTGAAAGGACGGCCATGGATGCCTCTGCAGGCGAAGCTTTGCGATGCAGAACGGCTCCAGGGCCTCCCAATGTTACGACCACTGGACCCCAACCTTGTCGACAGCGAATACAACGTTGACTTCCTGCGGAAGCACTGTGGCGTGTGCGAGCCCAGCGGGAAGATCGAGTCGTTATACATCGCCATGCGCAAAGATAAGCTGTCTTGGCATTTTCTGCGAAACTCGCCGAAATTCATTGACGGCCTCGAGAATTGCTGGGTGTATGACCATTACCTTGATCCCAACGACCCAGTGGAGGACGACAGCATAGACGAACACGATCGCCCATCAGCCGGTGACATTGTCCCATGCTTGCCTTCTCTCAAAAGAGCTGCCTCTGAAATATCAAAGCCCAGCAATTTGGCGGCTGTTCCGCCTGCTGGCGAAAATGACACACCGAGGACTAAAGCGCCTCGGACAGCCTGTCTATCCACTTTGGCGGACTCGCATAGACGATTAGAGACGGTGTAATGACAAGTGGCCCACCTACATTGGTGAATATTTATTTTCAAGATCATAGACGGAGATTTGGGGATGGGATCGTTTGGCGTTTTTCTATGAGTAGGTGACGGTGCGCAACACAGACATGAAGAAAGGGCTGGATGAGCTCATCAGGCACATAGATGACTTGCTGGTTCCGAGAGAAGTCGGAGAATTATACCCTTTTCATTGGTCTGTAGTGAATAAAGTAATTATTTGTCAGGAAATGGAAGCAGATAGAAAATGAAAGACACAAAATCTCGAAGAAAGCTGTAGAAATAGATCGCCATAGAAGAAAGAAAATAGTAGGACAAATGCCGTGGTAGGTAGTCAGGCTCAGGCACCTTCTTCACCTTGCTGTGCCAGGCTAAGTTACCGGCTTTCGCGGCAATTACGGCGACGTCAAACGCCGGGACACCGGGACACCGGGCATACCGTCACCGATTGGCTTAGGGAGCGCTTGCATCAAATCGGCAGGCACCGGCCCCACCAGTCAGCCGCACTACCTACGCAGTACGCAGGTAGGTAGTAAGGTACACTGAGGTGTGCCCAATGCTCTGTACTCGGTTCTCCACACAACTAGCTCATACCGCGGAACTTCCAACATCATTCCCAGACGTTGCGCGTTTGCCGTACCAAGAGGCAGACTTCGATACTTAATTGCCTTCGGATCGCCTTCATCTTTCCTCAGATTCCCTGCCGTTTGTTGCGGAAAGAAGACTCCCGCTTGTTCTTGCCTCCTATTCACCGCTCCTGTCTCCACTGTCAAAACAAACACTTGCGCTCGCTTCTCTATACAACTCTCAACCTTACCTTCGCCATCTTCACACCATCTCTCACAACTACTCACCTAGTCATCATGGATTGGGATATCGACATGGACGACGTGACCGAGGGCTTCGCGCCTCCGACCGCATCAATCGCCGACAACACTGTGGGTGACCCCAATGCCAGATACCTTGAGCTGCATTTCGCTGATCAAATTCCGCTGCACAGAATACTGGAACCTCTGCCACCCAGCCTGCCCACGCCGTCGGCCTCGATACGGAAAGCGCAACCTTGGTCGGGAACAAGGTCCACGTTCGCGGACTGGATAATCTGACAACGGACAACATCAAGGCATACGTCAGCGACCATCATGGCCCTGTTGAAAGGGTCGAATGGATCGATGACGACTGCGCAAATCTCATCTTTGGCTCCGACGCCATAGCACAAGAAGCTTTGAAGGCCCTTAGCGCCGTGGAAATCGCCGATCCGACTCAACTTCCGTTACTAGAGACGATTCCAGCCAAGAACATAGCATCGCATCCTGAGGCCAATTTACAGATCCGATTCGCAGTACTCTCCGACAAGAAGGCGCCGGGCGCGGCTCAGCGCAGTCGTTTTTACCTTTTCCACCCGGAGTTCGACCCTGAGGAACGAAGACGAAGGAGCGATACAAGGAACAGATACCGCGACCGCGAGGGTGATGATCGCCGCCGCGGAGGCCGACGACATCAACGTGATCGAAGTCCAAGCGTTGAGAAATTCGACGCCGCAATGTACGATGACGACGAAGCGACACTGGCCGATCGCGAGTCCAAGTCAACGCGTTCCCGGAGAAGATCAAGATCAAGGGAAGGTCCACGTGAGAGGTCGTACGCGCAACGCAACCAAGAAAAGGAGCTCTTTCCTGGTCGCGGCTCGGTGAGAGGGCAGCGTAATCGCTCGGCATCGCCCATGAGAGACGACGATGGCGATGCCTCAATGGACACTGAAGTCAGTCGTGCGGACACGGTAAGCAACAGAGAAAGAGCGTCTGGCATCCGGGGCAGACTGGCGCAAGACAACCAGTCGAAGGAGCTATTCCCCGCCAAGGGACCTTCGATCGGCAAAACCCACATGGACCGAGTGATGGATGGCGCGGACGAGGCTACGCGGCTCATGCAAAGCAACATGTCTGTCGGCAACGGGAGGCGTGAGAAGGGCGATCTCTTCAATCGACAGCTCGGCTCCGGCACGGGCTTTGCCATCAAAGGCGCGGCCAACTCCAACGTCAAAGAGTTGTTTCCCAGCCGATTCGGCGGAAATACCGGAAAGGAGCTCTTCGCAGATAGACCAGAGGGGCGTGGGAAGCGACGACAGAAGGCCGAGGATTTGTTCTCTTAGTGTACAGACGATTGGATCAACATGGGGGCCACGGTTTGTGGCGCAGGAGCCAGAGCTGACCGTAACTCTTTGGACAAGACGGCAAACATGCGCAGGCAACAGATACCATAGGTGCGGTAATTTGAGCAAAGCATGTTTCCCGGTGAACAATTTGGCGGTAACATGATGTGTCCAGGAGAAAACATATGTTATTAGTACTGGGTTCACATCTCTTCCTAGATGTATATTGTGGCGGAGAGCTCCTCTTCTACCACATAGATGAAGCAGGCTCGGCTTGGCCATCGTGAGAAGTCGAGACGAGGTGCAAAATGTAGCGGCACGTTGGCTACCTAGGCTATGATATTTCTTCTGCACATCTGAACGAGGCGGTCCGGATGTTTAGACGAAAGTGGTCTCGGAAGTCTGGACACTTGCGGTTTCTTCCTGCAGTGAAGTCGAGCAGGCAAAAGGAGGCAGGCACAGCTGGCGACGGTGCTCGCTCCTGCCATCGTACGTCTTGGAATTGAGGATACCTCTACTGGCTCCACCCGTCGCGCTCGACGTTGAGGAAAGTGAGCCGCCTGCACAAGCATTAAAGCTTGCCTCTCAGGTTTGTATTTCCGAACCCCCTCGCTCTGCAGCGTCCATCGCGCCACGTCCTGCATCATCACCAGCCTGTTGGTTTCATTTCATTTACGAGGCCAGGCCTCCGTGGAGATTTGTTCGCGGTAACTAAGCCAGCTTTTGTTCGTGGGATACCACATCAAGCCTTTCACTCTCTCGACCGTGTAAATGCTAAACCGCCGACAGCCAATCGCTTCCCAAGTCTTCGCCATCTACACACCTCTCGGGCTGTTCAGCAAGGACGAGCGCGGGCGACAGTCTTCCTTACTATGGCGGATTCTGAGAGATTGCGCCCCTTCCCTCGTCGCATGAGGTCTGATCTGGGGTTGAAGCGGCCTGCAGACGATGACAAGCAGACACGCCCTCTACCCACCGGCAACATGCCGCGCCAACGAACATCAATTCCCCGCATCGCCAGTCTTGATGTTATTGTACCTGCGAACCCAGGAGTAAACAAGTGCCCTAGCATGCGGTCGAACCGACGGCCTGCATCCCCTCGTCGACTCTCATTCTCGCTGATCGAACCCGGCGACGGTGTCTTCTTTCAGGAGCGAGATCTCACCACTGGCCATGCAGCGTCTCTGGAGCAAATGATCAACACGTTGCACCAGGTCATGATGACCAAGCCTGTTCTCGACCCGGTGCCAATTGAGAATAATTCTTGCATTCTGCACTTGCTTGAGGGGTACCGAGAGCTCCAAGAACAGCTGCGTGTGACCGAGAGGGCATTGGCGGAGGAGAAGGAGACCAAGGAGCGTAGCCTCGAAGAGTTTGCCAAGGTGTCATCCGAATGGGAGAAGAAAGAGACTGACTTCCGCGCCGAGATCAAGCGCATGGAGTTGGTCCTTGCCGACATTGCTCCCGACGGTGTTGGCGCGGTCGCCCTCGCACGATCCGGCAGTATCGTCGACAGAAGCAGCAGGTCATCCCGGCTCTTCAAAGCCAGGGTAGAGAAGGCCAAGAGTCCTACAAAAGGTGAGGAGAGCTCTATCGCAGTTTCTCCTGGCTGTCTGAACACTGACGGATTCCGATACAAAGCGAGAGATCCTGACGACACCGCCGCTCTGGAGAATACCCTTGATTCCGACGCGACGGGCAGCCCGCGTCGTACGCATACCACATATCGTAAGCTGACCCGAACGTCGCCAAGTATTAGTTGCACTTGCTAACGTATGCAGTGTCGATGCGGCCAAACCTGGACAGTAACGCGGATGCCGATTTGAGCGAAAAGATGAGGAAAGCCCAGTTGAGGCGGTTTTGGGACACCAAGTACGATCCACGAAAGACGCCCGGCAGAGCCGACTTGACATCATGCCACACCTCGAATAAGCCCACAAATCACCATACTCGATGTCACTCCACTGCCAAGTCGCTTCCCAAAGGAGAAACTACTATGCAAAACAACATCGCGGATGACCCGGATTCAGCTAGCGAAGTGACGGTCCTGCATACGAACGAGGATGTGCCGGCCGGTCCCAACGATCGAGCTGTTGACGGGAGACTCGAAACCACACCCACTAAGGCGACAGCGAACGGTCTATTGGGCGAAAACCCGTATGTCTCGACGCAGACTGGCGGTGGCCTGCGATGTAAACGCGAAGTCAGCCGCCACAAGAGAGAATTTTCATTCGATCCAGGAGAGGACGGCATTCTCCTACCGCCCTTAGCAAGCCAAAACCCCCATGGAACCATCGAACAATCATAGAACATGCACAAACGGGAGCGAGGCGGCATCCATCGACCGATAGGTGCAAAAGCCAGTCATTTGAGTTCAAGTGCTGCAGATAGCTGATGCTTAGAGAAATAGATGAAAGCCCAACGTCAGTACACCTGGGGTTATCTTATTACATATCGAAGCCTCACACAATACTGCAGCATAAAGTCCGGACTGCAAACAGGCGGATACCCATGGAAGTCGTCGCAGTTCTCAAGATAGCGGCCCAGTCCGTACGATCTCGTTTGACGATGTATCCATTCGCTCAGCGCAGACGGAAAAGGGGTCAGAGCAGTGGAGAAAACGAAATGTGAACGAAATTCGTTGTATCAAGCACGAGTTGGGCTTTTTTGCTCGCTGCGTAGGGCAAAGGAATGACATGCGTTGCGAATTAACAAGCTACGTTGAGCCGCCTAGTCGCGTTTTCACTTCCCAAATATATTACTGCATCTCCCTGCTATGTGTTCACCAACTTGGATCTTACGTGTTCTTGAAGTCTACGTTGGCATGACGTGCTCCATATCCGAGCGAATGCATAAGCCCCGAATACATGAGCCCCATTTGCAAACCCTTTCTCGCCATACGTGCCCCGATAGCTCCCGTCCATGACTGTACACAGTAAACATTGCCACGTGAAGACCCCGTTTAGGTTCACGATTGTCTCCGAGGGCCCTGTCCCCTGCCCGGCGGCTATCATAGTTCAGAGCGGGACTTAGGGCGATGCTTGTACAGGTTGTACTGCATCCCTATAAGACCAAGATGGTTCAGGGGTAAGGAGATTGCTGCGTCTTGACTGGGTGCATTCCGTCGCCGGGAAATTTTGCGGCAGCGACACATGGTCCGTCGACTAGGCTGCATTGAAAGCAGTCTCCGAAGCAGGGACGAACACGGATGTGCGGGTCGGGGAAGTCACAGTGAAAGGCGCGTAACCACGAACAAATCACACAGCTACGAATACTTACACCTAGCAGCCGGCGCTTTACTCGGCTCGGTATGTGTGTGAAACGAATCAAGGTGCATTTTGGGCGGCAGCAACTAGTGAACGCCCCCAGGGACCAAAAAGCCGAAGGGAGACGAGTAGAGAACGCGAGGCGTTTCTCAACCAGATCGCCGGGTAGCAATACTTTCGGAGGAGGAGCGTCAACTGCGCCTGCTTATTTTCCCCTTCCCCATCCATAACTGGAAGTACTGAAGTATATCGTCACCTGTACGGCGACCGCCTCACTCAGCGTCCGCCGTTGCAACTCGAATTCGGTATGTAACCCGCCCCAACCAGAGTGCCACGATGGCGACTCCCACGGACGGTTTCGTAACTTTCCTCGTCCCGTCAATCGGCAGAACTGTTGGAACTCAGGTTGGCCTGCTAGCTGTTGAAGATATTGCGACCACAGAAACAGTGGAGGATTTTCCCAACGCCAACCGTTTGACGGACATAGGTCCAGGTCAGATTAATACTTATTTCGGAAGAACTATTAGCTCAGTATCGCACGACTTCTTGGTCACTCACATACGCCGCACCAGAAAGCCCTCCACTTACTCCTCGATACTCCTACCGTGGGTACGGCAATACCGAGTCTCAGGACGATTAGACTTCAAATCGGCAGTCGGTGGCTGTTTTCCTGTTCCGGTATTGCACAAAAGATTGGCTTGCAGCATTCGCAAACAAGACTTCCTCAACGATGTGAGTGCATCGGCAGTGGGTCTGCGGATGAAGTATGACGGCTCGCCCCAAGACACTAGGTGGCGACAGAGGTTGAAGTCTTGCTTTCACCATTTGAGTTACACGCATCCAAGAGCAACACAATCGAAAAATCACGAGGAATATGTATTTTAGTAATGAGCCTCGGCCACTGAAGACGAGTTGATATTGGGCGTCTCTTTACAAGTGTTTGTCTCTTTACAAGTGTTTGCCGAGCATACAATTGAGATACGACGAACTCTACAGTTCCGTCTGCGAAAGCCTTCCGGTCTTGCATGTCGGCTGGTCATTAACATAGGTCTAATTTGATGTGGTTCGTCGCACAAAAGTCTCGAGGGACTCTGACAGGGCCACAGGTACCTGTGCCGCGGCGGCGGGCTCGCGCGACCCGCGCCAGTCTGTATGTAAGGTATGTCTTGCAAAAAGCCTGTGAGGGCAGGTCTGTGGGCAAGAGGGTAAGAGGACAGGGTGCTGAGACAAGGAAAAGAGAAGAGGGCAGAAAGATTGAAGGATCAATGACAAATATGAAGATCGAAACCCCAAGACCAACAGCCACCACAGCGTAATATAAACGAAGAAGGATCACACACACCAAGATACATGAGGTAAGAAGCGCCCATCATCCTGATCCTTGGGCCGGCAACGATGCAGGCAAGCTTCCTCTGGGCACACGTGCACACAAGTTCGGTGATGACATTACAAACAGGCTGGCTGAGGCGACTGTGGTGTGTAATGTTGTATTCCCAACGGGGGAATATGGTTTCGTCGTCCCGGGTTGGAGGCTTATGTCTTATGTGTGTCCGTGATGTCCCACTGCATGCGGGCGTCGTTGATTCCTTGAATCGACTGCATGATTGATATGCACCACCAGCGCACACATTGAACCAACACTTACATATACGGCACGGTATGGTGCCATCGTGTGATTTTACGGTGCTTGCGTTGCAGTTGGTACGCCCTCCGTAGCCCCTTTCCCCCCCTCTCTCCTCCGTGAACAACCAGCCAGAGATAGTGGCAGAGACAGAGATAGAAAGATAGAGCTGTATCCTTGGATACGAGGCGCCTTTATTGATGTTGCTGCTGCTTACCATCCAAGCGGTTGCGGGAGGGATGCACACAGTTGAGCGAAGATTGAGACGGCTGTCTAAATCGAAGTCACGCAGACCACCAGTTTGGCAGATCCCCTGACTAGTGTATCCGTACTGGGCTTCGCCGCATCTTCGGGTATGTGCCTTTTTTCCTGCGTGTCTTATGTTGTTCGGACGGGTTTGATTCAACACTGAAGAGAACCATGGGGGGGGATTTGTCATGCTGGGGGGGGGGGGGGGGAGGAAAAGGGGCCCCACCCAGTTGCGCAGAAACCCCCGGGGGTTTTGCGGGCAAGCCCCCC
>JAKMWZ010000511.1:0-22241 GCA_025328985.1 Colletotrichum sp. SAR11_239
CCTTGTGCGCTATTTTCCCCCACTTGGCGCCCCACCATCCCGGGCTACCAGTGCCCCCACAAAAATTATTGGTCTCATATATTTTGCCCCTCTCCCCCCCCCCCCCCCCCCCCCCCCCTTCCTGAAGTGCTTGCGCTACATCAAGAGGACGACAAACCAGTGGGACAGCGCTGACGCCATTTAGGCACCTGGAAGTCAACCTCTTCGCCGAGTGCAATCGAGATTGGGCGCCAGAAACGCCTGCTAGCCTCGTGAGACTCCTGAGCCACATGCCCAATATCAACGATCTGTGTCTCGGCATGCCTGATGACACTAAGTTTGGCACCTCTCTGACACGTCAGCTTCTTGAGCAGCGCATCGTACTGCCGGCTGTCAAGAAGCTGCAATACAATTCCTCCTTCTTCTGCAGGTGTTTATTCGTCCAGCTTCTCCCAGACGTCTTCCCTGGACTGGATGCCATCCATCTCAACCTGGGGCACGCTGGTGCTCTGTACGACGTGTTCGGCATGTCAAAAGTCACATCATCGCTGAAGCTGGAGACCATCAGCCTCCGAAAGGCACGCTGGGAATTCGAACATGTTTCTGAAATTCATGACTTCTTCCCGGATGCCACTAAGCTGATACTCAGCGGGAATATTGACCACGAGCTTATGATCTCAGTAGGCTTTTTTTTCATTTCGTCATTTTGTCTTCTTTATTTGCCCTTGTTCTTTCTGAATTCCTGCTTTTCAACCGTCATAGAGCTAATTCGGAGGATTACAGGAGTTGGTCCCAATCTTCGAGCCATTTCGACAACTCAAGGTTCTGGCACTCACGGACCTAGTCCACCCAGACGACTTGAATGTGGATGCTATTCAAGATGATCTTTCAGCCGACTGCGAGCTCTGCAACGCTGGGGAGGAGGCCGACGTTGACGGGGTTGAGATAAACGACGCATGCGGCAACGATCATTATTGGGAGGCTTATGAGCTGGCCCAGGAAAATCACGACGCGAAAGAGGACCAGGGTGAGAACGCCAAGGCGCTCTTCCGGATGTGCCCGAGTCTCGAGAGCGTTTACTTCCTGGCCGTAAATCGCAGTCAAGCACACCGCTTCACACCTGTGATGGACGACTCTGGTGATTTCAAAGAGGTTAGAGAGGAGAAAGGGGTGCCTTGGCCTACGATCTCCGAGTACGTTCGCGTACTTCAACAGGATTGAGACGTGCCGGAACGAAGATGGACCTGGGATATGACAGTGCTCCTCAAGAACAGAGACGCGTGTGCAATAGTTTGCCAATCGAATAGCTACCGATGCTGTGCCTCGTCAATCTGCCTGGTGATTCGAACGTGTGTCAAGCTCTGTCCAATATTTTCCGAGTTCCAGAGTTTTGCTATCCGGGCGGGTAGTAGGCATAGCTGAAAAGAGGGGCGGCGGCCACAGCGCGACTGCGATAATAGCGACGACAGTAACATGAGGGACGACAGAATCGCTAATATGCGATCAACTATCAGACCTAACAATAATCATACGCCTGCGTAGCTCGAACGATTCGCCCGGATGGCAAAACTCTTCTTTTAAACTGCTAACTACTATCTTACATCTTACTCGGCATTCTCATACCTCCGTCTAGCCGCAGCACTGTGCCGTTGAGCATCACATTCTCAATAGCGTGCTTCGCCAGCGCTGCGAACTCCTCTGGCTTTCCAGCTCTGACGGGGAACTCCATGGCCTTTTCCAGACTGGCGCGGACCTTCTTGCCCATGACGGCAGTCATACGGGACTCGAACAGACTCGGAGCAATAGTCACGACGCGGATACCGAAGCGTGCGAGGTCTCTCGTCATGGGGAGGGTCATGGCAGTGACGGCACCCTTGCTGGCTGCGTAGGCAACTTGGCCCTTCTGTCCGTCAAAGGCGGCGGACGAGGCGACCATGATGACAACACCCCTCTCGCCATCCGGCGAGGACGGCTCGTTCTTGGCCATGAGGGCGAGGGCCTGGCGGGTGAGGTCGATGGTTCCGCGGAGGTTGATGTTGAGGACAAAGTCCCACTGGTCAAGGCTGAAGGGGTTGCCGTCGCGGTCGAGGATCTGGAGGTGGTTAGTGATGGAAGCATGGCTGAGGTGAAGAGATTTGGCATACCGTTGCCGGGTTTCCTACACCAGCAGCCGGGATAACGCCGCCCACTGGCTTGCCGGTTTGCTTCACCCAATCGGCGGTGCCTTGGACGGCGGCCTCGATGCTCTTGGTGTCGAGGACATCGCAGACAAAGAACTTGGCAGAGGAGCCCAGCTTGGCGACCAGCTCGTTGCCCAGGTCCTCATTCATGTCCAAGATGGAGACATTTCCGCCGCTCCTGCATATTTCCTCCACGCAGGCCTGACCTAAGCCGGAAGCTCTGTAATTGGATGCAAGTCAGCATGAGTTGATGATAATCGTGTTTGGCATGTGATCAAGGATGCCACGGTTTCAATCAGTATAACAGGGACGCCTTGCTTACCCGCCTGAAATGATGAATGTACGGCCGTCAATCTTCATGATGCTTAAATGTTTTTACAGAAAGTTAAATGCGTTTCGTCGCATAAATTAGGAGTAGATGAATGCTCGTCGTTGATGCGGGAGGCGTGAGCTTACAGCCGGTCCCCTGAAGCTCGGTAGTCCGGTGATGTCAAGCCTCGGTACGGGGCCTCGGTGTGGTAAGCTGTGGCCCCTGCTCAGGCGCTGTGTGAGGACTGGGTGTGCCATTGGCGGCTGCTGTCAGTGAGTGTGATGAATGACTGCCCATTGCGGTACGTATTCGTACCCGCCTGTTCTTTCCATCCCACTGATAAGACGGTACGTACCTAAGATGGTGTCTTATCGGACCCATGCGTGTGGCTGCCCACCCACCTTCATAATAACAAAAGAGGGAAGAAAAAAAAAAGGCTCGGCGCTCGAGCCTCCCGCGTATCGACGTGGACCACACTCAGTGGACTCAGCAGGTGAGGTGGTCCAGGTGGTGCTGCTGCAGTGTGGTGCTGCTCTGAGCCTGGCCTGTGAAGGAACCTGAGTGCGTGGTTTGGCGGCCATCCCATGTCACAGGACGAGTTCAAGCACAGCGTTCAAGGTCCTGGGTCCTGGGTTCCGGGTTCTGGGGCCTGGTCCTTGTGCTTTGCGCGCTGCTCTGCTTGGTCGCCTGGTGCGTCTTCCGTCATTGTGTTGCTCATCGCCCTTGCTGGGGGGCTTGTTTCCAAGAATACCTTACCTTGCCTTACGCTGCAGTGACCTTCTCCCTCACTCCTTTGCTGCATCAACCAGCACTGTACATCAATCACCTCAATTAGTCCGTCTCCCTTGCCCGACACGATACGAAACGCAGGTCCAAACTGCTCGCTGCGACCTCAACGTCGCGCCCAGCCAGAGGCCGCCGCCTTACGATTTTTGTTTTTTTTTGCTCGAAGTCTTTTCTTTTTCTGCAGTCGCGGTTCCTTGCTCGTTTTTCGCTGTTGCTTACCAACAAACGCTCACGATCCGTCCTTATCGCAGCGCCGTCCGTTGCCCGACTTTTCCGATCCGATCACCGCAACACAACATTCCGCACCGCCACTATGACGAGACCGCGTCGCTCCAGCGCCGCCAGCGAGGAAAGCGATGGCACCGCTGGCCAGCAGGTCAGGACATTCCGACACCTCGATTCGATGTCCAAAAAGGGACCAGATATGCTGACGGGATGCGCAGGAGCTGGGGAGCATGTACGATTACCTCGCCAAGATCATCCTCTTGGGACCTAGCGGGACAGGAAAGTGAGTGACGCCCAGGACACCACGCGAGCACCTGCGATAAATCATACCGGAGTCGAGACATGGCTGACGATGTCTCCGCGCATACAGGTCCTGCCTGCTGCACCGCTTCGTTAAGAACGAGTGGCGGGTCTTATCGTCCCAGACTATCGGTGTCGAATTCGCGAGCAAGATCATCAAGGTCGGCACCGGATCCCGGCGGAAACGCATAAAGCTGCAGGTACGCGCGACGCAAATTTTGACATCAGAACAGCGAGAGAAGGAAAGCTAACGACGGCGACAACAGCTCTGGGACACTGCCGGCACCGAACGATTCCGCTCCGTCTCGCGATCATACTATCGAGGCGCCGCCGGCGCTATTCTCGTCTACGACGTAACATCCCACACCAGCTTCCGCGGACTGCAGCCCTTCCTCAACGATGCCCGCGCCCTAGCGTCGCCGAATCTGTCTTGTCTGCTCGTCGGCAACAAGCTAGATCTCGCCTCCGACCCCCTCATCGACACGAGTCTGCCTCCGCCAACGCCGAGCAGCGTCGGCTCCATGTCCTACTTCACAAACGGCTCTGCCGGCACCAGCCTGCCGACGCTCGGCACGCAGCAAAAAGCGTCGGAAGCTCCCGAGGGCCGCGAGGTCAGCAACTCGGATGCGAACCAGTGGGCGAGCAAGGTCGGGATCCCCGTGGTGATGGAGGCGAGCGCATTCAACGGCGAGAACGTGGACGAGATCTTTGCGAGGCTGGCGCGCATGATTCTGACCAAGATCGAGTTGGGCGACATTGATCCGGACGATCCGATGAGCGGCATCCAGTACGGCGACGGCTACGGCGGGGGCTGGAACGCGGGCGCCAGCGACGGGGCGAGTATCAAGAGTTCCATGACCGGCGCGACGCTCGACGATGCCGGCACCGTGCGGAGACGCAGAGGCAGGCGGAACACCCGCAGCGGCGCGAACTGGGGGCTGCGGGAGTGGGAAGAAGTCTTTACGCTTTCCAACCGACGCGGAGGCGGGAAGTGCTGCTAATCCAGGTCGACGGGAAACACGCCCGGCGCTTTCTGATGGAGGAGGGAACAGCAGACCTCGTATGGATATGTTTTTCTTTTGTGGGCTTTGGAGTTTGCGAGGAGTTTCTGGAAGATTGTGTTGCTACTTTCTGCCGGGCCGTGATGAGGGGCTCGAACGACGAGATGTTGCTGGGATCTGATATACCTGACGACTGGAGAAGGCGGCGGATTTCGCTTCATGAACCGAGTTGAGCTGGCGTTTCGGGATAGATACCTCGTTCCCAAGTCGGGGCCGGCCGCACACATACACCTGTTTACAGCTACATACAATAATGACACACATTCACCCGTAGACGAGGTCGGTGGCATGACTGAACCAGATGGTGATTCAACTTACGTATGAGTCTTGCGAACGACTTGCTTTGCATCAGTAATCAGGCCGAACATGTAAACAGACGGAGTCTCGGCCTCCAGGACCGATGGCGAAGGTGATGCCAACCTTCATGTCCGCCAACCCCCAGCGGCGGGAATGCCTCTGCGCCAGTGGTTGTGACGGAGGAAGATATCCACAAAATCAGACAACTGAAACGGCGATGTGCAGAGTGGTACCACGAACCAAGGAAGCACGCATCCCCAATGATTTGAGTTCTGAGAAAGCGGACGGCAGGAGGAAAACCTCGGTGTTAGTCGTCATGAGGCTGTATCTTCGGAGACGTCCAAAGGCATGCGATCACGTCGGAGAGTTTAATGGAGCCCATGCCCCGAACAGGAAAACGGAAGGCCTCCCTCCGTGATGGGACCCCACCGAGGTGAGCAGGGGTTTGGGGATGGAGTTGGGGATGGCTTTTGGGGTAATGGACGACTTTCTCCACTGTCGGTGGTGATTTATATTCCCGATGGTGAGATGTTGGATCCAGCGCGATGGTTATCGAATGGGATGAGATGCCGCATTCCCTTCGATTCGTGTTGGAAGTCAGAGCCAAGGCAGTTCATGAGAAGCCGGGCATTAAACATCATGAAGTTGGGTTATATACGATGCGCAAAAGATCATCAGTTGCTGTGCGTGTAACCTACGGAGCGTGCTCGTGAATGCAGCCTCCAGGCGCACCTCAACCCAAGGGATGTAACACTCCCACGCCTCAATCTTGGAGAAAAGAGGCGTCCCTCATTCTCCGCTCGGCGAGGCGAGTCTACCTTCGCAGTGGAGGGGATGGTGTGGGGGAACAAGGCCAGGGAGATGCATCTCGGCGGGTGTCGTCCCGTCGTTCAGACTGAGAAACACGTCCTGATCCCTGAAATTGAATGCAATGGTGATCCTACATCCTGGGCACCTCGGCCGGCGGGTGGTCTTGGGAGTGAACTGACGAGGTGGAGAGACTGTGTTTGCGGGAGTATATGAAGACGGCGCCTCCTCCGGGCTACTGCTTCATCTCCAGATGAGCAGGTTACTTCGTGTCTGAGCTTCTCTCATAGTTTGCAGACTTGAGATTGAGATCGTACTCAGTCCACCAGACCTGAGATTATTCTTGTGAGTGTTGCTCGAGTGGCACTTTGTATTGTCATCTCACTGAGCAATTTGGACCTGCCCCTCACCCCTGGAAGACACCCCCGTCGTCGTTCCCAGCTTCCCCCAGCGACCCCGCCATCCTCCGCGGGGCACAACGCTCGGTGCGCATCCATCCGACATCGTCTCGTCATCCGCCGTCCTCTTAAGCAGTCCACCGCCCAGCATCTACCTCGTGAGTGGCAGCTCTCTTATACCCTCAATTGGCATCCTACCATTCCTAATTCTTTCGCAATGCGCCTCCACGCGAGCCTGCCACACCGCTCCAGCGCAGCTAACACGTCCCAAAGCACAATGGCAGCCCCCCGGAGCGTGACGCCCATCGACAAGAACTGGCACTTCAAGCAGGCCGACAAGCAAGACGCCAAGCTCCTCCCCGTCAGCCAGTTCCCTACAAACGTCCACCTCGACCTCATCCACCACGGCGTCATCCCCGACCCCTTCATCGGCAAGAACGAGCTCGACGTCCAGTGGATCGGCGAGGCCCAATGGCTGTACCGGACCACCTTCGGCTCCCCGGACGCCGTCCCGGAGGGTGCCAAAGCTGTGCTGGCCTTTGACGGTCTGGATACCTTTGCCACCGTCGTGCTGAACGGCGAGACCATCCTTGAGTCGGACAACATGTTCACCCCCGAGCGCGTCGACGTCACGGCCGTGCTGAAGAAGGACGGTGGTGAGAATGAGCTTGAAATCACCTTTGACAGCGCCTACCTCCGGGGATGGAAGCTCGTGGAGAAGTATCCCGACCACAAATGGGGCTGCTGGAACGGCGACAACTCGCGGCTGGCGGTTCGCAAAGCTCAATATCACTGGGTACGACTCATTCTATCTGTCCTTCATGACATCCTCACTAACACCAGCCCAGGGCTGGGACTGGGGCCCGACGCTCCTGACATGCGGTCCCTGGCGGCCCATCAATCTCGAAGTGTACGCCTCCCGCCTCTCTGACCTCTACTTCGAGACAACCGTCGACCCGTCCCTCAAATCCGCCAAGGTCGTCGCCCACGCCACGACAGAGGGCAAGGCGTCCAAGGTCCGCTTCGACGTCTCCCTCAACGACAAGCCCGTCGCCTCCGAGACCGTCGACGCCCAGCCCGACGCCGACGTCGCCGCCAACTTTCATATCCAGGACCCGGCGCTGTGGTACCCCGTCCGCTACGGCGCGCAGCCCCTCTACACCGTCACCGCGACCCTCCTCTCCTCCTCCGCCGCCGAGGTCGACTCGCTCTCCAAGAAGATGGGCATCCGCAAGGTCGAGCTCGTCCAGCGCCCCGTCAAGGAGCAGCCCGGCACCTCCTTCTTCTTCCAGGTCAACAACATCCCCATCTTCTGCGGCGGCAGCGACTGGATCCCCGCCGACAACTTCATCCCCCGCATATCCGCAGACCGCTACCGCGACTGGGTCCGCCTCCTCGCCGATGGCAACCAGCTCATGGTTCGCGTCTGGGGCGGCGGCATCTACGAGGAGCAGGCCTTCTACGACGCCTGCGACGAGCTCGGCATCCTCGTCTGGCAGGACTTCATGTTCGGCTGCGGCAACTACCCTACCTGGCCGGCCCTCCTGCAGTCCATCGACCGCGAGGCCCGCGAGAACGTCAAGATGCTCCGCCACCACCCGTCCATCGTCATCTGGGCCGGCAACAACGAGGACTACCAGTACGCCGAGAGCGAGAACCTCACCTACGACCTCGCCGACAAGGACCCCGACAGCTGGCTCAAGACCGACTTCCCCGCGCGCTACATCTACGAAAAGATCCTCGTCGACGCCTGCAAGGACCTCATCCCGGACGTCTACTACCACTTCGGCTCCCCCTGGTCCGGCGACAACACGCGCGACCCGACGGTCGGCGACCTGCACCAGTGGAACGTCTGGCACGGCACCCAGGAAAAGTACCAAAACTTCGACAAGCTCGTCGGCCGCTTCGTGTCCGAATTCGGCATGGAGGCCTTCCCCTCCGTCAAGACCATCGACGCCTTCCTCCCCCTTGGCCGCGACGACCCCGACCGCTACCCGCAGTCCTCCACGATCGACTTCCACAACAAGGCCGATGGCCACGAGCGGCGCATCGCCTTGTATCTCGTCGAGAACTTCCGCTACGCCCCGGACCCGCTCGAGCACTTCGTCTACTGCACGCAGCTGATGCAGGCCGAGTGCCTCGCCTCCGCGTACCGCCTGTGGAAGCGCCAGTGGAAGGGCCCCGGGCGCGAGTACTGCGGCGGCGCCCTCGTCTGGCAGATCAACGACTGCTGGCCCGTCACCTCGTGGGCCATCTGCGACTACTACCTCCGCCCGAAGCACGCCTACTTCACCGTCAAGCGCGAGATGGCGCCGCTGTCCGTCGGCATCACGCGCCGCGAGCACCGCCACGCAAGGGACAAGTACACGCGCGTCGACGTCGAGGTGACGCACCAGATTGAGATCTGGGGGTCGAACCTGCAGCTGGCGGATCTGACGGTGGACTGCCTGGTCAAGGCGTGGGACGTCGAGACGGGCGAGGAGACGTACTCTGAAATCGTCGCGGGGGGTATCGTCCTGCCGGAGAACAGGTCGACCGAGATCGCGGCGTTCAAGGTCCCCGCGCGGCAGAAGGGCGACGAGGCCAGGACGGTTGTTGCGGCGTACCTCGTTCAGGACGGGAAGCAGGTCGCGCGGTACGTGAACTGGCCCGAGCCGCTCAAGTACCTCCACCTGCAGAAGCCGAAGGAGCTTAAGGCGGTGGTTGACGGGGGCGTGGTCAAGGTCAGCGCCGAGGTGCCCGTCAAGGGCGTCGCGTTGGAGTGCGAGGACGACGCAGTGGTGTTTGGGGATAACCTGGTGGACATTGTGCCCGGCGAGGTGGTTGAGATTGCGGTCACGGGCGCGGGGGAGGGGACCAAGATTGAGACACGGTATCTGGGCATGCTTAATTGAGAGATAGAGTTGAGGTATCATTGATTAAAAAGGTATTAATATCCATCCCATCCTGCACATCATAATCCATCACATCATTCTTTTGGTCTTTTTCATTGGTGAGTTCAGCGCAGCTCCTGAGGCTGGGGAGGATAGGGGTAGTTCTGTCCCTGGGGCGGCGGGGACCCCGGCGCCGAGACGGGAGAGGGGTTATAGGGAGGCTGCTGCTGGTACTGCTGCTGATGCTGGGGCTGCTGGTGCTGCTGCTGCTGCTCGTACCCCTGAGCCGGCATCTCCTGGTACGGCTGCTGCGGCTGCTGCTGGTACTGCTGAGGGGGCTGTTGATACTGCTGGGGAGGCTGCTGGTATTGCTGCTGTTGTTGAGGTGGGTAATACTGCTGCCGCTGCTGCTGTTGCTGAGGGACTTGCTGCTGCTGCTGCTGCGGGACCTGGGTGTACGTCGACTGGGAGTACAAAGGCTGCTTCGTCTCCATCTGGATCTCGCCCTGGCTAGCACCCGCCGCGGCAGCCGGGGCATTCGTCTTGCGCCACTTGAGGAACGTGACGAGCGTCCAGATGAAGGTGACCAGGAAGAGGATGAGCTCAAGGGCCGAAAGACCGGCAATGGCGGAGAGCATGGCGAGGGCGCCGTTGCCCATGATGATGTAGCGCTTGACGACGGTGCAGACGCCCGAGTTGACGGCGGAGCCGTCCGAGGAGCAGGACGCGTTGACGGGGACGACGAAGGTGCTCCGGCGGGCGGCGGCGGCGCCCATGGTGCTCAGCCAGAGGATGCAGAGGAAGAGGTCCAGGGCGAGGACGGCGTAGATCTGGTACGCCTTACGGAGGCCGGGGATCTTTTCTGTGAAGAGGGAGTAGACGACGATGATCCATGTGAAGAGCGACTTGGGGGTTTATGTTAGTTGAGTGGGGATGTGTAAGTGGGGGAATGAGGACGTACGATTGCTACGGCGAGACCAAGCTCGTCCATGTAGACCCAGTGGATGATGGCCGCTGCGAGGCCGAGGATGATGATGGCAAAGAAGAACTGGAACCCGCGGATGACGGTCAGCCATACCGGGGTCGTGATGATGGCCGTGTCAGAGGACGAAACATGATGCTGCTGTGGTACATGATGCTGCTGCGGTGTTGCTTGAGCCTGCGGCTGCGGGTGAGGCTGTTGAGTGCTTTCCATCACGATGGCGGCTGCGGTGTATGTCTGGAGGTTGATGACACGGCTCGATGAGGGCCTACGGAATCACGATCTAAAGTGGAGGAGTTGAGGGTCAAGAGATGCGAGTACGCCATGACTGGGCAGTTTGAGCATACTTATGGGCTGAGATGGGCTGAGGATCTTGGAGGAATGAAGGCTTGAGACGAGTCAAGGGAGGGGACGCCATCTCATCTGTCGACGCCCAATGAAGCCTTCCGTTATCGCTCATGTTCTCTAAGGTGCCTGATGGCGCTCCTGCAGGGTCCTTCCTTAGCCGCTTGCAAAGAGTTAACCTCCGCGCGAGGCTCTCAGATCTACAGGCAGATAGAGGCTTGTTTTGTGGTGCTCGTCAAGGAGAATGCCCAACTGTGGGCTGAAGCGCTAGAAACGGTCAGGGGAGTGGTTGTTCAGCTTCTGCGTGGCTTGACATGGTTCGTCTTGGCAGGGCTGCGGTGCCGGTAGGTCTTCTCATTGCACATGCACGCGCTGGATGGTGTCCCGCCGATGAGTCGTCCGCGGGAGCGATGTTGTGCTGTGACTCGCGATGTTCGTGTCTTAGACGGCAGCCAGAGCCGACCATGTTGGGAAATATCAGACATATTCCGCGGGGACCGGGGGCAGAGGGCGGAATGAGTGGGACCCGGGGCGCCGAGCTAGGCCGGTTCGGGAGCTGGAGTTGATGCTTGTGGCCGTTAGTCTGGTGTGGCGTCTTCAGCTGAAGGGGAGTGCGGAGTCTTGCGCAGTTTCTCGTTTCTTTTGAGTCTTTTGGGCACTAGCTGGTATGGGGAAATGGGGCTCGAGATAGTGAGTACCCAGTGTCGCTTCGCCGTTGCAAGTGGTCTGCCAGTATCCGTTATCTAGAGTCGACATGGGCTGTGGCATCGACAGCCTCGTTCAAGTCTTGCAACTTGACATGCCTGCTTGCCGGCCGAGAATCTTTCCTGCTGTGCGTTTCATTAGCCGACGCTAGCTATGCCGGGCGTAGATTGTCGTACCACGCCCGACCGTAGGCGCTGAGTGACCAATCTGATTCATGATGAGCGTTGACATTGCCGTTGTGGACAGGGTGGGATAGTAGAATAAATCGTCATTTGAATCATATATGCCAGTTACGTGCCCCTCAGTCAGACCCAACATGCTGCATGCGCCGTGAAATAGATCGCCAACCGCCCATACGCCCACTTTTCGTCTTCCGCACGCCGACTCCGCCATTACTTTTGTTTCATATCATCTTCAGCAGCATCCGCCCTGTCCACCGCTCGCGGCGGCCTTCTTGGGATCGACAGATGTGCTGAGCTCGGTCTCGACCTTCTCGTTGGGGCCGGCGATGAGGATCTTGATGACCTCGCCCTCCTTGACCTTCTTGAAAGCCTCCTCGGCCTGCTTGAAGCTGACAATTCCGGTGATGAGCTTCTTGACGTTGACGCTGCCATTGGCGACAAGGTCAATGGCAAGCTTGTAGTCGCCAGGGCCGTAGCGGAAGCTGCCACGGGCGGTGACCTCCTTCAAGCACAAGGCCATGATGGGGAAGGTGATGTCGGCCTTGCCCATACCGCCCTGGACGTAGTTGCCGCCCATCTTGACAACGTGCAGAGAGGTCTGGATGGAGGGCTCAGCACCGCTAGCGTCGATGACGACGTCAGCGCCAGCACCGAGATCACACTGCTTGATCAAAGCCTTGGCGTTCTCCTCGGCGGAGACGCGCTGGGAGAGGTAGGTGTGGGTGGAAGCGAAGTCCTTGGCGAAGTCCAGCTTGGACTGGACAATGTCGACACTGACGACCTTGGTGGCACCGAATGCCTTTGCGACGGCAGCGCAGAGCAGACCGACGGGTCCAGCACCCATCACGACAACGCTGGCGCCGGGGCTGATGTCGGCCTGCTTGGTAATGTGAACGGCGACAGCGAGGGGCTCAATGAGAGCGCCCTCCTGCAGGGAGACATTATCGGGGAGCTTGAAGCAGAAGTCGGAGGGAGCGGTCCAGAAACCAGTCAGGGTGCCGTGGTAAGGCGGGGTAGCGGCGAAGCGCATCTCGGGGCACAGGTTGTAGCGGCCAGCGAGGCAGTTCTCGCAGCGGCGGCAGGGGTAGCCGGGCTCGAGGGCGATGCGGTCGCCAGCCTTGAGGGTCTTCACGGCGTCACCAACCTGGACGACGGTACCAGCGGACTCGTGGCCAAGGACCATGGGGTCCTTGACGACAAAGTGGCCAATGGCACCGTGCTCCCAGTAGTGGACGTCGGAGCCGCAGATACCGGTGTAGTTGACGGCGACGAGGACATCGTGGGGGTCGGAGAGCTTGGGGACGGGGCGCTCGGCGAACTCGACGTCGTGGGGCTTGTTGAGGATGAAGGAAAGGTTCTAGGAAGGTCAGTTCCTGTGGTCTTGGAAGTTGAGGCTGTCGCCAAGGGGGAACTCACGCTCTTGCCTTCGGTGCCGGCCATTGTGACGGTTGTGCGGGGAGGAGTTGTCGTTGGGGATCTGAGTTTATGGTTTTGGAGCGGTCGGGTGTCGTTGCACCGAGGGAGAAGCTGATTAGAGAGTCCGTCGCAAAGGTCACAATCCGAAGAACGTGAGGGGTATCGTAAGGGAAGCACAGAGAGGAGACACGGAAGACGAATGTCGAGGGATGAAAGGAGAGAAGCGAGGAGCAAGGCACAGCTGTCCAGATGGTTGCCCGGCGCGCAATGGATTAAATAGCTATGACACCGGCCCTGGCCCGCTTCGCGACGCCTGCTGACTGGGATTGGACGGGGAGCTTGGAGGGGATGGCGGAGTGGACGATGGACTGGAATAGAAATGGGGAATCTGCTGGAGATGGAGATGGAGACGAGGGGCGTACGTAGCAGCTTGGTCGCCGGGATGGATGGGATGGGATCTGGCGGGAAAAGGGAGTGGAAAACAACAAAAATTGGTGCAATATTGGATGTCGGTCGGTCGGCAGCCGGCGTGGTGGTGTCCCGTCGTTGGCGTCGGTGTCGTATCGGTGTTGGCTTGACTTGTGCTGCTGATAGTGTTGAGGTGAGTGAGTGACAGCAGCTGCCGCGAGCTGCTGTGTGCCCCTCATTGCTCGCTCATTGAGGCGCGTCTGGCAGAAAAAGAAGCGGGATGCTCCAATTTGCATCATCGACATTACCCATGCGCCGGGCCTTCCTCCCTGCCTCTTTCCCAAAGTCTGCCATGCTAAGCGGCGGTCGCCCGGTCTCGACTCTTGCACTTGCCTGTCGCATCGTGGACGTGGACCAGGTAAGTGCACCTGCTTCCCGCCGGCTTGGAGGAGGGAAGGAGCTATCGCCGCGGCGGGGTGGCGGGGGACGCAGGTGCGGATGCCAATGCGAGCTGCAACTGGCAACTGCACCTGGAAAGAAGGAAAGAAGCTGCCAGGAAGCTCCTTCTCTCTCCCACGTTGTTGCTTGTCTCGTGAACTTTTTGGAGGGGCGCGTCATAGGGAAGGAGGGGCACCAAGTCTAGGAGAGAGAAGGTACCTACCTAGAAGGTGGGAAGGTGCCACCCCGGGCCCGACAGGATAGGTGCGCAACGGCACTGGCCCGGCTTTAGCGTCCTGCCTCTATTTATCCAGCACTTTACCCGCCCCAATGGGAACCTCCCAATTGAATCCGGGAGCTGGGTTCCAGTGGGGTGAGCCGTGGCAAGCGTGGGTTGCTCACAGATCCGGGGCCCTCCACTGCACCGCCTGTACAGTGACAGTGGGGGACACCACTTGGACCGGAACATGGATGAAAAATCCCTTGGGTCATGCTGCCAATTCTCCCACGCTTTTTCCACTTACCGCTCATTTCTCACCTCCTGTTGTCTTTTCTCCGTCGACCTCATCTCCAACGGTCACGTTGTTTGAGACCAACTCGGCCGTCATGTGCTGCAGCAAACTTTTGCTGCTCCCTCGTGTTGGTCTTAGCGGGCTCCATAACCCCTATTTTTCTGTTGAGGTCCCAGTCCAGCTGTCCTCTTTCGTACTTATCCTCCTGTTTCCTACCGTCTGATATTTTGACTAGTTCGATTCTCTCGTGAGTCGGACATCTCCGTCGTTGCTGCTGACAGGACAGAAGTAGAGGGGCTATCATCGGCTCAACGTATCGTAGGGTTCGTGCTTGGACTGGTGGTGTGCTCGGCAACTCGCTGTTCGGGACGATTCGATGGTGTTTCTTTCCAAGAACTGAAAGCTGTATCGATGCCGATGACATGCATACTCCAACTCTTGAATCCGTAGTCCAAAGGGGACCGCTGCCATATTTATGTTCCTGTCCTACCCGAACTGTCACTTGGCTTTCGGAACCCCCTCCCGTAAAGAAACCAGCCGCCTTGGGACGTCTGCAGGGGAACCTGTCGATCCGGGGAACTGACTCCTCAAATTCCACTGCCAAATGCTCCGTGGTTACCTAAAGCATCCAGGCACGCCACTGTCATGCCATTGCACATGGGTCTGCAGTGGGCTGTTCATCATGTACTCGACGCAGCTTCAGCGAATGATCTTCTTCTCATGACCTACCCTCTGACCATAGTTTTATCGTATGCCAATGTGCTATTACGGTTTTCGTCGCGGATTTGGTATGGAAATCAATTGATGCCAAAGGCCCGGTCATCTTTTTTATATCTTGCAGCTGAATTTCAACATCTTTGAAGTCAGTATCAAGTGGTTGTAGCATCAGGAGATGCAATGTGTTACTTTCATAGTGTTCCTGACTTATGTGTGTACATGAGTGACTAATTCAACATCTCGTTGGCTTCTTGCTCTTCCCCAGCGAAAAAGTAAGACTCCCTCTCGAGAACGGTGGGTAAGAATGTAGAAAACAAGACCAACGACGAGGGGGACGAAGACCAAGAACATGAAGTTCAAGTTCAAGTCTTGTTCTAGTCCCGGAAGATCGTCCGTGCCGAGAGTGAGAAACGCCCATGTTGACATGAGCCATGCCGCTATGGAAACTAAAAGACCCAGCCAAAAGACGTACTGTTTTGCAGTTTTCTTTGTCCTCTGGCATTCCAAATTGAGCCCGACCAGAAGAATAGTGACTGAGAAGACAGGTTGATATCCAAGATAGTATCCAATGAGCCAAAGTAACTCCTGAGAAAACATGGTTCTGTTTTTGGGGGAAATGCAAAAGAGCACAGCAACCACGGCAGCGAAAGACAAAATGTTGATGACAACTATTATCAAAGTTGTTGATAATGACCAACAAAATGAACCGTTCTGCAAAGCTGAAAGATGGCCGCGTGTTGTACATTCTGGGGCGTCTTGGTCAGTCTGAATTTGCTGAGAATTTTGAACTTGCGGTTCTCGAGAGTTATCTATTTTATGAGGATGTTTTAGCTTATTAATACATTCAGCAGATTAAAGTGATGTACGGATGTCAACTCACAGACTGCGGCAAGATTCTGAACCACTACAAACAGAGGGCCGGCAAAAAGAACTACTGATGCTACCTGTCCAAACGTCCAGTCATTCTCGTTGGCCGGGGGATCCTGTCGCACATCTAAAAGCCGCGTCAAGCCCCAGGCAGCTGTGATCGAAAGCCAAACAACCTATCAACTTTCAGCGAGACGTTTTACTAACCAGCACAACAGGCTCGCTTACCTCGGTGAAAAAGGATGCAAATAGCTCTAGGTATAGACGCCCAAAGATTCGTATTGCGATAAGCGGTTTAGCGAACATCAAGTCGTAGAGTGATGTTCCCAATTTGGTACACAACCAAACGTCTTTCCCCTCCACAATCTTTTCGAGCCTAGTCCGGGAGCTGTTCCTTGAAGCAGCAAACTTCTGTGACGCGGTTTTACTAACTTTCAGCACGCGAGATATGAATCCGAAAGCAATGAACCAGCAGGAGAAGACAGTTTCGAGAAAGTGACGGGTGCCTGATAAGTGATCATGCCAAGCGCATATTGCGTAGAGGAATTTGATCTGAATTCTTCCGACATCCGTCTTGAATGGCGTTCCGATGATAACCGCGACTAGAAGCATGATGATAATGCAGAACATCAGTCCCATCCGCCATACACAGCTTACCATGTGATTCACGTAGAAGTTTCTCAAATATGACAGAGCAGCTAAGTGAGTCACAGTTGAAAACCAGCTATGCCATTGCCATTGGTAAGCCTAGTGCTGATACGCCTAGCCGTGCATAGCATTCAATTGGGACTCACGCAGTATATGTAATCATCAACCAGTGGTATCGGGACAGGGACCGAGGTAGGCCGTGGTAGGCACTGATGAGAATCGCAAGGCCAGTGACAATCTGAATGTCACTCATGTTGAGAACAAGCTGACTTTTGTTAGTATTGAAAATGTCGAGTATGTTGGATAGTGCACCTTATTCAGCGCCTTTTCCATCTTTATTCCGCCATTATGATTGTTCAACCACTCAAAATTGGTGCCTAGAAGTGACATAGCCCCTCGCAGTCGTTTCAAAACGACGACATCTACTACGTTGGGGACCGAAGACCTTTTGTGTCGTTCCTCTGGTCCCCGGAAAGGATCAAGTGTTGGGTCATAGGTGAAGATGTAATGGCCGATCAAGATCAATACTATCAGACAACCTGTTCCGACAAATCCGATTAAGACCTGGGCAACAATCAGCGCCGTATCCAAGCTCAAGCTTAGTCTTTACGTACTCCTAACCCGCTGACATCGGGATTTCCAATATCTGTGACCGGTACAAACTGGCTGCAAAGTTCTGATGTCGATCGTAGGTGCAGTATTTGCGCCATTACCATTATGCCCTGACGGGCTTTGCCGTTCAGACAAAGATGGCCCGATGCTGGAGTGAAATTAATGCTGCAAGACGTCAATCAAAGCGAGGTAATGTGTCAGGCTTTATGCTCGTGGCATGCGCCGTAGGATTTGAAGTGTCAGCCATAGCTTGAACCCGTTAGAGGGGACTAGGAAGCTGAGCCACTCGCTTGCAGTCTGACGAATGCAACCATCCAATTGTTGTCGAATCAAAGGCCTTGAAATGCAAAAAAGCATGTATGAAGATTAGGCATCAACGCGACGATCATCTAGGTATCCTGTGCCAGGCTGCTTCAAAGAGGCTGTGGCTGTGCTTGTATGGTTTCGAGGGAATGGGGAAATACGTTATTGTTCTTTCGCATCCAACGAAGTAGCGATGTCGACGGTGACGATAGTCGAGTATTGATGAGCCCAACAAAGGCCGAGTGTGTAGCACATGAAGACACAAGAATCTAAGTAATACAAGACCAAGGACGAGGTAAGTTCCGAAACTGGTCATCCTTTGCAGAGTCTCTCTACGCGACAGGAAGGATGGCATGTACAAAAGCATCGCGTGTCCATATGAAACGTATGAATGCACCGAAATTTCCATTTGTATTAACTATGAACTTCCAATAGCCCCTTTGCCCCGACCTATGTGTTGATGTTTCTCCCTGATATGTCGCATGAGATTGTCTCGACGGGTGCATTTCTTGACACAACCAATAAACGGACATGGTCCGCCATCGCTTGGGATCTTGTTCTTGGGATTCGCAGCATATACTGTATGGGCACTCCGAACATGTCGATACATCTTCTTCTTATCCGAGAAGAATTGGCTGTGGCACCCTGGAACGGGGCAAGGTATTCTGGGTTCGTCGTGAAGTCTTTTGTTATGTTTGCTGAAAAACAACGGGTCAGCCAGTCAGCTTTGGAAGAGCATGTAAATTGAGGGAAACAGTACTTTAGCTCTGTGTTCCTGGGGAAGCGGAGGCCGCAAGGGATGCAAAACACCGGCCCTTTGCTTCGTTTGGTGCGATAGGTCTTCTCCTGAACAGGCTGGCTTTCTACCCGATTAGGAGGCGTCACAGGCTCCTCAGAATCTCCCGAACCACTGTCTCCTGAAAAGGATGTGTCCCCCGGCGTCTACAAACGCGGGTACACGTCAGTTCCAAGAAATGAGGTTGAGGTGATATCTGAGGAGTGCAACGACACCGGGTTCACCGTCTCATCATCCAGAGTGGTGTATGGGTATATAAAGGGTCTAAGAGATGTCAGTTCTGCCCCCGAATGAAGCCAGGACCAGCTTTTACCCGAGATCACTCTCATCATCCTCTTCACCCGACCACAAGAAAGCATCTTGGGCCCCAGCTCGAAAGATGTGGTCGAACCCCCGGTCCATGACCACCTACTTTCGATTCCGATCAATATCCAAAGCAAAGAAGCAGTCAGACGTTTTCTCGGGTATGCGAGTAATGCTTGAGTCAGAACTCTAACAGCAGCTAGAAATGTTGGAGGCCGGAGGGAGATGTATTAATGGAACGTCAGAGGCGTGATCTTGGTCAAACCAGAGGTACAGAGAGATCTTGCTACGACACTATGTAACCAACGGTGAGATAAATGGAAAAAGGGGGCCTCCAAAAGGACCGGGGATACAACCAAGTTGAGTTCTTGGGCCGCTTTCTGCCTATTCCCCGACGACTCGGCATCTTGACACGCAGACCCCGAGCACTCCACGCCACATCAAAAGCCTGATTAGCATGCTGTGGTGACATCGTGGAGCTCTGGACGGTGTGAGTGGGCGATTGGAAAACGGGCTTGCATCTGTGTTGGATGGCAGCAAAGTATAACATTTCTTTTTCTCGGTGTCGTTTCTCACGCTGGTTGGCCCCGACGACATGCCGGCATGCATTGCAGACTCCTGAATGACGGCAATGGACGCGAACCTCCAGTGCTATCGCAGAATCAATGAGTCCAAGTACGCAGATCGTTCCAACCGCTTGCTGGCCGGTCAACATGCAGCCATGTTGGCTGATACGGGCTGTGCTGCATGGCGACCTGACCGGCCATGTTGGTTATGTATCCAGAGCCGGTGTGGCTTTGCACCGCATAATCTGGGCCAAAGTTTGGGCCAGACAGCTAGGCACCCTTCAATTGGAGTATGTCATTGGTTAATTAGTGGTTCCCTCCAAGTTGCAGTCTTGAGGAGTGGAAATCTGGAGATGCGAGTAGAATCGACGTTGGTGATCCCACAGCAGAAGTGGAAAAACACGAAATGTCGGGAGGACTTTCCACTTTTGAGAACTCCCAAAGAAACATGTCTGACGTCAGCTTTGTTGGACTTCTCTATCACATAGACAAGTATTTTGGACTTAAAAACCCGGGCCTCAGTCTGAGCTGGATATCTTCCTAGTCTATTCATACTTACCATCTTCTGTTGAATTGTCGATGACGAAAGCCTACGCATAATTTCATTACTTCATCGATACTCTAGTCTCTTTCTGCTACCTGTTTACACGCTACTGCGCTCGAGGAACACTCAATTCGACTCTATCATCTTGAAAGTACCCTTACATCGAATATGTCTCAGACTCCGAACTTGGCAGTGCAGCCTGTTGCTGTTGACCACCAGCGACTTTTCTATGAGCCAGTCGTTCTCGAGTATGCTCTCCAGATCGCCTGTCGGGGCGGTCGGGAGGTCTTCAATGAGACACCCATCATGGAGAATGATTCTCTCACGTCTCAGAAACAAGCCTTTCATTGTTTTGTTGACAAGCTGGCTCAGGTATGCGACAACAAACGTGGCGGTGAGATGGTCACTGCCTTGGCTGTTCTTAATGGAAGCGACCACACGAAGTTTGTCTTCGCTTCCAACGAGAGAAATGACGATGAATTGGCCGAGACCCGTGACTTCATTCACAGTCTTCTGACTCTGGTGGGCAAGAACCCAGCTAGCCTGAAGCCCAAGCCTCTCACCAAGCAGGTGCTCTGGAAGATCCTGCACTTCAACATGCTTCGCTTAAATGACTATTTGAACAACTTGGTCAAGTATCTCAATGAGTGCATCGCTGATTGCGACAGAAGGCAGTCCATTGGGAGTAGGTTTATTCTGGGCGAGCCCCCTTTGTCATTCCGTTTCTGACTGGTTACTAGCTCTCAAATCGGAGCTTGATAAGCTTAGGAAGAAGGCAGATTTCGCCCGAGACTCGGGCGCAGTCCAAGATAAGAGTAAGTCATTGCAAGCATACCAAAGTATTGTTACCATGAGACTGACGTGTTCAATAGTTTTGAGTGACTGTGAGAAGCTCATCAAGAGCGTTGTTGCCATCAAGAGCAGTCCAATCGAGGTTGCTATCAAAGCCCACGCCAAAGATGGGTCCATCAATTCTTCCGATTCTTGGTGTGAACTTCGCCACTATCTCGGACGACTGTTGTCATTCCGACAGGCAGCGAACGTACTAGTCGACGCAAATGATCGCTTTCCGGACATGTTGAAAGCGTTCAAGATCACCTCGATCCCATCAAGCCGTCAGGCGCCAAAGCCTATTGCCAAGTCTCGATCCGTTACAGCAGTCTCGATCGTCGAGAACATGATTGCGGATGACGACGAGGAGAAGTCTGATTTGTTGGAGAAGGCACTCGAAATGCAAAGATTCGGCGTCAACGACATTATCCTCGCGCAAATCAGCAAGCGATCTTTCAGACCGCGAGTCCATGCCGAAATCCTAGTCCACAACTACCTGTTGGAACAGGGCCTGCAGCATCCTCGGGAGTACTGGAACAGTTGGAAGTACATTGGCAGCAGCAAGCCTACCTGTAAGCTCTGCCATTATTACTTCGACATGCATCCGGACAAGGTGTCTGTGAGGAAGCCTCATTTCAACCTCTATCCGAATTGGCGTCTTCCAGGGCTTTTCGAGAGCAAGGACTTTGGGGCTCCCGACCCAAAGATAGTCCGATTGCTTCAACAGATCACCGAGAGAATTCGAGATGATGCAAAGACCACTCTGGAAGAGAGAAGGCCAGTGGGCAGAAACCATGATTCTAACACTTACACTACTCAACCCCACCTTACAAGTGTCAACAGCCTCACACGACATCTGCTCGCACTTTCTGTCAGATCTCAGGATGACAGCAGTGGCACATATGTGGACGCAGATGATTACAATCAGGAGAGTGACGATCAGGGGAGTATGCAAGGGGAGAAGGGATTAGAATTCGCAGAAGAAGCCGATGAAGGAGTACCGGTCATGGATGGTCATTATTTGTAAATGTGTTTGAGCGCGGTCAACTTCAACTTAGGATATTGTGATGTGGCAGAATGTTCATAAGGTAGTTTACAAGAGTATCGTTACCAATCTTGGTACAAGAATTTGTCTGTGACATAGGGAAAAGCCTCACATGGCTTAGTAGGGAGCCGGGGTAGGCTCAGCAGTCTCAGGCTCAGCAGTGCTGGAGCCATCGTCGCTAGCAGTGGTGGTGCGCACACGGGTCTCGAAAGTGGAGGGAGCGTCGTCGCCGCCGGCCTTGTTGCCGCCTCCGATGCCCGGGATCGGGAGAGCAGTCGGGATGATGGCACCGATGCCACCGCTGGCTCCGCCGTTACCACCACCCCCGAGGAGCCCACCAATGCCACCCGCACCACCGACGGGGAGGCCAGTGGGGAGAATGCCATTGATGCCACCCTTGTCGCTGCCGCCGTAGCTGCCGCTGCCGCCGCTGCTGCCGCCACCACCGAGAAGCCCACCAATACCTCCCGCACCTCCACCACCGAGAATGCCAGTGGGAAGGACGCTGCCCTTATCGCTGCCGCCAAGGATGGCTCCGATTCCGCCCTCGCCGCCACCAGGGAGACCAGTAGGAATGATACCACCAAGGCCACCGGCGGCCTTGCCATCACCACCGGCCTTGCCGCCGCCACCGAGAAGGCCTCCGATGCCGCCCTCGGCGCCGCCTCCTCCCTTGCCACCGCCGCCGAGGATGCTGCCAATGCCGCCATCAGCACCGCCGGAGCCCGAGCCCACGGCGGCGCGGCAGTGGCCGCTGCGGAGCGCGGGGGCGGGCGGGGGGGGGGACTAGAGCGGGGGGGGGGGG
>JAKMWZ010000512.1:0-22014 GCA_025328985.1 Colletotrichum sp. SAR11_239
AAAAATAAAACAACAAACTAACTAGGGCTCGCTGGGCTTTTCCACCAACCGCACCCAGCCAAAACATATTTCTTTTTTTTTTTTTTTTTTTTTTTTTTTTTTGGCTCTTGTCGCCGTCTACATTTTATTTCAGCGGCTGTAACCTTCAGAGTTTGTATGGTCCTGTAGTGAAAGAGTGAAGAATGTTGGCATGAACGCACACACACTCGTTGGCACAACAGTCCGATATCCCCCAAACTGAAAATGATGCCAAAATAACAACAGACACAATAGCATTTCAGTGGACGGCGACGAGGCAAAACACACTGCAGTCGGCGTCCATCTTGGCTGCTGGTTGCTTGCTACTAGAGGGGGTCGGCGACGGCTTGCGACGGTGTGCGAGCTTGCACTTGCAGGCTGACAGGGAACAGCTAACTATGCAATGCTGCCCTCCCCTCACCCCCAGTCCCCCGTCCTGAAGCATCATCCCCCCTCATCCTTTCAGAGCTTCCCCTCAGGGAAAGAGGGAGCTTTGCGAAGCAGGAGCCAGCTCCGTTCCAACTTTTTTTTTTCTTTGGTCTTCTCTGGCCTGCTGCTGCGTTCGGCCTGCAACCGTCACGGTTACCCTTTCCACCCTCCCCTACTGCGTGCCCCCCCGTGACCTGATCTGACCGCTGTTATTGCTGCTACGGCGGCGGAGGGTTTGGAGCGAATGCGACGCTCAGAGTTGCCAAGGGGGGGTACCATAGTAAGTTAACCTAAGCCACGGCCGGCGGACTCCACGTCACGACTGTAGAACCCGTACAGACAGGACAGGGGCCCGTCAACGGCCGCAGGTGTTGACAAAATACGTGTAAAAAGGGCCCCCAGGTAATCTTCTGATACTGAAGAAACCGACGATCATTGTTCGAAACAGGCCTTAGTCGACCTCACCGTACCCAGGTCTAGATTGCCAGCTCAGCTGTCGTGACCGTCGATGTTTTGCTGTATCCGTCGTCAATATTTCTCCAAGCTTCTGGCGGCCCCCACCAGCGGCGGCGCTGCAGCAGTTGGGTTTGAGTTGATCTGCGAAATGCCTGATGGAAGCTTGAGAGACACTTTGGGGGCCGAATGGGGTTCCAAACAGACGGAAATAGAGGCAAGACCAAGCCAACAACAGCCCATTTACTGCCCAACCCCCTATTTTCGTATTTCCCCTGGACGCTTGTCCTGTTTCCCTTTTTCATGTGAGATGAGCCGCTTGTCGGGCGTAGATTGCATCACCATCATGGCCAACAGGTGCAAACTGGCAACACGGAATAACAAGTCCCATCGGAGCGGACGAAACAAAACTCCAAGTCCGCCGAGACGGCGGGCGAGCTACCAGCCCAGTCGTCGTCGTCGTCGTCGTCACGCCCCTCACGCTCTAAGCCACTCGATCAAGAGGTCTTGGTTCGTTCTGGACAAAGGTTCCCCTGGCGTATCCGGGATCCCTGCTCCGTTGGTCAGTTAGGGGGGCGTGGGAGATGTGAAGCCAGGGGGTGTGTATCTGTCTCCCCGCCTGCAGTGCGTGTGTGGTTGCTCGTAGTCGCTGCGTCTGCGGCGCTGGCGTTGACAGTGGCAGGACGCAAAAGCCAACGGTCTGCGCAGAGACGCACACACAACGTCGACGCACGTTCACGCATTTGCCTCTACACGCGGAAGCAAACTCCCTGGGCGGAAACAGATATGCATGGAACTCAGGCGCATACTTCCAGGCAGGGTCACTCTGGCGACAGGCAGAATGGAGCGCCACGGGGAACAGAGAAAAAAGTTCTCCAGCAGGACACAGCAATAGGAACCGTCTGAAAGCGTCCGCCCTGCGATCTCTTTCGATCCCAACACGCAACGCGGCGCCCCACAGCGCATGTTCCACTAAACGCGGGAAGCTCAGGGCGCTGTTCATGCGATGATGCTGCGTTTGAGGATAGGATAAGCGGACTTTTGGGGCCTATGGCGCGCCGCGCGGTGGATAAGAGGGTGTTTTTTTGATAATGGGCTATTTGTTGCTGCGTAGGATGTGCTTTGCGCGCCAGAAGGGGGCTACTAGGGTGGTTGGAAATCGAAAAGTGATCTCGGCGTTTGTAGCGGAGGGCGGGACGGGATGTTGTAAACCCCGTGGTCCGACGGTGGAGGCCCCCATATGAGTCGACTTTTTTTTTTTTTTCCCACTGCAAAATGCGAGGGCGGAATTAGCCTCATGGTCCTGTGGCCGGGTTTGAGAGTGTGTGGATTATGGATTTTCGGTTTCTTGCTGCTTCAGGTGTAGGGCGGAAGAAAAAGTCGTTCACGGACTTCCAGACCGATGACATTGTTTGAAGGGGCTCAGACAAGCGTGGGCAATGGCACCTTGTGAGTTCACGTGTTGGGCTGGGCGGGCTTGTCTGAGTTGGGTTGACGATGCTGGGGAATCCCTGAATTGGGTATTGTTTGGGGTTCAGGAGCTTTGTCAGCGGACAAAATTGGGTTTCTCGAACAAATGATGAGCGCCGTGGCCGACATTGAAGAAGGCCTGAGAGTTTCCCACCCAGCCAGTTGTGGATGGTGAGAGTGGTGGACTGCCGTCGAAGTAGAGTGCCAGCAGCGGAACGCCCACCTCGAAGTCTAACGTTGTGCGACGTTCGGGGCAACGTCGTCCTCGTTGTCGGACAAGGCAGCCATCAGTCGGGCGAAACTCAAGGACGAAAAGGCCTCTCGGCCGCAGGTCTTCGGGCTTCTCGCACTCGGCATATTACTTGATCGCCCTGTAAGGCGTGTCATTGGTGCCAGTAGCAGAGTACTATGCATAGTAGTGTAGCAGTCGTAGTGTACGTCGTACACTAGTGAGGGAGGGCGATTGATACGGCAGAGAGATGGTGTGGGTTAATTCCGGTGACTGACAGTGGGTCGAAAGGCGGTGATTAGATGGTGTTATTTTTGCCCTCTTTTTCCTTCTCGACTTTTTCTCTGTGTTGCTCCATGTCCGCAAGCAGCCAGTCGGGCTGCAACACTGTTCCGCCCCGTCCCACTCTGTCCACATCGTCGGGATCGGAGAGAACTGGGGACCAGACAGTGAGTCGATGACCAACCGCCAACGTGGTGGGTGGTCCCCTGACAGGGTGACAGGGGCCCCGTATTTTAGGCAGGCGATCGCAAAGGATCGGCGGCCAGCTGGACGAGGGCTGGGAGTTGTGCAGAGCTCAGTGCCGCGTTTTGTGCAAGCGTCGGCAGCTCGCGATGCCGAACGGGGGCTCATCGGACATCGCATACGCCGTATTGACACCGGCGTGGAGCGGGCAGGGGAGGCTCCCGCAGTATGCTGCGCACCGGCGACGAATCTGAAATTGGGCAAATGGGTAGGGCCAACATCCACCGGAATCCATGATAAGCTGGATCCCCGACCTGACCTCGTCGTCCGGGGGGTGATTGCCTCGCATTAGGGTAGAAGCCAAGACGAGGAGGCAGATGACACATATTGGGTGTTTATTTCGAAAAAAAAGTTTTCTTTCTTTCAGGTGGTTCAATCATCAGCCGTAACCCTAAGATGCAAGTCGCGCTTGTCGATGATTTGGGTGGGCGTTTGATTGGCGCATGTCTTGGCTTTTTCTTGGTATTCCTGGGCTCGTGGTCCGCGGGCTGGCGGGCTCGGTGGCCGGGCGCCGGTTTGTCATGCGGCGGCCGGGCTCGGGGTCCTTTCAGGGTTCCTAGACTTTGGCCCTAGGGATTTGTTGGCGCCCGAGGACACGTTTGCGTCCATGTCTCGGGGTCAGACTCGGTCGCTCACTCTGAGTCGGGGTGAACGGTGACGGAAACGGTGACGGCTGCCGCGACGGGTGAGTGCGGGAATCCCACGTGGATATCCGGGGGATTATCTTGAAGAGTGTGCGTACCTGATGCTGATGCGTACATGATCCAATGATTTTCATGATGCCATGTCTGCGTCTCACTGCCTTGTTCAATGTCGGGGCCGCATCTCGAGGTGGTTTGATGTTCTCGGGGTGGGGGGGGCCAATTGGCGATGGGACCTCGGGCCCGAACTCCTGAGGAGAGTAATGGAAAGGCGGTGCTGTGCGGTGCGGTGTGGAGGATGCAAGGAGAAGATGCTCCTGCGCTTGTTGCAGTTCCTCCGTCGATCCGTACGGGAAGTAGCTGTCGGCCGTTGTTTTCGATCGTAGATTCAAGCAAGGAAGTAAGGAAGGAAGGAGACACCCGCACCCGTGCACCTTCCAGGTTGTTCTTTGCGGGAGGCCTTCCCCTTCCTTGATTGCAATGGAAGGAACCATCGCGATTGCAGCTGCCTTGTTTCGATGTTTCGGTCTCGGCACCTTACTCCAAGAGTGCAGCAGCTCGCACCCTACTTTCCTCATCCGTCGATGCACCTGCGACATTGCATATTATCTACCTACCTTACCTTACCTTAGGAATCACTCAAGGCAGTTACCCTCGTTGGCGGGACTGCCCGACTGGCAACGCACCTGCACCTGCACCTGCACCTACACTACTCATGGAAATAACACGAATTGTGCAGGAACGCGGGCGATTGGCCCGCTGCTGCATCCTCGCATCACTTCCCAATTGCGAATCCCGTTCCCGGATCATCACCTCGGTAGGTACTTTGTCACTTGCCTCTTACCTCCTCCTGTCTCGCGAAGATGGACCTCCTGCCGTGTCAGTCATGGTGCTTGACTTGTTGTGCCTGTCAATCAAGCTTGAAATGGGCTGACAGCGAAAGTGACAGGACTGGGCATGGCCTGTCTATGTCATGTCAAGGCTGTCGCAAGTTGTCAGTGCCATGCCATGTTGACAGCACATGCAGTCCGTCAGTCAGGTACGAGTATTCTGATGGAGACGTCTCCAACTTTGCGAGCGTTGCCCTGTGCCTGTGCCTGTGCCTGTGCCCGCCCAGGAACTGCGTAAGTTCCCTTATTCCCCATTCCATCCCCAAACTCCGTACTTACGCCCCATTGATAAACGCGTATTAGCGTATTCACCTCACCCGCCTGCAGCTGTCAAACATCCATCTCGCATTGCTCGGATTGTCTCGTCTGCCCTCGTTTTCGGTCTCGCGGCTAGCTAGTCTCTCGCTTGGTGTAACAACTGTCGCTGCTGCGACCACCGCCACCACTGCCTCACAGCCATCGCTGCTGCGAAACGAAATGACTCTCGCCAATTACTGCACGATGCGAAGTGCGAGGGCTTGCTGCTCGCTGTCGCAACTCACATGCCCTTGAATCTTGACAAGCGAAGGGGGGGCGTACGACGCAAATAATTACATTGTGGCTCGACAAGGTGGCTCCAAGAGTCCAAGCGACCCCAATTCGAGCTTACACTACACTATTCGACGAACGTACAGACATAAGCTGGGCAACCATGTTTTATCCTCCAGCTCTGTGTCTTGGCCGACCCTTTGTCCCAAAACAGGTGGCCGTGCTAGCCTTGGGATGCTTGGCATTCTGCACCCGCCGTATTGGCATCTCGTCACTTTTACTGACTGCCGCCGAGGGAGATCGCCATCGCATTTTCGCATCCCTCGTTAAGGTAGACGCCAACCGAACCCACGCCCACCCTGTCAGTGTCATGTCAACCTCTCCATTACCCCGCTCTCTCTCTCGTTCCAGGGGAGTTGGTGAGATTGCAATTCTTACGGATTTGGCCCAGGCCTACGACAAGCCGTTGGCGCAGCATCTTGGTGTCAAGGGCCAAGAGCTAAGAGCCACAGAGTACCTCGAGAGACATCGAGTGACTTTGCCAAAGTCCCTGCATGTTTCTCCAGGTATTGACTCGATCCTACCCTCATCTACAATTGCATCTGCTGCTGCACAATTCCAGTATGGGCATCTTCACGCTGAATTACACCAGTCTTGGCACCCTGGGCTTTGCTTGATAAAGTCAGCACTGCCCCAACCACGGCGATATTTGACACCGCCCGCCAGACTGTGAGCCACTGTTATCCTCGTGGGCCCGCCAATCACCCGCTGTACAGCGTTCATCATTCGCCTGATTATCAGATGACGGCCATCATGGTCCCAAGCTTCAACATTGGCCTGCGAACTCTAATCCGCTGGACATTTGTCACGAAGTTCAGGAACTCTGCCCTGCACTAGGCCACAATCAATGTTACGCAAACGTGAGGCTTTGCTATCGTGGGACCCGAGTTCAGAAAGATCCTTCAATAAACGCGGCGCTACCAGGAGTCAATTGGCCGCTATGCGAGGGGTTTTGATATGGACGAGGCGGGGGTTGCCGCCCGACTGCTGACATCTTGTACCTCGTCAATTTGGAATCTCCAACGTCTTACTCTTCCTGGCTGAATATGGATGTACGAGCATGACGACGAGGGCAATCCTTCGAAAGAGCCAAGCTTATTTCTTTACGGAAGCCGCACAGGCTTAGATGCTGGCATTAGAATCCAGCCACTCCAAAGTCCCATAAGCAAACCCCGTCTCGCGAGGTGTCGCGTCCGTTCGAATGGGTAGGATTCCAGGTTACCGTTTATCGCCGCGGAGATCACTCTCTGCAACACAAGATCTGCCTGTAGGCTTGCCACGGCGGAGCATTGGAGGCTCACTTTGCATGGTAACCCGCAAGCGCTGACCCAGCTCGCAGGATGCTGGTGAGCCTTATTTCCAGAGTCGCCCTTTACACGACAGAAAGGATTCCAAAACCCATCGCCGCGTTGGCAAGACCAGTGCCAGTCGTTTGGTTCACGCTACACATACGCCATCATGCCATATCAGCACCTTATTCGGCCGTTAGCCAACCTTGATTCGCCCGGCAGACGGCTTCCCTCTTCGAGGAAGCAATCCGGGGACTTTCTCTGTCTCATCATAACAAGCCCGTCAGCTTACAAGCATCAAGAGGGCCAAAAGCTTAGTATGCTTGATATGCTGCCCAATTCAACAGGCAAGAACTGGCAAGAGATCCACAGCGGCGGCTCCGATGTGCCCAATCCACAACATCGCAGAGTTATTGTGGGCAGACATTTTGTCTCTTATTTCCAGTAAAGTTAAATCCCACCTAATAAGGACCCTGGTTTCATCCAACGTCAGCAATGGAGGGAGTTAGGATGCTAAATCCACGTTGTAGGCTCTATACCATATGGAGACATCGTGAGCAGGTCCCCGAGCCTCGGACCCCTCTCCGGTCGGTATTGTACAAGTCCGCCAATTTTTCAAGCTTCATGATTTCTCACTAGGGACCCTGCGGCAGATGTTGACCCGACACTTCGGAAAGATCATCAGCCGGTGGGAGAACCCTCGCCGTTTATCTGATCAAAACAGGCACAAGAAACCCGAGGTGGAGGGCAGCGATTACTCGGCCGCAGGCATACGGTCTAATCAATAATCAGATCTCCGAAGGTTATTGACTCGTGCGGGTCGGTCCAGCCCCTGGGCCACTGCGTTTTGTCATCAACGGCGACCTCCTCCACGGACGGCCGAAATCTTCGGACGAAGGTGACGCCGTCCGTCGCCGCTGTCCCTCATCTTCCCCTCAGATTAAGGACGTTGAGATCTGCTATCCGTAACGGAAAGGTGGAGGACGATCGTTGGTGGGAAGGGGAGGGGCCGAGGAGGGCTAAACAGACACACGCACTCTCAAAACTCTGTTCTGCCCATCGTCATCTTGCTTGCGCGCGCGCGCGACTCGGGGTTCATCTTTTCTCATCAACCCAAACGAGGCCCGAAATGGGAGAAAATAAACCCCAAAGACCAGGACCCTGGTCCCATGCCCCGTCCCCGTTGCAATGTTGGTGGTGGGTGGTGGCCGGCGCGTCGCCGTCTCCATGGACGGGGTTGTCGCGCGCCTGCAGAGAATTAAGGTTAATCGGCACCGATGGGCATACGACGTATTACCGGGATGCCACCTGACCCAAGCGTCAGGTTTGACAGCGTTCGTCTTGCTACTCTATTCGTACCGGTAGGTCGCCGCAGTATGGGCTTTTGGGTTTCGTAGGGGGGGGCGCGCGGTCTAGGGCGTCCCCTTACAGACATTGGCAATCTGTATGATTAACGTTACTTGCCTTTCGTTAGTCTGCTCTCCCCTTGCCCCCTCATCCCCGACCCGCGCGGCCGGGGTCCGGGGTGCGGGCTTTCTGCTCATCTTTTTCTCCGCTCCGCGGCCGTTCGGTCTCGGACCTTGAGGGCCTGAGAGGTGTCAGGGCGGGTAGCATTCAGGGGTCAACGCCGGAGGGAGAAGGATAACTCATCAACGGCGACCGTGGTTCCTCCGAACGTTGTTGCGATAGTAATCGGGTAAAGGCTACTGCATCGTACAAGTCCCGAGCCAAGGCAGACTTTTAGCTGGCATTAGCGAAGAGTGTTTGCTTGTGAGCTGCCTGAATAGTACTGGACTCGTGTCTTTGGTTTTCCGTATACTTTCTGAGGCGGCCTCGTCATCGTGTACAATCGTGAATGCGAAATAGGGGCCTCGGGGGGAGGTGGAGGAGGCTCGGGGCGGCGGCGGGCGTCTATCTCATGTTCCTAACTCCCCAAACCCGAGGTTGGGATGATTAATCCGCGGGAAGGTCGAAGATCACTCAACACAAGTCCGCCGTTTGATGCATATGAGGGTCAGCCCCGTCTTGCCGCGGAGGATAAGGTAGGCAGGAAAAGCACGGGGCAGCCGACGCGGAAAGGGGGAGACTTCCCCTTCCCCGTCCGTCTCTGTGCCTGGTAAGGTCCGCCCCGTCGGGTGACCGAGTCAAGCTGGCGTTCTCGAACTGTCTTTTGACGAGGAAAGGCAGAGAGCGAGCGAGAGGGCTAACCCGAGGGAATGGAACCGTGATCCCTACACACCCCCACGAACATGCATGAGGCGTTGATCTTTTCTTTTCTCTTTTGCTGATACAGGGGCCGCGGGGGATGGGAAACAGACTCTCGGGTTTGAACAAGTCGAGTAACTGCGCCGATGACGAGAGGTATGCATCCCATCGGTAACCTGCCTTCTGGTTTTTGCGCATGTTTAGTTTAGCCTGTTGTACAGTTTGCGATATGGTGTTTCTTGTAAGGCATTCTTGTGTCGTATGATACCGCGCCCTCGGTTTCGGTATCTCGTTGCTTGTTTGGGTCATCCTACACCCCCCTCACTATGTCTCTATCGTTCGACTAGCCCATGCCCAGAGAATGATTATGATCATACGTTTGAACCGGCGCCTTGGCCCCGAGATACTTTGTGAATACCTGTCAAAGGGGAGGTCCGGGCTCCGGTTCAGGGGGAAGCGAGCAAAGAGAGTGATGATCTGCCTTGCTTGTGGGGTGTACCTTCCTCCCGCCCCGAGGGTCCTGTGAGCTTGTTTGCGGCTTGCATTGGGGTCGTCTTAAGGTTTGTGGTGATGGCTTGGAAAGGCTGGGCGGGGGGAGCGAAGGGATGAATAGGGACGACGGGCCGGGGAGGGGAGTGGGAGTGGGATGGGGATGATGAGACCAACTGTTGGGGGACCGTCGTGGGGTTGAGAGGTGGGCGGAAACGGTTTTGAGGGGGAGGTTCCGTTACGGCGGGATTGAGGGATTGTGGTTTCTGTGTTGTGGTTCATGTCGGCCAAGACTTGGGGTTTGTCCCGGAGATCGCTACGGGCCTTGCTGTGGCGGGTTGTTCTCGAGAACCGGTATCTTGTACGTCTCTGCCATCACGACATCTGAGTTTAATATCATGATCTCTTTCTTCTCCTATCTGAAATAAACTCATGTTGCCACAGGAAACTGGCTGAATTCATGCCATGCATGCTCAGAACGTAGACTGCTGAAACTCCTTTTCCTTTGAGCAAGATCTTCGTACACTCAGACATCACCGTATGATCTTGCTGAGTTTTAAGCCGCAATCGAACGGAAAGAATGCTGTTGCGATATTCTCATAGCATTTCTTTCTTGAAGAAAAGCACGGTTTCAAGATTTTCACTTCAATGCCCTTCAGCTGATTGCTTGCCTGGCCACAAGTGTGATCGTCATGAAACACATGGCCTACCGACGTTACCCGTTGTGTTCCTGTTGAAGTCAATGATTCTTTAGTATATTTCTCGGGAAATCCCCCAGGCAGCTGGTACAGCCATGGAATGCCGGGTCGTTGCACACCGCACATGAGGAGGCTGGCTTGCGTAGTGTTGCGACCAATCCTGATTTTCGAATTAGTGCCGTATCACCAGCACAACCTTAGCGAAGAGATATCAACTTTCCCCCTCCAGTACGGACATGAGAAAACTATGTGATCAACACGGTTGAGACGCTAGTTAATGGTTAACCCTCCGTAGAAATCATCGTTCAAGATGCACGTCGCGAGATCGAACTCGTTTCGACGATATTGCCGGGCTCAGTAACGAGATTTAGGCAAGCAGCACCACATATTATGACCCGCGGTTTCAAGGGTTCTGTCTTAGTCTGATGGATCTTTCGGACAGCCAGGGGAAGATGCAACTTACTCATGAGGCCTGCAGGCGCAACCTTTACCCCAGCTGCCTCGCGAGTCACAAGCTGCACTGGATCTGAACCATGTCGCAGATCTTTCTTTTTCTTTGGACGTTCATACTTCGGCTTAGTCCAGGCTTGTTTCCATTGGAGTTGAAACTCGGGGTACTGGCGGCCGGGACTTTCTAGGAGAGAAATCTCGGGCAGCTCTCCTGTGGCGTTAGAAGATACCGAATAAAGATTACCATTAGCATTCATCTGCAGATGCCAAGATACTTACTTCACAATGAAAGACCTTCGAAAAGAGTTTAATTATAAAACTCGAAGAATCAGGTTGCGTTCTAGTTGATAATTACGCAGCACAAAAATTGGACGAGTGATAACAGTCCCTGATTCTAGCCGTTCTTGATAATAGGTCTACTGAAAAGCAGATATGGCCCACTTGGTCATCGCTGATGCCACGGAAACTGAGGAAGTCTTGGGAAAGTAGCTGGGCCAGCTGATGATCGTATCCCAGTATTCCGTTCAACACTCAAAACAGCAGACATCTATCCGTTAAGCCTATGTACATGTGTTTTTATTTCAGCGTCTCGAGATTAGATGCCATTTAACTACTCAGAAATTACATATGGCTTTCAAAGCGCAATTATGGAATGCCTCGCGAGCAATCGTGAATGGAACATCAATGGATCAGGCTGTATGCCTTGCATAGCACCCGTAGCGCAGCAAGAGAGCGGCATTCATGTCCGATCAACCCTCAGAAGCGCCTGTGAATCAATCAAAGCTGCATCATGGGGCTCTTCAGTACGACACGTGACTTGTCACTGCTTGTGTGTTGTTCCACGAGAACCCCTTATCACTCGCCCACATTACCCCTCAGTCCGCGTCTACCTTATCAACCCATTCATCATTTCAATTGTGCCCAACATCTCTAGCAGCTCATGCTGCATTTCGGGAGTACCTTTACCTTGCGCTATTCGATCCTTACTTCTTTGAAATCGTCGCGTTTGTCGGCTTCGGCAGCGTGTCAACCCTGCTCCTCAAGTCACCCCGCCCGCATCCATAATGGCTGACGTGGTCGGAATCATTGGCAGCGTCGTCAGCATATTGACGGCTGCTGAGGTAGCCTACAGCAAAATTAAGTCGATGAAAGGACTACCTGAAGCATTCGCTGAAGTCGCCCTGAGGGTGCCCCTTGCCGAACAGATCTTGAGCGAAATTGAATCCCGATCCCGCGACGCTCCGGAATCCACGATCCGAGTCCTCCTCCCAGTCATCAACTCCTGAAAAGGGAATGCCGAGGCCCTGAAGACGACTTTGGAGAAACTCAACCCCGGAGATTCCACAACAGTATGGAGTCTTGACAAGTACATTTCTCTGATCAAGAGCCGTGGCAAGAAAGGGCGGGTCGAAGATCTGATGAAGAAGATTCTTCAGGACATATACACCCTTGCGAGCCATAAGACGATCAATGCTGCAACTTCAGAGCAACTTAATGAGCTGAAGGAAGCTATGGAGTTGGTTGGGAAAGCTGAGAAATCTGCACCAGATGAAATGTTGGAAGAGTTTGGCAGCGTCAGCATCTCTCACGGTGGGCAAGGGCCCATGTTCAATCAGGTTGGCGACTACAACACAACATGGAATAACTTGGGTCCTGGACACATAAATAACATTAACGGAAATGCTCAATTTGGGTCTACCCCAGGTCAGTAGAAACGTGGAATCCACATTAGTCTTTGCATTATATTCCATTGAGGAAATTCCTACTTCTTGTCGTGACCAAACAGGAGACACCTCAAGTGCCTTTCTTGACATGCAGTCATGCTGACACACCCGGGTTCACAGGTCAAAAAAGGCGAGAAGCCTTGCGTCAACTCGACTGCGCATCGTACGAGGACCACAAGAATCGGAATCCTGAGGCCATGACCAACACATGCGAATGGTTCACTGAGCACTCAACTTACCAAAACTGGATGATCAGCCTGGATGAGAGTTTTCTTTGGGTTTCTGCAGACCCTGGTTGTGGCAAGTCCGTTCTGGCAAGGTACTTGATCGACCACGCATTGAAAACGTCGAAAGTGATCTACTTCTTCTTCAAAGACGGTCTTGACGATCAAGATAATGTGGAAAGCGCCTTGAAGTGTTTGCTTCATCAACTCCTGAAAGACAACCCCTATCTGTTCACAGAAGATGTACTCGAACTTTTCGAAGAACTCGGCGAGAAGAGATCAGGAGGTTTCAGCAGCCTTTGGAATATCTTCGCGAAGGTCTCACACGATATCGTCGCCACCACCATCTGTGTCTTAGATGCATTGGACGAGTGTAAAGCTGCCGGGTGGTCCACATTGGCGAAAGCACTCGGCGATCTTCACAAAAGCGGAAAGACAGCCATGAGGTTCATCCTCTTTAGCCGCCCTTATAACCAGATTCGAAGAACAATCAGGAATGGCCAGATGCCCCATATCAATCTTCGTGGAGAAGGTGAAGCTGAAATTCACAAGATCTCGGCGGAGATCAATTTTGTCGTAAGGCAGCGAGTTGAACACCTGGTCCGAGAATCAAAGCTCAATTTCAAGGAGCAAGAGCAGGTTGTTCAAAGACTCACGAAAGTGAGGAATAGAACCTATCTCTGGGTTCATGTTATCTGCGACATGCTCGAGAATCTTGAACGGGTCGAAAACAACAGTCTAGAAAGATTTCTTGACCGGCTGCCCGAGACAGTCGAAGATGCGTACGAGAAGATCTTACGTCAAAGTACAGATGTTCAAACAGCTAAGACGTTGTTACATATTATTGTCGCAGCTGTCAGACCCTTGTCAGTGGAAGAAATGGCGATGGCGATGGCTGTCAATGGTCAACAATCATTCAATGGTGAGTTCTCTATTATGAGGACTGAAGCATTTGCCGAAGGCATGAGAAACATATGCGGCCTCTTTGTGGTCGTTATCCACGGAAACGTTCACTTGATGCACCAAACGGCAAGAGAATTTCTCATTCGAGATACTCCATCTGGGCGTGGTCTCGAATGGGAGGCATGCTTGAACTTGCAGGAATCAAATCGAGTCATTACAAGGATATGCGTTTGGTATCTGCTCAACATTGGCTCCCAAAGTTTACCATTGCCAAGGCTTGAGGACACAACCGCATTAGATGATGAGGCCCAAAAACTTATTTTGTTCGACTACGCTTCGCGGTACTGGGCTTCTCACTATCGACAATCGAAGCTGGAAGAAAACTCGGACTTAGGTTGTGACATCTTTCAACTTTGCGACACAAGTTGGACAGGTTGGACGACCTGGTACAATCACTTCTTGAAGCATAACGGAGCCTCGCCTCTTAATAACCAAGCCTTGCCTCCCCATTTCTCTCCCAAATCAATTCAACTGGCTTCATATCTCGGGATCGATCATGCGGTCAAGAGAATACCTGTGAAAAGCAATTATAACCTTCACGTCAAAATTGACCGTGAGCGATTGTCCCCTCTGTACATGGCTGCTTATTCTGGCTCCTACAATGTTGTCATTATGCTGCTCAAGACGATAAAGAAATCTCAGGTCTATCACAAACGGATCAACATCGGCCCTGCTCTGACAATCTCATCGAAACATAGGCACGAGTCGATTGTCGAAGCACTTCTGCAGGCTAGCGGGACAAAGCTCCGTCGGAAAAGCGCGCAAGAGGCGCTGCTAGCTGCTGCGGAAAGGGGGCACGATCCCATCATCAGGTTGATCCTTTCCAGTAAACCATGCTCCGTATTGTGGAGAAATTTGTGGTTTGAAATAACCCGATACTTGCCACTCGCCACTCGTTACAGTGTTCTTGGATGCGCAGCAATGCATGGGCATCCAACAACAGTCAAAACAATTCTCGAATCTGGCAAGATAAGACCGAATGACAAGGATTGGGATGGCCAGACACCTCTTTCCATCGCAGCATACCATGGGCATGCGAATATCGTAAGAATGCTTTTGGAAACTGGCCAAGTTCGCATAAACTCACGAGATGATGACGGGCGTACGCCGCTTTCTTGGGCAGCAGGAAACGGGTTTGAAAATACCGCAAAAATGCTCTTGGACACTGGCCAAGTTGACATAGAGTCGCGAGATAAGTACGGGCGCACGCCGCTTTCTCACGCAGCATGCAATGGGCAGGCGAATGTCACAAGAATGCTTTTAGAAACTGGCCAAGTTGACGTGGACTCAAGAGACTACGAGGGAAACACGCCGCTTTTATTAGCAGCGGGATCAAGAAGATATGAAGTTATTGAGATGCTCCTAGCGACTGGCAAGGTTGACAACAATGCACGAAACACGGCTCATGTGACGCCTGTTGTCGCCGCATTGATGTTACCCTGTTTACGTGCAGCCAGTCTGCTGCTGGCCAGCGGCAATATCCACGAAAACCAGCTACACCCAGAACGCATTTTGTTTGCTGCTGCGAAGGATGATTTATCCACATTCATGCCCCTATATGAAGAGTGGTACGCTGAGCCCAGAATAATTAGCGGAAAGCCGTTGCAGGAGCATTCGATCATCGTGGCGTTTGAAAATGGGTCCAAGGACGTCATCGAGTATCTTCTCGATACTGGAAACTGGGATATCAATCGCGAATTCAACTGGGGATATTCACGCAGCGAAATGCGCCGCTCCCCACTTCTAGTAAAAGCTGTAGAAGCAGGCCAACTCGATGTTGTGAGTTTGTTACTGTCGAGAAAAGCCAATGTCCACGCGAAATCAAGTACAGATGGCGCGACAGCTCTTTCGATTGCAGTGGCGATGTCGCAACCCGACATCGTGAAAGTATTACTCCAAGTGGAAAAACCGGACCTCAGTCTCATATGTGAGAACGGCTTGACGACACGTCTGATAGCAAGAGTATCCTATGATCGCTTCCCAGATATGGAGGCAAAGAGGGAAGTTGTTGTCCTGCTGAACGATTACATACGCGCGATGTCGGATGGCGGAAAGGCGTTGCGAAATTTGGAAAGAAGGATCATTAAAAAAAAGGGTATTGAGCTGAGAAACCGAGGTATGAAATTTGACGATTCTGATGCAGAGTCATAGGAAGGAAGTTGGAAGGCAAGGCGAAGAAGGTTGGTTATGCATCGGGTTGGTGTCAGACAATGAATTCTCAATGGACGGCTTCTACCAATGCTGAAGGCAATAGGCGAATATCCATCTGTCGAGCATTGAGTCTAAAAGGCATTTCCTTTCCCGTAATTAGATATCTACGGTATGTATGGTGACCGAAGCTGTCGGTAGCCCAGTTGATCTTAACACTACATAAATGAGAAGCGCCCTTGCTAGAGTGCCTTATTAGCAGTTTTGATTTTGCTTGATGTGCTTCTAACACTGACAGAAGCATTTACTACAAAAAATGAGACCGCCTACTTTTCCTGTGCTAGAGCGACTCCTTTCCCTGCGGCTATACTGTATGATACCGTCGTCGTCGTCGTTGTTGCTATTGCTATCGCCGCCGCTACTATCGTCTTCGGTAGGGGCAATTATATACACAGGAGATGTAGCCGCGCCCACACAAGAAATCAAGGCGCCTGGTCTTTAAAAAGGCCCTATTTCGACTATGCTGTGGGCACTGTCGTCTTCACTGCCGTCGTCGCATTTACTGTATGCTCTCGTTGAATTCATACAACGCCCTCCCCCTCGGGTCACTAACCTGGCCAGCCAATCTTACTGATCAGAGAGATTAGCTACGTGAGCCTAAGAGATCCACTTTACTAAGGGATCTGACCGAAAGATCCCCTGTGATAGCTTTGTGCGAATGCAACGAGTATCTGCGGCACCATCATCCCCAACCGGCGGCGGCATTGCGTCACGTCGCCAGTGGTGCATCGAATGTCCCACTTCAAAGCGGGGCCGAACCGGCGGGGTGGACTACGCTTCTGGAAGCTGTCAGCATGAATAATCCAATTCTCAGCGGTCCAACAGCGAAAATTTCCATCGAATCACCACCTGCAGCCAACCGCCCCGCTGCCGCGTGCGAAGCCGCCTTAGGTAAGTGCTTAGACAGCTTCGCGGGGAGCATGTGTAAGACCCCTACAGTAGCCTGCGCCGGTACTGGCAACAGATATAAGCGGCAGATGAGATTTGCAAATGCTGAACAAGTATTCCAAACCAATTTTCAAGTTGATTCTCGATCTTGCTAGCTTCTCCATCCCGTGAAGCTCCATAGCGAAAGACAAGTATATATGCCTCGTCTCGCGACACTCACTGCGATTTTCGCTATTTTCATTTCCATCATCATCTTCAACACTCAACTCAAGAGCTTCATCACCGATTTCACAGCCCCACTTCTCAAGACGAACACCACCACCAGCATCACATCTCCGGACCCAGAGTCTATGCTCAACGCAGTCAAGAACACAATGTCCAAGACCCTTCACCACGCAAAGATCACCCCGCACCGGAGCGGCACCCGCGGCCACTCCGACCACGGGTGGCTCAACACCTACCACAGCTTCTCCTTCGCGGACTGGTACGACCCGCGCTTCAACAACTTCGGCGCCCTGCGCGTGCTGAACGAGGACCGCGTCAAGGCCAACAGCGGCTTCCCGACGCACCCGCACCGCGACTTTGAGATCTTCAGCTACATCCTCTCGGGCGAGCTGACGCACCGCGACTCCATGCTGCAGAAGGGCAGCGAGGGCGCCCAGAGCGACAAGTTCTACCGCATGCACCGCGGCGACGTCCAATTCACCACCGGCGGCACCGGCATCGCGCACTCCGAGATGAACGAGCACGGCCGCGACACGGTGCACTTTTTGCAGATCTGGGCCATCCCGTGGAAGCGCGGGCTGCCGCCTACGTACCACACCCGCCACTTCGCCGAGGAGGAGAAGCGCAAGGGCTTTGTGAAGATTCTCTCGCCGCTGAAGGCCGGCCTGGAGGCCACGCTTGCGGAGGAGAAGGCGGCGGAGCCGTCCATCCCGGATACTATCCCGATCCACGCGGACTTTGTCATGGGCGCCGGGATTATTGAGCCCAACAAGGCTTTTGAGTGGAACGTCGGCGCCAAGGTCACGCAGCAGACGAAGCGCAAGGTGTTTGTTCATTTGCCGATGACCAAGGGCGGCAAGGCCAAGATCCGGATTGACGGTCGCGATGATGCCATCTTGTCTGAGGGCGACGGCGCATTCGTTGACGCGGTCAATGCAGGCGACAAATTGAATGTGGAGAGCATTGGAGAGGCCGATGCCGAGGTTGTTGTTTTGGATACGGCGTAGACATTGGGCGGGTATACCACGGAAAGATAGACTTTGTTTGAGCGATTAGCATGTCACATTTACATACCAATACAAGAAATTGAATAAGCTCTGAGGCTAGCTGCGATTGATTGCCAATGTGACCGGAAAAGCCACTGAATGACGATGCGCAGGGCACAGCTGAAGGATCTTGGCAGTGACGTGCGACCTGCGCCGATGAGATGGGATGAATTGCTTGACCGCACACGCGTACGCAGGGTAGAAGAGATGAAATTCAGACGATATCCGTCATCGTCTTCGCCTTCCTGCGGGATGCTAATTTTGGTGGTCGCCAAGTTATCTCCCACTTCACGGTGAGGATTGTTTCATCGCCAGTCAGTCGGTTGCAGCTAATCTATGTGAACCGCACATGGGTGAGCCGCGGATAGAGAAGCGATCCATCTCGAGCCGCTTTTGGCGCCGCGCAGCAACGTTAATAGAGTGGTGATATATCGGAGGTGCAATGTGAAGCTGGCGATGTTGAGAATAAGCAGTGATGAGAGAAAGATGGTTCACCGTGGTGAAAGGCGAGAACCATGATCAATGATACAGTGTTCATAGTAATATATACAGTATAATGGTGTGGTTCCTGCGACAAATGTACAGTGCGAAGTGACGTAAAATGTGGTGCGGGGGATGCTTGACAAATCAAGCTTCAATTTTTCACTCAAGACTTTCTCCAAACTCACCACCACATATTTTTCCGCCACTGAGGCCATTCGCACCAGGAGACCACATAACAGGATCTCCCAGCCTTTCCGCCTTGCCGTCTCCCAAAATGCATCTCCAACCCATCGACAACACCGAAATAGAGCCCTTCACCATCGCCATGGATCCCGACCCCCGGCTCAACCCCGCCATGGAAGCGCAGCAGGACCCCTTCGACGACGTCTGGGGCTCCGCGCCAGGCTCGCCAACAGTCACCGCCCTCGACGCACCCGCGGGCGCGCACCCGTCAGACATGCCAAGGCTGCAGGCCGAACACACGACCGCCGGCTACCGCGAGGGCGTCACCGCCGCCAAGGCCACGAGCATCCAGGCAGGCTTCGACGAGGGCTTCAGCCTGGGCGCCGAGATCGGGTCCCTCGCGGGCCAGCTCCTGGGCCTGCTCGAAGGAATCGCCCACGCCTTGGACGATGGCGGCCAGGGAGATGAAGCCGTCGCGAAGGATGCGCGACGGGCCCTCGACGAGGCCAAAGCTGAGCTCAAGACTGACTCGATCTTTACGCCTGCCTTCTGGAATACCGACGGCACCTGGAAGTTCCACGTCGAGAAATCATCGTCATCGGGCGATGAAGAAATTCTCTTCTCCGACGTGGCTCGTGCCCATCCCCTCATTCAGAAGTGGACAAAGGCCGTAGATGCCGAGATTGAGCGATGGGGCATCGAACTCAATGCTATCGGCGACGCAGAGGACCACGAGAGACAGCCCAGCCCGGAGCGGGTGCCGAGCTCTGCGGTGCCGCAGACGAAGAAGGCGCTGGACTGGTGAAGTTTTCTTTGCTAGCGTCTGCTCAGGAGCACGGGCACCCAACATCGCCTTCTATTCCCCATCCAGCCTTTATGCGAATGAGGCATCGGGCCGAGCGGGTTTCTGTATGGAGATCTCAGCTACGGCGCCGCTGGCCCTACAGGAGCACATCGCTCAAGGATGCACACACAAAAGATCGATGCAGTTTCTAGTAAGTTGTCTTTAGATGGCTATGCAAAGTGGGAACCCATGATGCTAACCGCCCATAGCTGAACAAATTGCCGTAATATTACGGGTGTGTTATGACTCGGCTCTTTGATCTCCCCAGAAGGCGAGGAATCCCTCTCTTTACGGCTAGAGCCGAGTTAAATCGGACTCATGAGAGGGGGCCCCTTCGCAAGGAAACCACACTTTCTCGTCTCAGGTGTGGCGAGTGGTGGCCTCTTAGCCCAGCCGCAAGCGCAACGGTTGTGGCGTCAAGCCAGCCCACGAAACGAGGAGTCCCATGGCTCGGGTGGCTTTCTCTCGCTGTTCTCTGCATTTCCTATTTTTGAAAGAGGCCTGCTAGGTTTGGCTTCTTCGGGTGAATCCTGCAAGCCAAGGGAATGTTTGGACGAAATGTGGTCATGCCGCATGTCAGCTTCGCTGACAGGAAACCAAATAGTTTCGAGATGCAGAGGAACGAAAGCAGCAATGCCCCTAATCTGGAGAAACAAAATGAACTTTCGAACTTTGCTTCTGTCTGTCTTGCCTGCTCTGCCTGCATAAATGACGATTCGCATGAACCTTTCCCACGTCAACAAAGTACTATCGAAAGATCGCCCGGCGAAATTTGCTGTCCTTTAAGCGCTGATGCTAAGCAAGAGGTCATCGCCCTCCTATGGGCCCTATGAGAACTAGCGATATCCCATCGGGGCCGTGAGGCCACCACCGCTCTTGACATCATCCAACCCTCCATCACAAAACTTCGGAGTTCGCGAAAAGAAAGAAAAAAGGGGTGACAGGAAGTTTCCCAGAACGTGCCTGGGGCTGCTTTGACCTTGGAAATTGGCCAAAATCATGGGAGAGGGGCCTGTGGTGTTTCGAAAGTTCGGATGATGGGCTGTGCTGCCTCACATACCGTAGTAATGGAGGGGGTGCCAGGTCCCATTCTTAGTCGAAGTCTCTTTAAGCTCACCACCTTGCTGCAAGGAACCAACCCACGCCACTTTAGCGCGCCTCCTGGTACCTCCTGGTTTGTCGGACGACGTGACATCGCCCACCCGCACCTGGGCGAATCCGGAAGCTGTTGGTTGGCTACTGGGCTTCTCTTGTTAGTGTCGACTACTCCGTACCTTTTTCCCGCGCAAGGATCACGTCCAATCTGCCGACAGAGGGCCCAGCACCGTCCCTGCATCACGACCATGCGCAACAACAATGGCTGCGCCCATCCCCCAGCTTTCGCCTACTAGTGGCCTTCTCTTTTTTCCTTCCGAGGAGAAGATGGAGAAATAGCCCTGGCGCAACTAGACCGGCCCTTCCCCGGCACACCCAAATGGCGTTTAGCCCAACGTCGTGCTCGACCACCTCCTCACCCGTATCCGTACCTGTCGTCCCAAATTGAGTCCAACGCAATTTCAGCCAGGCCACACTCTATCCAGGACGTTCCTTGTGATCACGTCCCCTCTCTCACCCCTGGATGATCGACTAGCACCCACGAACCGTTTGGTCCAATCGCGTCGATCTTAGGATAGTGATGGAGGCCTGCGGGTTAGGTAGTATCTTTCTTTCTGTGAAGCCCCATGCCCGCAGCCCCTCTTCGCCTTAGCAGCATTCTCTATGGCGGAAGAAAATGACATGATGAAATCGAACTAGTCCATCATGGGCGCGACTCAGCCTGGGCCCCACGAGTCTATTCGAGGAAGGGGCGGCCTTCTCCCGGCTTACATCGTCATTATTCCCCTTTCAGCGTATGTACGGCGGGGAGGAGGAAAAGATTCAAAAGGACGACTCTTCACCCTGTTTGTTCTGCCCTTTCCCTCTCTCCTCTTCAGTATCTCTGATACCCTTACACTCACTAATAATCTGCAATACCAACCCTTTCCCACTCTCCTTCTATCACTCCTTCATAGAACACCCCTCGTCACTCTCTTTCGAGGTTTATTCTCATACATACCCCTACACACAAACACCCACCCACACACACATCAAAATGCGTTACTCTACCATCGCAGCTCTCAGCTTTGCCGCCGTCGCCCAGGCCACCTGGGACGGCAAGTTCAGCTACCCTCCCGGCATCGAGCCCCTCGGCCTGAGCGGCAGCGCGGACTTCAGCGTCAAGACCTTCGGCCCCATCTCGGCGCCCCCGGCCGACTGCATCTCCGTCTGGCACCCTCCCCACCCGGACGTCTACATCGACGACTGCGACTCCGACAAGGAGCACGGCTGGCACTGGGTCCACCCGGGAAAGCCCAAGTGGGGCAAGCCCGGCCACGGCAAGTGTGACAAGGACGGCAACAACTGTGGTGACAAGGGCGGCGACAAGGGCGGAGACAAGGGCGGCGACAAGTGCGACAAGGACGGCAAGTGCGGTGACAAGGGCGGCGACCACGACAAGCCCCAGAAGACCGAGACGCCGCCCCAGCCCACCGACACCCCCGACGAGCCGGAGCAGCCCGAGCCCACCACCACCCCGCAGTGGAAGTGGACCACCTCCACCATCACCCAGACCGCCGTCCACACCGTCATCTCCTGCGCTCCCGAGGTCACCAACTGCCCCGGCAACGGCGGCGGCAACGGCGGCACCGCCTACAAGACCGTCACCGTCCCCGCCGTCGTGACCATCTGCCCCGGCCCCGGCAACCCGGCCCCGGCCCCCTCCGCGCCCCCCGCCGCTCCCCCGGCTGCCCCCACCACCGCCGTCGAGCAGCCCG
>JAKMWZ010000513.1:0-21721 GCA_025328985.1 Colletotrichum sp. SAR11_239
TTTTTTTTTTTTTTTTTTTTTTTTTTTTTTTTTTTTTTTTTTTTTTTTTTTTTTTTTTTTTTTTTTTTTTTTTTTTTTTTTTTTTTTTTTTTTTTTTTTTTTCTTTTTTTTCAAGGTTTACAGGGGAACACATTATCCTGCCTGGTCAAGGGGATGGGAAAGTGCCAAAACCCGACATGATGGCGAGTTGAGACAGCGCTGAACCACTGTGACGGCACCCACCGTCTTTCGTTACAGGGACCATTCGAGCGACAATGGGCTTCCATTGAATGCTCCCAGCAGCATGGAAGGTGGCTGCATCTCTATGTCCCTCTCTGATGGCCGGGTGACCTGTCCGACCCCGCAGTGCCCGCCGTCGCCTGAAGACGCTTCCATTCAAATGACAAACCGCTGATGATACCTACCTGCCTGCGAATACCTAGGTAATAGGTAGTAAGGTACTGCTGGGCTCCCATTCCGCGGCGTGATTCTCGCAGGACGAGACCCATTGGGACGTCATACTCTAGCGCCAAACGTCCCTCGTGGATCTGGAACCATTCCGCCAACCAGCGATCCCCAAACCTTGCCAGTGTTCTGGGCTGTCTCTTCGGAAGGTCCCTGGTGCTGGTGGCCTGTGACGCTGCGCCAGTCCCACCAGCCATCCCATCCCGGTCCAGTCACTTATCACCTCATAATCTGCGGGCAGTTTACAGTGCGTTCACTCAGTCACTCGCAGTTGTACCACCACATGCATGTGTTGTTCCCCTCTCCAGGTCCGCGGGCATAATAAATAAATCAGACAGACCCAGGACCCGGCTGACAGTCAAACCGACGCCAGATCAAGATTTCCCATCCTTATCCCAGCATGCGACACGGAATCCTGATTCTGCACGTCCTGTCAACAACATAACCCCTCCATCTCGAACGACTTCCCGACCTCCATATTTCCTCAACCCCCCCCTTCTACCAACCGAACTCCCGTCTCCAACCCCCGCTTAAACCGCCGCGACTGCGCTGAGAAATCATCATCACCGCTAATCCTTCCTTACTTTTCCCCGCCATTTTCGAAAACCGACCAACTTCGAGACCCGCACAGGAGCGACGCTGAAAACCACACAACCACCAATTCTACAACCCATTCGCGACGAGACGAGCGCAATCTACACCATGCCCGGCTCCGTCGACCCCAAAACCCCCACCGAGCACTCGCCGAGGCAGTCGCCGCGCATCGAGCTCCCGGAGGAGGAGGAGGGCTCCCCGCGTCACGATGGCCAGGCCAGCCCTGGTATGAGGAATAGCAAAGGATGGGATGGCAAGCTCAGGGTACAGCGGACCGCCGTCCTCGCGAACCCAGAGGTGCTCTCAGACCCGGAGTCTGACGACGAGAACGTGGTGCCGGGCGAGGAACTCCCCGCGGATGAAGGCAAGTTTGCTGATGCCCTCACTCCCCCGTGTGGAGCCGCAAAAAAAAAAGTCGTGAAGAAACGTTCAACAGGCTAACCCATTATCCCCCTCCCACAGACCTCCTCGACGGCGAAGACCTGGACACTGACGAGCTCATCGTCTCCCACGCCCGCGTCGCCTCCATCCCCGCCCTCCGCCTCGAGCGCTTCACAAAAGTAGTCCGCCTGTGCCTTCGCCAGAACAGCATCCAGGACATCGACGGCCTCTCCGCCCTCGCCCCGACGCTCGAGGACCTCGACTTCTACGACAACCTCATCTCCCACATCCGCGGCCTTGAGGACCTCACCAACCTCACCAGCCTCGACCTCAGCTTCAACAAGATCAAGCACATCAAGCGCGTCAACCACCTTACCAAGCTCAAGGAGCTTTTCCTCGTTGCCAACAAGGTCGGCACCATCGAGAACCTCGACGGCCTCGTCAACCTCACCAGCCTCGAGCTCGGCTCAAACCGCATCCGCGTCCTCCAGAACCTTGACTCCCTCAAGAACCTCGAGGAGCTCTGGGTCGCAAAGAACAAAATCACAGAGCTCACCGGCCTCGGCGGCCTGCCCAATCTCAGGCTCCTCAGCATCCAGTCCAACCGCATCCGCGACCTCTCGCCTCTCAAGGACGTGCCCAGCCTCGAGGAGCTGTACATCTCCCACAACGCCCTCACCTCCCTCGAGGGCATTGAGCAGAACGAGAAGCTGCGCGTGCTCGACATCTCCAACAACGCCGTCGCGAGCGTCAAGGGCCTCAAGCCGCTCAAGAACCTCGAGGAGTTCTGGGCCAGCTACAACCAGATCTCCGACTTTAACGAGGTCGAGAAGGAGCTGAAGGACAAGGAGCACCTGACGACGGTCTACTTCGAGGGCAACCCGTTGCAACTCAGGGGACCGGCCGTGTACCGCAACAAAGTCCGCCTGGCGCTGCCCCAATTATCCCAGATCGACGCAAGTAAGTGTGCAATCACAGGTTGAGTGGTCGACACCAAGATTGCTAACCAACTTTCGCAGCCTTTGTCCGAACATAGCGGCCTGGTTCACTCTGTAGCATGAATTTACGAGGCCGGCATGGCGTTACAACGGCGTTTGATTAGATCCTTGGGGCGGTCGGGCAGATGAACATATCGGGATCTTTCTTCTTCACTCGAGATACCTCTTTACCGAGCGCTCTCTCTTGACCATTATGTTTGCTGAGCATGGGAGGGAGCATTTTTAAGGACGGGCGGGCGGCTATTCTGACATTGGCGAAAACACGCTGCAGCATGCTGTACAAGCGGGAGCAACAGACTGTCTTGGTCACGGCTTTGGTTGTATTGTAACGGCAGATCACAGTCATGCCGAAGGGAGACGGCTATCTAGATACAATCGACGCACAGTGCGCGGTTCGACCAACACCCGATATGGTTCCCTTGCACACCGCCAGTTGTGGACTACTAACATGCCACTTTGATAGGCAGGTGCTGATAATATTGCAGGTACGTATTATTATTTTGGATCGACAATGCATCATATGCAGACCACTTAACCGAAGATCCAGAGCTTCTCAGTGGGGAAGTACTACTAAGTGTTAATTTTGCCTTGAACTGAGGAAACACCCAGGGAAGCTTACGTTTGCGGGCTGGTTGAAGCGAGTCTTGCGGTCCAGGCTGCTGATCTTGTCAATCTCGGACTGCTCGAGGTCGAAGCTGGTGCAGTCGAGGTTCTGGGCGAGGATCTCCTTGCGGCTGGTCTTGGGAATGACAGCAAGGCCGCGCTGGGTGGCCCAGCGGAGGAGGACCTGAGAGTTGGTCTTGCCGTGCTTCTTGGCAATCTCAGAGACGGTGGGCTCCTCGAACAGAGGAACGAAGTCGGTGGCGTGCTCCATGTTGAACTCCTTGAAGGAGGCAGGGCCGAAGGAAGAGTAGGCGGTAACGGCGATACCCTCGTTGGCAGCCAGCTTGATGAGGTCGGGCTGGACGAGGTAGGGGTGGTGCTCGATCTGGAGGGTGGCAGGGGGGATCTTGGCGTAGCGGAGGAGGTCGTAGAGGAGCTGTCCCTGGAAGTTGGAGACACCGATGCTCTTGGAGAGGCCGCTGGCAACGAGGCTCTCCATGGCAGTCCAGGTCTCCTGGATGGAGGCCTTGGAGGGGCGGATCTCGGACTTGCCGTCGTAGTGCCAGCCGGGAGGGTATCTGACGGAGGGGTCGACGTACTCGAGGGCGACGGGGAAGTGGATGAGGTAGAGGTCGAAGTAGTCGATGCCCCAGTCGGCAAGCTGCTTGCGGACGATGGGCTCTACGCGGTCGCCATCGTGGAAGGTGTTCCAGAGCTTGGAGACGAGGAAGAGCTCCTCGCGCTTGACGATGCCCTCCTTGATGGCGCGGGCAACACCCTGGCCGCACTCGACTTCGTTGCCATAGTCTAGAGAAGAAGCGCCGTTAGGATCACGTTTGTGTACACGCTTGGATTCGGATGCGTGTGATGTAGGCCCGAAATTTGGTTCATGTGATTGATGTCGGGGAAGACGGGGGCGAGCCCCGAGTGTAAGTGAGTGTTGACAGGGGAGGGGTATGAATTAGGCTGGGGTGCAGGGATGTTGCGGAGAGCTTTCCGGCGGAATTGCACTGATGGGAAAATCGGCCTCTGCAGAAATGCGCACCGATCATTTTTGGTGGGGTGAAGGAGGGGTAACTCAGGCTTCCAGAAATCATAGAGGGGATCAAGCAGACCACCACCACCACCACGGGCGACTGACTGCGAGCAACGTGTTTTCGACACGCTTTCTTGCCCTTAGGCCTTCTCCCGCGATCGTACCATTTCTGGCTGCGTCGTCGTGGCGGCGATTGAACGCTTGTTCCCCTCCCTATGTCCTGGATCGCAACGAAGAGACTGGTGTTGTTTACTTACCACAGGCGCCGTCGAAGAGACGGTAACCGGCCTTGATGGCCTCGTAGACGGTGTCGGCGGCGATAGCGTTGTCGACCTTCCACAGACCGAAGCCCACCTGGGGCATCTCAAAGCCGCTGTTAAGCTTGATGTTGGGGACAGCCATTGTGACGTCTGGTTGTCGTTCTGATTGGGAGAAAGGAAGATGGTGCCAGAAGGAGAATGGGGGTATCAAGAGGCACACGAAAAGACTTGGGAGAGAGGAGGAGAGAGAAGGGCAGCACTTGGGATGGAGAGGAGGCAAAGCAAGTAGTATTTATAACAGGTACACACATACGTCAGGTGCCTTGGGTCTGTGGTTGCCAGGCAGATTGACCAGACGGACACGAGGCAAGACTGGTCTGGCTCGGATTGTAGGTACGGCAGAGCATGGTAGCTATAGATACACCTCCCTCTGCTATCCCCTGCATCGACAACTCGTGCCTTTCCCCAACCAGTCTCCAGATTCAAACAGCCTATGGTTCCGTCACCGTACAGCACTGGCGGCTCATTAAACGCATGAGAGGCTGGCGGCGGGGGAAGGCACCGATAGGAAAAAGTCGACACACAGATGGTTTGCCCCTAGGCCGAGCCAACCAGCCAGGGGTGGCCGCTGGAGAGAGGGCTCAGGCGGCTGCCAGACCCGGTCTGCGACGCGGCGATACTTTGGGGAAGCGATTGGCATGGATAAATATCAACAGGCAAAGATAATGCACCGGACCTTTAGCAGAGGCGGCCAGCTCGGAGTGGAGAGAGGCGTGAGATGACTGAGATGGGGTGGCCGCTGCACAGCGCAACGCGCCCATTTGTGCGTTTAAATCAGCCTGAGCCCTTGAGGGGACCGTGAAGAAGACCCGAATTTGGGGTAAATTTGGAGTTCAAGCTTCCCGTCGCCTCGTTGTCGCTGGAACCCTGTGAAGTTTCGCGGGAAGCCAAGAGGAAGCAACGGTAACCCAAACTCGCATGGTTGTCATTCAACTCTGATGCTGGCGGCTTTGGTGGGCTGCCACTGGCTGTCCGACACCACCGTACTCTTGCCGCGAAGGGTCTTGTGCACCCCCTCCAAGCGCGATGCAGACCTGTCAGTTCAAAATTGGCTTGTCAATCAAGGCCGTGGGAAACACCGCGTGGGGTAGCCGCTTTTGCACAGGGCTTTCCGTGAGACATTGATGCCTGTATCATCTGTCGCGGAGTGTCCTTGATCGAAGTTGCCTCACATTTTCCAACGGTACCCGCTCTGCTGGTCTGGCCTTCCAGAGGTCGTGGTGCTCTTTCTGTCAATCGCTGTTTCTCTCCAGGCCCCGCTGGAAAGGTGCTTTTGTGGAGAATGATTTCGCCGAGACCCGATTAAATGGCATTTAGCCTAAATACCACCCGGCGCGGCTAATTGGCTTCTTTTCTCCATCACCAACGCTTCTCTGCAGAATTGTGCCCATTGAGACTCAACTGTCAATGTGCTTCCCAACTGTTGCTCGACTATCACGCGGCGCTAGTTTACGTCGTAGACCGTTACAGACGATAAGATCCTTCTGTTCTGACCAACAGCCATGCACGCCAGATTTTGGGACAAGATCACAGGCTGAAGTCGGCCGGACTAGCGAAGCGCAGCCACGCCGCTGCCAACGCGGAATGTCGCACTTCCCATCGCCTCTACTCATGCATCGCGGCGCATTTGCCGGAGCGATTGGTATCCACGTGCGCGGGCGCGTGGGGTGTCGACGGAGCTGGCCCCATTGGCATTTCATCCGGGTGGGCCTGGCTTCGCCGCGCCCTGACTACACACCCTACTTGTTTTCTTCAGTCTACTTGTTTTCTTCAGTCTACTTGTTTTCTTCAGTCTACTTGTTTTCTTCAATCTACTTGTTCTAAAAAAAAAGACGCCAAGCGGCGATGACTGCAGTTCGGCATGACAACAACTTCCAGCCAAATCTATCTTTGAAACTAAATCGCGATTTCTTTCGTATCGAACAAGAACGCTACCCCATGCAACTCGGACTTGAGTTGAGGTGTCATTGTCCAGCCTCCGGATTTGGAAAACAACTGGCCAGCAGCAAAGGATTCGAGGCGACTTGGAAGGAATGAAGACCACAATGGATGGTTCAAAGGCTGCAATAATTGATGATTCCAAGTGGACAATGATACTGGGGTTTTGTATCCTCGATCCATAAAGAACGTCTTCGACAAGAACAATAGCCTTTGTATACTCACTCTCAAAATGTCTCCTTTGTACGGCTTCCTTCGAGTTGAGTTGGCAGCTATACAACGTTGTATATATATCATATTGTCCAGTCTCACATCGGAATGAATATCAAAATCCAACATCCACTCAATAATACAAACAGCTTACACACCTTTTCTGTCTTACATTGACTCCATCGACAAATTTCATCGCACTTTCAGACAACCAACATGGCCAACTACCAAGGAAACCCAATGGCGGGCAACAATATGGCTGGCCCAGCACTCCAAGCCCCAGCACCTCAAGCTCCAGCACCGGATCCGAAAGAGATGAATAGGCAGATGATAATGCGTAGAACCCGGCTGGAAGCTGCGCGAATCAGGGGAGACCTCATCGTAAAGGCGCAAGATGGCAGCACCATCGTAGCGCAGCCTTTGGGTCAGTTTAATCCAATGCACACAGTCAGGAGCCCGTACGCAGGAAGACAATATATGGACGACATCCACCAAGAGATAGCGCAACAACAGTATGGCCCCGACGGAAACCGAATGGCCAAGGGATACGGCATCACCCTCAAGAGGATCTTGGCCGCTGGCGGCTTTGGCATCGCTGCTCTTGTCGAACACAGGGGCAACCGCAACGTGAGGACAGACTGCGTGATGAAGATTGAAAAGACCCGCCCTGCCGCCTCGTATGACTCGATCAAGCTGGAGCAGAAGGCTCTCAACGTAAGTCTGCCCCAAACGACATTGGATATTCTTTGCTAACTCGTTGCTCTAGAAATTCAAAGGGGCCAAGCACATTGTCCAAATCCTTGACTTTACGAAAGAAATCAACGACAAGAGAGACGCCGAAAACGAGGGTAAGAGACCATACATGCCCAGATCGAGTACAGAGGCTCGGGACAAAAATTGGGACATCAAAGTCCAGCGGGAGCGCAGCTTCATCTTGATGGAGTATGCCAACGGAAAGAGTCTTCACACATGGCTGAACAAGTCCAGTCGATCTGGCAGACCTTGGCCTAATAAGGCTCTCTGGCTTTTGTTCAAGTGCCGTAAGTTGAGCCCCAGACATTGACACATGTTTACGATATACTGACGTGAACTACGCAGTCATCAAGGGGCTTATTGGAATTGGATATCCCCCGAAGGAGAACTATGGACGGGATCACCCTGACTGGGATCCCAACAATCCCATTGAAGAGTCCATCCCCGGCACCAAGAAGCCCCAGCAAACTGTTCATTTTGATCTGGACCCCAAGAACAGTAAGCGTGTCACAAATCACTTTGTGAATGGTATTGCTAACTTTGTGTACAGTCCTAGTGAGCTTAGAGCCCCACGGTCCTATGCCGCTCTTCAAGGTAATGTCACAACATGTCACAAACTGATTACAAGCTAAAGCTCAATCCAGATCTCGGACTTTGGCTGTGCCAAGTTCTTTGACGAAGCTAATGAAAAGCCGAATGAATTCACGTAAGTTTTGCCTACATTCAAAGTGCCAACCTTTGCTGACATGAGTTTTCTTTTCTCAGGGAGGAAATATTCTGGAGAGCTCGCTCGCTAGGAAAGCCGGGCTACCACACACCGGTGAGTAAACACATAGAAACAACATTTGTGGACATGCTGACCTTTTTAGGAACAATTTCATAGGTCCTGGGACTCACTCCGGCCCTTCAACGACGGCGGATCCAACATGTTCCTCGAAGCCAACAAGCCATCAATTGCTGGTAACTACGGTATGCCCTCCAACATCTACCAGGTTGGAGTCATCGTGAGTATCAACCCCTGAACATCTCCTTTTCGATCACGGCTAACTTGGTGATAAAGATGTGGTGTGCCATTACGGGGGCAAAGTTCCAAGATCCCGTCGTTGGGTGGAAAGTCGGCGGAGAAGTGACGTACGGGAGCGCCCTCGGAGACCCAAGATTCAGTCACATCGACGGCAACCTCAGAAAGACCGTCTCGATGTGTCTGGTGGAAGATCCCGCGGCTCGGCCGACTCTGATCCACCTCGATGGCATTATCGATTTTCGACTCCAAAGTCAGAATGGCCTGGAGTCGGACGACCACGTCGCGAGATGGGCCAATCAGTTCTTCAGCAGCCCGCGCGTCCCCGGTGACGGCCCACCGCCGCAGCCGCAGCCGCCCCATACGAAGAACGGGGAGGAGTATGACACCGACGACGATGACGAGGAGCCCGTTCGCATTGGCGACAAGAGAAAGCGGACGGGCAAGGATGGCAACCCCCAGCAGCGGGGTACCGTCTTGCGCCTGAAGATCGTCCACAACCCGGCCCCGGGAACGATCCAGCAGGGCGGTCAGCAGCAGCAGCAGCAGCAACCGCAACAACAGCAGATGACTCTGAACCAGATTCATCCAGGCACGATGTATCCCATGCCACAGAGACAGGAAGGGTTCGACTTCGTCCGCGATAGACAGCGGCCGCCGCCCCAGCAGATGATCATCGACGCCTTCCGCGACGTCGAGCTGTATGACGCGACACCCATCGAGAAGGAGGATCATCCCCAGACCTTTAGCCGCATTCGCTATCCTCGGACTCGTAGGCTGGAGCCAGCACCACTGCCGCCAGTACTACAGCAAGAGGTGCCACTGCAGCAGCCAGGAATGCAGCAGCAGCCGGGAGGACAACAACCAGGAGGACAAGGACATCAGCGGGGCCCGAGTCTCAACCCTGCCGCAGCAACTTTCCAGCCAAATGGGCAGTTCGCGAACCCTCGCAACGGTTTGCCTGTTCAGGGCCAGCCACAGCAGCAATGGCAGCCTCCCAACCCGAACCCTCCCCCGGTTTTTATCCCCCCTCCCGGACTGCCGCTTCCCATCCCTGGGCTTCCTGTCCCCCCTCCAGGGCTGCCTCTTCCTCCACAGTGGCAGCCCTATGTGAACCCCTTTCCGGCTCCAATGCCGCAGCAGCAGCAGCCACAACGACCATGGCAGCCCGTGAACCCGAACCAGAACTACAATCAGAATCAGAACCAGTTCCAGCCCCAACAACCTCAGCAACCTCAGCAACCCCAGCAACCCCAGCAACCCCAGCAACCCCAGCAACTCCAGCAACCGCATTGGAGACCCAACAACAGCAACACAGACGCCTTTGCTCCTCTGCCTTACCAGCAGCAGCAGCCCGGCCGATACCTATCTCCCTTCCCTCCCGTACAAGCACCGCCGCAGCACTGGATGCCCGGCCAGAGAAAAGGGTTAGTACCGCCGATCCCCAAAACTGACAACGAACCAGGGCAGCAACAGCAGCCTACCCAGGATGAGAAGAGCTATCGTCAGAAATTGATTGAGCAGCACAACTACGACCCGTACCCCGATGTGGCATCTGATGATTTGGAGATGCATCTTGGTCCGTTTGAAGACTTGGTAGTACCCTCCTCTGGTGCAGGGCGATAGGAGCTCCGGCAGGCCCGAGCTGTGTTTAACGAGTGGAAGATGTTGAAGAGCTGATTTATAGGTTTCCAAAATGCTATGATGGAGTTTTGGCTTAGATCTGGGTGTTAGAGGAGTTTTGGGATAGAACGGACTACAAAGCTACAAACCCATGTGGTAGAATTGTTACTCTACATTCAAACCAATTTTTGGACTTGAAGATATGTTCAAACGAAGGGTATCTTTGAGATCTCGTGCTATGCTAATGCTATATCCGTCCCTACCGGCCCAGTCCTTGTCCAACTCCATATACACACAGTTGAGAAAGATCACACAACTTTTGTTCAAGCCCCCAATCCAAAGTTGGCATATCGGCACTCGCACTGCCCCTCTCCGGCCGCCACACTGACCGCATTCCCATCAGAATCCTTACACTCCGGCCCCCCGCCGCTCTTGATCTGCGTAATCTCAATTTGCCCCGGCCAATTAGCCCACTTGCTCCCGTCCGACACGGCCGTCACGTTCCCGTCCGCCGCGGCCGACCCGGCGCCCACGCTGCTATTCTTCCGCGTCCACAGCGTCGCGCTAAACGTCGTGTCGGCGTACACGCACGTCGCGGCCTTGTTATCCGCCGCAATGGCCTCAGAGGGGACGACGCTCTTGGGCAGCGTAAAATTGAAGACGAGGCGCTCGTTGTACGAGTTGCCGTCGAAGAGGGCCATGCTGAGGTTGGCGAACTGCGGGGAGAAGGGGTTCGCGGACGAGGAGATCTGGTAGGTGTACGAGTTCCTGGGGGTGATGGTCCAGTAGTACGTGGCGAGGGAGCCGTTCGCGGAGCCCGAGGTGAGGGACTGGTTGTACGTCTCGTATGGGAAGCAGCGCCACGTCGCCGGGTTGGAGGTGCAGTTTGTGGCCACGTCTGCGAGGGCCGTGTTGAAGGCGAAGGAGCCTGCTGGGAAGATGTTTGGGACGGTTGTATTTGTTGTCGTGGTTGTACTGAGGGGTGGGGAAAATGGTTTGTTAGCTTTTTTTTTGGTGTAAGTGAGAATAAGCAGGGGGGGAGGATTTACGTTTGTTTGCGCGAGGAGATGGTAAGCCCTGCGGCCAAACCGACCACGAGGCCGATGATCATGATGAACAGGACGACCATGTACCACCTCCGCCTCCTTAGTTCCTTTGCTTTCAACACCTTTTCGTCCCTGTTTTCTATCGGGCCCATGGGGGTGGTGATGGGCAGCAGCTGCGAGCGGCCCTTGTACGTGCTCCGGGGCGTCGAGGCCCCAGAGTTGGGCCCGCTTCCGCCCGCGATGCTGCTGCCGGCCGAGGAGCCGCCGGAGAGCAGGCTCCTCGTGCTGACGGTGCTCCGGGAGCTTTCGCGAGAGGAGCTGCGGGAGTAGGCGGGCGGCGGGACGGTCGGATACGGGTAGGGGTGGAACGGGTGTGCGATCTTCTGAGGGCGGCCGTACAGTTTCGGTTTTGTGCTGCGGGAGGGAGGCGGAGGTGGGAGGGCTGCCTGGGACGGGTGCGTGACGGCGGGGAGGGAGTCGTCTTCTGCTATCACGGGCATGCGGCCTGCCAGCATCATTGCTGTGCGGACCGAGGGGGAGGGAGACTTGGGCATGGTTGTGCCTGGTGTTTCCGCCTTTGTGACTTAAGTTTTCGGTGTAGTCAAGTGAGGTTGTACAACCCGGGGTGTGATATTGGGGCTCTTTTTTGTTATATTGTGCCAAGTGGTGGTCGGGCAGGTGAGATTGCAATGTCGTCAGTCCGTATTATGTGTGTGTATGTGGCTGTTGGAGTCGGTTAGGCCTGAAAAAGCCCGTGGCTCGATGAAGGCGCCGGAGAGATTTGAGCCGCAATAGATGGGGGATAGGATGTGGAATCCCAATCTCTCGAAGTGTAACGATCTGACTGTGTAAGAGAACGTTTGCGGCTCACTGGACCGTGGTTCTGGGATTTGCAAGGGGGGAGAGCGGGTTCTACGATGATCAAAGACATTGATCGACGATCGAAGGACCTGATATATCAAGGCAATGGACAAAAGGGAATCGGATTCTACGGGGGTAGGCTAGACGCCGCGCGTGTGTAGAGGCAGCAACGGATGATTTTCTGACTTTCCATTCAAGCAAGCGCTCGCGACTCAGCTTGGAGCCCCCGAGGGAAAGTAGGACAAAGGAAGAATGGCGTGTTGGATTTTGGGGCGAAGATCGACAACCTCAGTCCCGGGCATGGTAAGGACGAAGGAACGAACGGGTGGGGAGGAGGGGGAGCAAAGAAAAGGCTTCGTTTCAGAGATCTCTTGGGGACTGATACTGGCAAGACTGGGGAGCCAGTTGCTGTCCGAACCATGTTGGCCGGCCGCAGTGAGAGCCGCATTAGGAATGCCGCCGAAGATCGAGCTATCTCTTCTAGAACTTTGAGGTATGGTGGGAAGCGGTTGGCGTGCTGTGCCGTGCCTGGAGGCTGAGCTCAAGGTGAAGGCAGGGCAGCGTAGGGACTCGGCGTCGTCGACGTTCAGCTGAGCCTGGCGCTTGCCAGTTCTAGATTTCAAGACTTCCTCTCTGGCCCCGACCGACGTGAGAGGTGCATTGCCGCCACGGGAAGAGCTTCCTTCCGAGCAGGGGTCCAGCTGGCACTCTGCAGCGGGGAGGTCGAAGACAATTCCCCTTTTGGCGGCTCCCAAGATGTCGCTGTCACCTTGGACAGGGTTATCTAAAACCTGCCATCGCAGCACCCGGCACTACCACGAGGCTTGCAGGGAATAATCGAGTCCTGCAGAGATATGCGAGGCCGGTTCTCTGTCAAGGTAACGGGCCAGCGGGCAAACCGTCAGAAACCTGGACGGCGAAGTGAACAAGGGAAAAGAAGGTCGACGTCGGAATGGTGCCCCACAAGTTGGCCCAGCAAATAGTCTGAGCGATAGTGGCAGTCTAGTCAAAGCCCTCATTGGTTGATGGAGTTGATAGTCAGACATGGCTAACTACTTCCGGGAATGGATGACAGGGACGGACTAAGGAACGGCTGGATGGCGCGACGGCTTCGTGGTTGGGACAGTGGGGGGCAATGAACCTCTGAAAGTCGTCTTCGGGAGTTGCAATTGTGGTTCTGCCTCTGAAAACTGAGGGAAGACCGGCACGGAGGTCTCCGAAGTTGGAAAAGACTCAGGGGTGAGGGGCGGACGCAGTGGAAGTGAGGATGTCGTGGGGGGAGGCCTTGGCGGTAATAGAAAGCCGGGCACCCGATATAATGATCTGCTTGCCGGGCGAGGAAAGTGCGGCGGAGAGGATATTTATGTTCAAATGTGTATTGGTGCTTAAGCCACTGACATCGCGGAATCTATCAACACATTTCTGGAGTAATTGCCCTCTTCTACAATGTGATGATGCTGATCAGATCCTCCCTCCCATTCACACACCGAATGTATCCTGTAGTTTTACAGCAGCAACGTTTAACCAAATGTTCCACTTCACGCGTCACCTTCCTGGGCCACCTCCTTACCCTTACTCTTCATGCTGTCGCTCTCGCTCTCGGCGTATGATGGGGGATCCAAGGCATCGCCGCCAGCAACCCAGACGCGCGATAGCTCCTCCTCAATTTCTTGGCGCCTTGCCTTCCACGTCTCCACCTGCTCAAGGCGCTCGCGAAGATCTTGCAGCTCCTTCTCGACCTGCATCTTCTCCCTCTCCGTTCCGATTCTCTCAAATTCCCACTCGTCACCGCGCTCACCCATGCCGAGGATGAGGTTGTAGGTGTGGTACTTCTTGAGGGAGGCACGTGTAGAAATGGTGATGAGGGCTGTCTGTTGTTAACAACCACGGTCTTAGCGCTGTAGAGCTGTGACTTACTGATGCCCTTCTCCTTGCACATCTCATAGAGGTATCCTTCAACATCCTGGGACACGGCGCTGGTGCCCTCATCAACGATGGCGTACTGAGGTTCATGGTAAAGCATGCGAGCAAAACCCATTCTTTGCTTCTCGCCACCGCTCAGCACATCCTTCCACTCCTTGCGAGTATCCCAGCCGCCCTCGCGGTCAGGGAGGTATCCCAGGCGAGCTTCCTCCAGGATGCGCTTCAAGTCGTCCTCAGACTTTCGCTTCTCACGCATATCATGGTGGCCGTCAGGGTAGATGACTTGGTCACGGAGGGTACCGATGCTAAGATATGGCCTTTGTGGCAAGAACATGATGCCGTCTTGGCCAATATCCTTGGGCCGACTAACCAATCCGCGGTAGACGGGCCAAAGTCCGGCGAGAACACGGGCAATGGCCGTCTTGCCAACACCGTTGGAACCGGAGATCTAGTTGTGTTAGGGTTGAACTGGCCTTTGGCGGGGCTCTACTTACCAGAAGATGCTCTCCTCTTCTCACCACCATGGACAGCGACTCCATTAATTCCTCGCCGCCATTAGGCCACAAGGCTGGGGCAACAACAGGGACACCCTCCAAACGAACACCGTCGAATCCCTTCTGAATCGTACCTTGAACGTCAGAAAGGGAGTACAGCTCGTTCTGTTGCCCGCGTAGGTAGTACGCATTGGCATGGACTCGGTGAAGGGTGGAGATCAGAGTGTATACTCTGCTGGTGTAGCCTGCAAGTTCTGAAAGGTCCTTGATGGAGTACATCATTCTTCCACCGGCATCGGCCAGTGAAAGCATAAGACGCTTGTTAGTGATGAACTCCTTCATACGGCCACGCTCTCTGCTGCCCTTGGCAGCTGTCTCAGCCAACTCTGCGGCACCACCAAGACCACCCCAGGCGGGCAAGAAAACTGGGAGTGATGACAGCAGGTAGCCATACGCACTCCAACTGTACTTGAGGATAAAGTCCTCGAGCATGTTGTAGCGGATCTTGAGCATGTAAATGCCTTCCATCCAGGTTTTGAGAGACTTAAACTCCTTGTTCAGGAACGTCTTCTCCATGTCGGCACCACCGTAGAAGGCAATCTCTTCGGCGTTGGCGATGAGGCGCGCATGCAGACTTCTAAAGTCTCCTTCCTTACGACCCTCGACAGCCTTGAGCTTGCCAAATGGCGGCGATAGACGACGCAGAATGCTTGCCGTCAAGAAGTAGTTGCTCAGTAGACCAGTCAAGGCTAGTGGTCCTAGGGACCTGAAGAGCTGATAGTTGAACACCATCAAATCGACAAACGGTTTGCCGAGCGACGAGTATAGGTTCGCCGCAGCGGCGCAGAAGAGGGTCAAATCTTGTGTGATGAACTGGTCCGCGCCCTGTCCAACGCCACCATCCAAATTGGATAGTTTGTAGTAGTTGAGACTGTCGTTCAAGTACAGGTCGTGAATGTACCGAGTAAGCCTGGTTCGGAAGGCGATGGAAACCTTGGATTCGAGGAACTTGATCATCGCATTCGTGTAAGAGGCGAAACCGCCGAGACCGCACCACTGTGATTCCGATTAGCTACGAAGAAACATGGAACTTTCGAAGCGCTTACCTTGGCCAGTCCCCAAAGGAACTTCTTGCCGTGTCCCGCGACAAGATCTCTAACAATCTCACCATCAAGGCGGGCAACAACAAGCGACAAGTATGTCCGGAGCATCAGGAATACACCATGACTCACGAGCAGACCAGCCTCTTTACTTGACCATCTCGGAATCATGATACTCATCAGACTCAGGAATTGGTGGAGGAAGGCCAGATTCAAACCAGGTTTGGTCTGCGCCGATGGGACAGTACCATCGCCCAGGCCAGAAACACGCGGCGGGTTCAGGAACAACCTGCGATGCGCCTCAAAGGTCAAGGGCTTGGTGGTCTGAATGACTACTTTGGAGGTGCCATCCTTGTAGGGAACGTATATTGTGCGAGAGCCGTCCTTGTTGTGTAGCCACGAATTCGTGCGGACGAGTTTACGGCCCTGCTCGCGCTCCTCACGCCGCCGCCTCCACCATCTCCTCCCGCCAGCGGCGCTGAGGACAATAGAGGCGGCGAGGGCAAGGACACCGAGCTGCCGGGTTGTGCGAGATGTGTTTTGGAGACGGGTGCGGATGAGGGTCGAGTACTTTTCGATGAAGGCGGCGATTGCCTCCTCTGCGGCCGACTGGCGAAGGGTCGATTGCTCGGCCATGGCGGCAGTGGATAGCGGCGGTGCGGGATGGTTTGGTTGCTGTGAAGGGGATCGAGTCGCGCAGGCTCGCCGCGAGTGGGAATTACGTTACGAATGCGCTGCCATCACAGGACGGAGTCGACGGGACGGGGTGCGGGTCGAGTTGGTCTGCGGCCGTCGAGGTTGAAGCACGGCACGGGAGGAGGACACGATGCGACGCGATGCGATTGAAGGTGGTTTGTTGTTGTGTCCGTTTCGCCGGCGGAAAACTGCCAGCCTTGCAAAAAGAAGTGCGCTTTGCAAAGAGTCCGGCTAAGCACGTGGTCGCATTAGCAGCCTGAGTCGTTAAGGTGTTTGGAGATGGACACGGCGGACGTTGGTTTGGGGGGCTTTGCTGGCTCGTGATCCATTACGACATGTGAATGCCGGGGACAGTGGAGTTCCGAGGCAGTGGCAGAGCGTGGAGGTACCTCTTCAACACCCGAACCGGTGGATAACTTGGGGAAAGCTGGTGCTGATGCTGGTGCTGGTGCTGGGGACCTGGGGGACCAGGCGGTCGCAGACGGTGCTGCCCGCTGCTGCGTTGCTGGGCGCTCTCCACTGCGTCGCATGTGAGTGGCTGGCTTCGAGCGGGAATGACGCTAATCCGCCAGGATCCGGGGAGGCCTGAACGAATGACATCCGGCAAACGACGGATGGGCTTTCCAGATGACAACCCCAGAATCGGATGTGGGGGAGCCAGTCACAGACAGCTACGGACAATCACTCACGGGACGGTCACATGACGGAGCATGAGGCCAGGCATCTGAAGTGCTCTTCGACTTCTCGCGGGCCGGAAACACGGTCGCTCATTGCAGAGTGGATGCTGGAATAGTTGACGGCTGCGACTACGCGTATCGTAGCCGCATCGCGGTATTTGGCACTTGCCGGAAACGCTGCACCACCTGTGACAAGATACACAGACAGGCTTCCGCCGCGATGCTGAGTAGCAGTTTTCGTGATTGCTGGAATATGTTGAGGTTTCCAGAGAGAATGTATGCCGACTGTGATATTCGGGGTTATTCGTGACGCCTGAGAAATTGGACATGGCGTTGGATAGACGGGAGGGAAGGTTAAATGCTTGTCACTTTGACATTGCAGGAGATGTCGGAATCATCTCAAGGTAACAACAATAACCAACAGTAAGGAAGTCTGAGAATCTCATCGATTTATCCTGCGGGCTTAGTCGGGGGAAGTGCAAGCCATCTTCTTCTTTCTAGGTTATAGCCCCTTGGCGAGACGGAACCACAGTACCTTGAACCATTTTCCCCATTTGCAGAACCGTCCCTCCTCAGAATTCCTCGCCGACAGGATGTAAATGACGACGCAGGCATCAAGTTGCTCTGGGGGAAAACACTCAAAAGATGTGGCTGGGCGAGCTGGCTGGGCGAGCACCAGTTTCCGGGATCTTTAGAACAATGTGCAAGACCAGCCTGCACACTTGTGAACGAGGTTGTATGCAGTGATCCCGAAAATGAAACTGATAATTAGATAGATGGCGGGTGTCTGATCCCATGTCACAGCCAGTACGCGTTAAGCTAGGCACCGGGCACGATATCGAAGATGCCACAGTCCGCAGGTCAGGACATGCTTAACATTGGACAGCATGGCACGTGTCGATGCCAGACCTCGAATATGGCTAGGCCTGGTTTTCACGAGGTTGGTTTTGAGCCGTGTTTGGCAAGAGGAACTTTTGAAACAGACGGAGAGCGGTGAAGCAAGTAGGTTGGACTAGCCGCCGCAAGACGTAGACGGCGCAGCGGTGCTGTGATATCGCGGCAGGGCTACCATTTTGGCTCGTTCATAGAGCAAGAACAGCATGCCATGCCAGAAATGGCTTGTTAGACTTGATATCACTCGTGCAATTCACCGCACTGATCTCTACGAACGAAGCACCAGGAAGTTGACAGATGGTGCCCCCGGAAGTTGCGGGGATTGCGGGAGGCTCATTTGACGGCCCCTCCGCCCGGCCCCGGGGACGAGGTCGGATAGGTATCGATGGACGGACGATGGGGGGTCTCGGGCCATCAGATGTGATACAGCGGCACGCAGGAACCACGCCGTGCATTTGCAGTGCTGAAAATGCTTACATAGCGTCTTTGGGAGGGCGTACGGATACATCCACTCGTGAATTGTAGGGCAGACGATGATGGCAAGTCTGGACACAAATAGAACATGCAGGATTCTGGCTCCTCTCCACAAGGGGTGGGCTGCTTTCGACAGCCACCTACCTACCATGTGTTCGTCGTCATTGATTTCTGTTGGTGTACTCACTCGGCGTGCGTGTGGCAGGAGAGAGACGCCGTTGAAAGAAGAAAGTGCTGTCCACGCGGGTACGTATTCTAGAAGGAGTTTCCGCGCGCCCAGTCATGTCTGGTCCCGGTCGTCGTTTTGTTTCCATCCGAGATGGAAGCTGGCCGGAAGAAACCCAAGCAGCAAGGAAAAAGGATGGGATCCCCGCAAAAAAGCATTGCTCGCACGCACCGCGCCGGCACGGCAAGCATCCCCACCCACACACACCACACCACCGAGAACCACTGAGCTTGCAGAGCAGCACACGCAGGAACCTCCGCCACCATGAGCCTCTTTTTCCTGTTTCCTTCTGGAGGACTACGGGTGCTCCCACCGCAGCCCTGGGAAAGCCCGATATTTAACCTCGAACCTCTGACGCAGCGTTGGGGTTTGGTCTGTCATCCAATGTGTCTGTATGCGGTACGCGCGGCGCGGGATATGCAGCCGAGAACGCCCTCAGTCGAGGTGCGTACGGATATCTTTCGAGTAGTACGTCAAAGCAGGCGCCCTGTGTGCCTGCGATCTAGACCGCTGGCCATGGACGACGGGGGTGCAGAGCTTGAGAGCACGGAGAAGTTAAGGAGCAAGAGAGTCTCGAGCTTCAAGAGCTTCGCTTCGAGCTTGATTTGGAGCTGTCTCTCACACAGTGGACCCAGCCCCGAGCACAGCAACGAAAGGCGGCGCGCAGGCAGGCGAACAATGGTCGTGATCTCTGGCAGGTCGCAGCGGGAGCGGAAATCGGAATCGGGTGAAGCTTCCCCTGGGCCTTGGACGGCGGTATTACCGCTTTTGCGGCTCATCCACTCCTGTTGCCCCCGTCGTCCCCCCCGTCACAGTGATGACTTGAGCCCCTTGGCACACCAAAGTGCGGTGCCTGAGTGGGCGGCGGACAGTGGGCACCCCTTGCCCTCTGTTTCTTTCTCTCGCTCTGGGAAGCCCCCCTTCGTGATGCAGCGGAAGGGGGACAAGATTCTGGATTGAGTGTTGCATGAGGTGCTGCCCAACCAGTGCGTGTGAGATCAGTCACTCAACCGGGCGGTAACATGGCCAATCAGGAAGGAGGGCCCAAGGGGTCTGGATCCCCACCGGCTGCGAGAGCTTCCCGTTCGTCTGTGGTTGGCTGCGGTCTCTTCTTCTCTTTCCCTCTCGGATTTGGAGAATTGCGAAGCAGCATGGGCATCACATCTTTCTTGCTCTGCTGGGGGGGCTTTTGCTACTACTCGAGCTGCAGATGGCTTACTCGTGAACGATGCATTTTCCTGATGGCCCTGCCAGCTCCTCCCCCTTGCGCGTGCTCGTGTTATCTGCACCTGTGTTTCTGGTGTAATTGAGCTACCTGCAAGTCCACGAGAGTGAAGTGTCGTACCCGCGTGGATGGTGGTGGTTCCTCCAGGCTCCTTGGCCCTGGCTCCCCCCTCCCCTAGCTAGCACGTTTTTAGTGGCGACGACTCGGGCGGGTAATAGACGAGTGGATGGAATCACTGGCCCAGAATCAGGGCGAGTAGTCTGAGAGGTTGAGAGGTGTGAGAGGGTACTCGGAGATGTGCAGCTAGCTGCATGTACTCCTGGGCGGATGCCCGCTGCCAGAGCTTAGTGCATGAGGATATTGCCAGTTGGAGTTTGCCTCATCCATGTCCGCTGCCTTGGTTTGTCTCGTACCAGATCGTGGTGAGATACCTGTGGTTATGGTGCGCGCGTAAGAGCAGCCGGATGTATCCTGGGCTGCCTCACTCTATGTTCCGTCTGGTTCTGGTTCCTTGGGTTGATTAGTCAAAACAGCTAGCTTTACCTCGCGCGCCAGCAAAAACCATTGAAGCTTCAACTTGAGTGCTCATGCAACCCCAATCACACCTCTGTTGCGCCTGCTACTGGCCCGTCGTCGTCACAAGGGGGAGCAGAAGAGAAATAGCGAGGCGGTGGAAAATTACAGCGACTTTGAGGTCCCTGGGGCAGAAAGACACACAGAGAGAGAGAGGCTAGGCTAGCGGATGGTGTCGCGGCGGCCGGGACGAGAGTTGGGACTGGACGGGGGACCCGGCGCGCATTGAGAGAAGGCGCCCGGCTGACCTTACCCTGTCTGGCCCGGCGTTAGACCAGACGCTCGCAAGCAGAGACGGCGGCGGCAGCATCCACTCGCACTTGCGAGCCTTACTGTCCAAGGCTCATTACGGGCGACCCTTGGCGGCGCAAAGTCGCAGCGCGTGCCGGGCTTGTTGCTTACACCACCTCGGGCACTCTGGGGTGGGATCATGGCCCTCTCGTCGTCGTCGTCGTCGTCGTCGTTAGACAGGTCTCGTCAGAATGTCTCTGGCTACGACGGGTGGACCGTGTCGAGGAGGTACGGTTGAAGGTCTGAGAGTGTGGGTTTGTTGTTTTCTCTTGTTCGGAAATGCTCAGAAGGGCGTAATTTTATGGGGCGCCGATTTCTTTCTGGATGAAGAATCAGGACAATGTGTGTGCTGGCGCACCTTACTCGTCGTGGTCGAGGTTGAAATAACACGGAACTGGGATGCCGAGTTGGCTCTTTGACAAAGGGTCCGCATTCCCATTTCTGAAAGAGCCGCCTGGACATCTGTGCCATACAGACACTGTACCATAGCCTATGATGGATCATAGGCAGATGGATGCCAAACTGATTGCAAGGCTCAGCGGATGGAAATCACCGACGTTTGTGATGCTATGCAGTAGAGGGCAAAAGATGATCGGTGCCAGTCAGTGCCTCTGTAGGGACATACCAAGTAAGGTAGGCATGTCCCCGTCAATGGCCAATTTCAGGCTCTAGCTCCTGAGCCGCGAGCGAGCGAGGAGCGATTGGTGTGTGATGGGCCGGGATGGAACCTCTCTTGTGTTCCCACCATGGAGATTTCTGTAAGATGAGCTTGGCGGCGAGCCATGAGAAATGGGAGATGAGACACGGCGTCTGATGCGGCCAGATAGTCGTCTGGTCTCTGGCACAGTGTGCAGCTGTCAGGTGGTCGGTGCATCCGTGGGGTGGGTCCCCACGGTCATGGCGACGGCGCACTGGTGCAGACGTCACTGTTTCCGCTGTCTTGGGTGTGGAAATTGCATTAACGGCATAGGCCGTGCACAAGACAGGCCGTGTGTTTTGGAGAGAGACACAGTGATCCCGCCTGCTCCCCTATCGTGCCCCATCTGCCAGCCCGGCTTCTGCTTAACCAGGACGGGACGGGCTAATCTCACCGGGAAATCCACCCACACCCTCCAGCGTCGCTCCCAGTCCCAGTCCATCTCGTCGTCGTCCAGCACGACCTCTGGGGACCCAGATGGGAAGTGACCAGGGGCCTGCACCCCCAGCTTTTTTTTTTTTTTTTTTTTTTTTTTTTTTGGTTGTGTTAGAAGGGGGGGTTGTTTTTGGGGGGGGGGGTGTTGTTTGGTTGTGAGAACAGGACGGGGGGGGGGGGTAAGGAGG
>JAKMWZ010000514.1:0-21574 GCA_025328985.1 Colletotrichum sp. SAR11_239
TTTTTATGCATTTCACACCATCACCCTGCGTTTTTTTCACGCTCCCCCTCCCCCAATCCAACACTGGGTGTTTTTGGTGGTGGAAAAAAAAAAAAAAAAAAGAGACCAGACCTGATGGCTGTGGACAACCCAATGTTGAGCGGTAAATACCACCCGGCGTCCACTCATCCCGCCTATTCCCTGTCAGAGTCACTAGTTGCGGGTTGTGAGTTTTGGACTTTGCTGTTGAGGGTAAAAAAGTGACATTCCTCCCGCCGTTATTGGATATGCATAGGCTTGCTTTGTCCTCTTGTTTCCATTCATATCGCTCGGTCAATGGGAGTTGTGTGCGCCCACTCGATTATCCTGCCCTGCCTGTGTTGAGCCTTCAATGGGTCATTCCACCCTCCCGCCTCTCCTAGGTCTCGCTCCGAAACTATCTCTCGGCGCGTGAGGTCTGTGTCTGTGTGCCATCTGCTCCGGCGGCATCCTCGTCGCCATCATCGTCGTTGCTTCTGCCGATTTCGTCTCTTCTCAAGTTGCAGTCTTTTTTACTCTCGAGCTCTTCTCTCCGCCATCCTAGCGTTGCTTGAGAAACAAGACTTGCTTCCACCGGCACCGCGGACCATCGGAGACGGCCTCGTGCCCCGGCCAGAACGGGACCCCTAGTCCATCAGTCAGAAACCAATTTGTTCCGCGTTGTCGCTGCCAGCCTTCCAGTCTTTTTTTCCAGTCGGAAAAAAAAAAAACTCGTACTCCGCCTGGCTTCTACCGGCGATATCCAGTAGTGGTCAAACAGCAACATCAATTGCCTGCAGCCACCTCCGCCTCCGGTGCGCTCGCCAGGCCACCCCGCAGCGCCCTACTATATCATACGCCTCACCCTCGCCCCCCGAAAATAGTAGGAGAGAAAGACACGGGACCAGAAGGGGAAAAAAAAAAAAAGAATATCATTAGCACGCACGGAATGCACTCCGGGCACCAGAGACCCCTCAACTCCGTCTCTGGCCGTGCCTTCTCCGTCTGTTGAAGGACGCTTCCGCCTCCGCCTCCCCTCCCTCTCCCTGCCCTCTTTATCCTCCTCCTCCACTTCCACGTCCCCATGTTCAAAGTGTCTGCTACGGCTTGCCACTTGACAACACCAAGACTCAATTAGACCACATCCGCCACCCTTTCGATCCATTCACGACACAGCTTCAGCCTGCCACCCATATCCTCCTCTGTGCGACCGCAAAAGTGGCCCTCCGAGTGCTACCCTCGCCATCACTCGCCTTCTCAGACCCGATCTCGTCGCCCCTAGGGTTAATCACTCTTCCGCAAGCACCTCGACGGCTTGCCTGAATCGACGCTGTTATTGTTGCCGTCTTGATTTTGGCCCCCTTCGACCCTCGCACTGCCTTGCGTTGTTCTTTTTGGCATGCCATCTCCTCGACTCAACTCGTCCTAGGTTCTTCATGAATCTCCAACACCCAAATCGAATCAAACCCCCTCCGATCCCGTCACTATTAGGTGTACCATGGACGACGAAGCAGCAGCAGGGCCTTCTAGCGAGATGTCGCGAGGAGGCTCTGCCGCGGCTGAGTTGAGAAGGGACCGAAACTCCGTCATGAAGGTGGTAAGTCCAACAGCCCTTTTTGCAATCTTGGCTGCCGATGGTCGTTCGATTTGGCAATCTCGATCTGTCGCCATCTGACAGCTGTTCCTTTGCCGGCCAGCAACTGTTTGGCCTTTTCTTGTCAACCAGAAGAAACCTGACACGATGGCAGGCATGCGGTACCTGCCGTAGAAGAAAGCAGGCATGCGACGCGGAGAAGCCCAAGTGCAGTTTCTGCAAACAGCGAGGGTTCCAGTGTGACTATGCGGCGCCGCCCGTGACGAAGTGAGTTCCTTTCCCACCTAACCCTCCTCTGACTCCGATAGCATGAACGACTGCATATCTGTTCCCAGCATCTCTCTCTCGATCCCTGCGAACTGCCTCGACGGGGGTTGTCTGGAGGGATCCTTGTCAGCCTTTGTTAACAAGATGATGTGCGACAGGAAAGACAGAACCATGGAAGAAATTCGAGATTATCTAGCTCGTATCGAACCCAAAATCCACCACATTTATGAGAACAGCGGAGACATTTCTAGACTTTACCAGATTTTCGATCCTTTCGGCTACCAGTCACAAACCGCGACGGCGAGTTTGCAGATGCCCATGCCCCTACAGACGCAGCTGCAGTACGTGTCCGCCGTTCATCAAATGATGCGGTGGGATGCAGTGTGGGAGATGCTTCGAGCTGCTGACCCCAAAATAGAGGGACTTGAGACCCTGCTGGAGCCAAACTTTACGTCGATCCTAATGGAAAGCCAAGGACGCGACGGGAAACTTTCGCATGATGTTCTCAGACCGAATATTGCGGGCGGTGCGACCCTAAGTTATGCCGACAAAGAATGGCTGGAGCAAGGATCGACGATATACTTCAGTACTTTCCACCTGATGCACCCTGTTTTAGACCAGGAGTACTTCATGAAGAGAACACTATCGTCTGCAGTCAGCGGTAAAGTTCCGCAAGAGAGCGCAGAATGCGCTCTGGTGTTTCTGACGATCGCTCTGGCGCACATGGCTTCAACTGGGGGTGCCAGTTTGGAAATGGACAACCAACCGCCGGGTCTGCACTATTTCAACGAGGCGAGACGCCGCATGGGATTTTTCATGGAAGAATCCACCATCGAAGCCGTACAAGTCTTCGTTTTAGCTGGGTGAGTTCTCGTGATCGAAGGTTGGGATGCGCCGGGCGTGGCGCCGGGCTCCGCGCGGGATCCGCATCCGTGTTGGCGCCGGATCGGGGACCGAGACCGGGACCGGGACCGGTGGCCCGTCCCATAGGTGCCCGCATCGGGAGCCGCATCCGCGCTTTTTGGGTGTGATTGTTGGAAAAAGAAATTTTTTGGCTGACTCGAGCTTGGTGGTTCCCACGACCAGATTGTACTATGAATGCTGTTCTCGACACATGGTAAGAGACGGTGAGAGGAGGGGTTGCCGTGGGTATTTGGCTAAGATGGAGGCAGGAATTCCGGGCTATGTCCGTTCACGCGTCCTTGGCTTGCCACAGGATGATTGCCGGGTGAGATTTATTTACCCCCATTATTGCCGCGGGTCATCCGGTGCGCTGTTTTTACTGGCCAATGTGCTGATGAGAGCCTGCAGCAGCTCTGGCCAGGACCGATCTCAGACGCAGGCAGATCTGATGCGGCGGCTTTTTTGGCATTGCTCCATCACAGAAACGTATGTGCCATCGCCCTTTTCCCTTCATGTTCAATACCACGATCAAGGAAAAAAAAAAAAGTTGGACCCCCAGCCCAACGCCCCGAACTGGACCCCTAATCCCCATCGTCATCGCCAACCCCATCTTCCATTTCACGGCGCGTTTCTGCAGCCTGACGATGATGCGCGTCCGCATCGTCTGCTTTAATCGCACTCCCCCGTCCGACCCCCGTCCCTGGTGTTTGGCTGGATTATCAACGCCCGGCCTGTCCTGTCCTGTCATCCCCTGTGTCGGCCCCTCCACGTCTCTCTCGGTTGTCTGACGAATGATTACTGAACAGGGCACTCAACCTGGAGCTCGAGTTGCCAGTGACATCGCTCAACACGATAGAATGCGAAATGTGGCCAGATATGTTCACAGATAGTTTGGTCCCCGATGCAGGTTACGGCGTTTACGAGGAGCATTTTTACTCGCAAATCAGCATGCAGAAGCTCGCGCTCGACATACACCGCACATTGTCAACGGGTGAGTACTTCCCAGCAGCGCCTCTGACTCTGACCTCTCTCCTCCTACTTGCGCTCAGCGATGACTTTGTTGTCATATGCCAGTTCTGAGTTGCACCATCGCAAGTGCAGCAGGGAGCCTTCCCCATGCCACCCATCATACGATGACCCGTTTGGGATGTACCCCGCTGACGATTTCGCTTCATCCAGCTTCGACGCGGCCGGCCTCCACTCCGGGGCTGTTCACGCAGACGGCCAAGGAGAAGGCTTCTCATGAGCTACACGTTGCAGTTGACCACCTGCAAAGTGGTCTCAACGAATGGCAATCGCAGTTGATGGAAGGACTCCAGTGGAATACTAACCAAATCATGACCCCTACACCGTTCCCAGGGCAGTATCCCACGCCATACCCAGCGCCGTACCCTACCCCTGGGGAAGAACGCATGGAAGGGGTCATGTCTTCGATCGGTTCCGTGTATTTTCCCAGCAACCAGTTCATGGCACAGCAGCAGATCGCAACGGGAGTTCTTCCGACACAGCCAGCGTCGCCCGAGGCCATACTCCAAGCTCTACTGCGCACTCGTCTCAGTTACTTGCGGTGTCTGCTGTACCGCCCTTATATCTACCGGGTCGTGCACTCTGACAAGCTGACTTCGCAAGACCTCGTCGGGGCCGAGGAGTACCTTCGGCAGTGTGTTTGTTGGCCCATCATCATACCGCCGATGAGCCACAGCAAGCGCCTGATCCATGGCCTTTACTTCTGGTCGCATAACCTGATGGGGATTCTCATCATCTTACGCCTCGCCATCACGCACCCGAGGCTGCAGGCGGTGTGTCTCAGTATTGGTAAGAAGGACAAGGAGGAGTTCAAGAGGCCCGGCGCGTGGAACGCTCAGGCGAGGCAGACCATATTTCTGTGTGTTGAATGGTTCAAGAGTCTCGTGGATATCGATGCCGATGCTAGGTGGTGTTGGTCCATCATTCAGGGCATATACCCAGAGCTGGTCCTTAGCCCGACAAACACGCGGTTCCTGCCAGAGTTTTACCCGACGGCGATGCCATCTCAGGAGGGCTGATGATCCGTTTTCAACCAGTTTTGCTGTCAACTTGCGGCTGTGCGCCTACGAGGAGGATGAGGTGAATGTTGAAGAGGGGGCAGATGAGTCCACAATCTACGACACAAGGTTGGAGGAACCGATCAGGTTAGAACGACGGGTCTACGGCTGCGAGCGGCTCGCGGATATGGTTGATATGACTGAGTGGGCAACGAAAAAGAAGAGAAGAGAGGTGGCACTCACGAACAGAACACTTGGATTGCGATGGGGGCTTGGACTGGAGAGATACCCTTGCATGAGATGCTCCGCGCTGCCTCTTTTTCTATTTCGTTTTTCTTCTTCTCCTTCTTGTCTGCCAATTACTGGCTCCGTCTAGAGAGCGGCTTTCTTACGACGAAAGCCGCAGAGAGCGCCACACACACACACACACACACACACACAAGCCGTTCAATCATGATCTTTCAGACGCCCCCGGTGATGCTTAGCCAGCCTGGGACCGGAAGGGGGTGTCTCTCAGCTGGACATCTCCAAGTCTGAATCTTGCCCATTGCCTAATAATGCCGCACCGTTCTCTTCCAGCACGAGGAAAGCCATGACCTCCCGTACCCTACCGTACCTCTTGGATACGGTCTGCCTCTCACAAGAATTAACAGGAGACATCCTATCGGCAGTTTGATGGGAAACGCAGATTACACGTAACAGGTGAGTTTGCGAGTGTGTAATGTATCTCCACAAGTTTTCTGGTGTTATAAGATGCCAGATTAGATCCATCGCTAGGATCGCTCACGACTTTTGTATACTAGATCACATATTTGCCCCTTGCCTGCTGTCCTGACTAGATGCTGTCGTGAGGTCGCCTTGATTCATACTGGGCTCACAACTTCAACATGAACATCATCTATTTCAAAGGGACTGCCTGACATTGCAAGAATGGGCCGTTACCATACATCGCGGCGTGCTCCGTCAATCCTCACCAAACTCCGGTGTACTTACTTACCTGGACCGCCGACGCCGGGTATGCACCCGCGCCGGCGTCGGTTTCCGCGTTGAATCTGCCAGTGCCACGGGCCGAACTGTTCCTCGGTCATTCCGCGTGTTACTACGCACACCGAATGCCTCCCTCGAACGCCACCTAAACGCCACCTCTACCAACAGACACTCCCGTAACCGCCCTCGCACCAGTTGGAAAAAAAGCCGAGAGAATCAACGTCAGAAGGAATCAAGCGCAAGCCACATTTACCAGCCTTCCACATAGACTCGAGAAACAGCACAATGAACCAACTAGGTGGTGGACAAGGGAACTAGTGGAGTGGGACGGCGACAGAAGGAAGGAACTACCGAACCCAACGCATCGAGATGACTGCAACATTGCAGATGCAGTGTCGCCTGTGCCCAGGCCGTGGGGTGCGGCTGCTTTAGCTCGGCTTGGCCTGGCTTGGTGTGTACCTCGAAGGCGTGTATCGTGGTCTCTCGGCCGGGTAGGCAGGCAGGCAGGTCAGACAGATCAGACCCCTCTCTCAAAAGGGGAAAGGAAAAGGGGGGCGTGTGGGAAGTCGGATTGGGGCCCAAGGGGGATGTAAAGAAAAGGAACATGCCAAAGCGGTATTGGGCTTGCAGCACAAACCTGTCGTCGTGGTCGCTCGGATTCAGCCTCTTCTTTTCCCGCCCCCGCTCGCCCCCTCCAACGACCGCGACACATTCCTTCCACGTCAAAGACAAGACACGGAAAGTCAAAGACAGGACGTCAATGGACGAGGCCGTGCATTCCCTTTTTTTTCCTCTTTCACTCCTGTAACGTGTGGCTTCATTGTTCTTGAGGCTTGCGCCAATGGCGAACCACGACGTTTTCCAGGGTCCTTGCCGCTCGCCCACGCCGTCTGTGGTCGTCACGTTCAAGACATGAAGCTACGCGCTGTGGCTGGCGTTTGTGGCTTTGATGTGGACGTAGGGGGGAGAGCTCGAGGGGTGGGTGAGTGCAAGCCAGTTTCTGTATCTGTACTCAGCTGGCATATGCCAAACATGCCAACTAATAACTCGACGCTTGACTCAACGGGTAGTTAGTAAATGCTTCTTGTCGTCGGCAACAATCGGCCCCAACGGCTCTTCTTCCGGCGGTGCACCTATAATGCCATGATATACGAGGTTGAGAACGGGGACGAACGCGGTTCCAACACCGCAGGCGCAATTAGCGCTAGGTCCGCCGGTGCGAGGAATATGCATAAGGCGGAGGAGAGCCGGGCGCCACTATTGAAAGTATATGCGCGGCAACAGGACGGGCGGCGGTCCGGCGCTTAGGTCCGCACATACCTCTCTCTCCTTTCGTGTGTGTTTTGCTGTGTGTGCTCTCCTCTCCCGTAAAGGTGGAGAGAGGGAACACGAAGAAGGCAGAGAGAGACATGAGCCCGCATCTGTCAAACGTGACACGGATGCTTGTCTTGGCCGGCCCAAAGTAGACGACGGGACCAAGGCCAAGCAACTCATCGCCGAGGAGCCGAGAACGACTGCCCGGCGGGGAGGGGAGGGGCGTCAACTCGACCAGCCCCGGACTGAGCCTTCATGCGGCTGCGTCCTGCGTGCCCAAGGGACGGACGGACGCCGCATCGTCCCGGCCTGTCATGTGGCTTGCCCGGCCCCCCCATCTGCAACCTCCTGAGGCCTGCGTCGGGTTCGATAGCCGATCCATAGTTGCTTGCGGAGATTCCAGAGAAGCATGCAGGGCCTTGCATCTATCCCTGAAGGAGCAGGCATGCCGACACTTCTATCGATTCCTGTGTGACCGATGTAAGTCAAATGTGGGTAATAATCGATCAGTAACCCAGATGTGACGGTGATTGCCATCTTCAATTCAGATCTTCCGTGAGACTCGGTGAATCTTTGAAAGACTGGCGGATCCTGAGGCAAAACAGAGGAAGGAAGCTTCCCGCCTTCAAGGGGGATGAGGAGCATCTCCGCCATCCCACTCAATTCTATAGCTGGGGGAAACAAGGCAGTTCCCCGTCCTTGTTCCGTTTCTCTTGCCGCCGTCCCCGCCGCCTATCAAGCTTTCTCGGTCGGCTCTTGGCCCGGCTCGGCGTGTGTAGAGACCCGCTGGGCGGATCGGGAACTTTCTGCTGCGCAACGTGAACACGGGATCGGAGAGAATCATGTCGTGCGTCAGTCTCTCTGTGTAAAGGGATGGATCGTACATCCAAAAACAGCCTCGGGTAGCACGATGTGAGGCTGCAGAACATGAACATCATGCGAGAAGAAAAGAAAATGTCAGCCGCAGCGTCAATAATTCTGTCTTGTGTTACGCGAGCAACCTGCCTGCAGGGAAAACGGAGCGATGATGTGGGTAAGGGGTGAGATCAGACGATATGCCTGCATGTGCGCTAGGTATGTCTCTGACGGGGACCGCGGCCGTCACTTCCCTAGCTTCCCAATGTCTCGACGTGTGCTTTGTGGTTGGCCCCCAAAGCATGAAGGAGGAGGAAGCGGCCCGAGCAACGAGCGACAGGCCCGTAGTCTGCAGGCGGTCTAGTGATGGGTAAAAGTCCAAGCCTCCCTCTGAGCAAATCAAAGTGAAGCGGACGCACGAGCTGCTGCGTCTTCGATGCATATGGGTGTGTGAAGTGTGTGAGTGTGTGTCTTGGTGCCCAATGGACGTGGTCGATGGTGCCCGCCCATGTCTCTCTCCTCCTCCTCTCTCTCTGTCTGTGTCTCTCCTGCGATCCCAAATCCCTGGAACTGGGGGAGGGAGGGAAGAAAAAGAAAAGGGTGGGAGGGCTGAGCGAGGGAGCTAAGGAGGTGTTTGGACCCCCGCGCGATGACGATGTCGTTTGTACGTACATACGTCCCGTCTTGGGTGACGGGATTGAATGATTTCATCTGGGCTCCATCAGCCTTGATCCCAGCCTTATTCCGCCTCATCTACTTGGACGGAGCAGAAAATCCGCTGAACATCATCCGGAGTGGACGCAAAGAGAAGAAGAGGAAAAAGAAAAGAAGAGTTTCCCCCCCTTCTTTGAATCATCCGGACAGGACGTGACCTGGCCATCCGGACCAATAATCCAGACAAGCGAGCGCCACGCGGCCGTGGCCTGTGAGAAATTTGGACGACGTTTCAGTGCCTTCTCGCGATCAGACTCTGCGGTAACCCAAACAACGACACGGAAGGGCAAGGGAAGGGAATGTCGGAGGGGATGGGGCGGAAGGAAGAAACAAAGCAAAAGTAAACACGGAGGTTCCGGCTTGCCCGGGCCCCCGGGCGGCCTGCCTTTTGAACTGGAAAGATGGAACATTCCCCGGGACCTTGTCGTCCCAGTGCCTGCTCCTCCTCCTCCTCCTCCTCCTCCACCATCTCCTCCTCCAGTCTGTTCCCCCTCCCCACTCTACTGAGCACGACGTTGTCGAGGAACGCGAGGGCGCCGCACCGCACCGCACCGCACCGCACCGCACAGCGAGCTCCGGGTCTTCCGTGGGCTGGGAACGTTTCCCGGGGGACCTGGGCGACCCTGCCAGCCGGCCGTTAGCACGCATGCTAATCATTTCCCCTACCCCAAATGAGTTCCCCAACAAGCTCCAGAGTCAAAAAGTCTAAAAGCCTATTGAGCCGAAAGGGGCAGCCCGCCGACCAATTAGGCGCGCCTATGATGCCGGCAATACGACCTTGTAATTGGTGTGATTTCATCATGAGAAAAAAAGAGTGTCCCATTGCCTAGGGGCCCTGTCGATATTGAGTAGGCGGATGGAAAGGTGAAGGGGAAAATAAGGATTGGTGGCGCGCGGTTGAAGTAAGTCATGACTGAATCGGGGTAAGCACCACGAGTTTAGCAAACCATCAGGTGCCTCGATCTTCCCCCTCTTCTCGTCCTTTGTGCAGCTGTGTCGCTTTTCCCTTTTTCAATCTGCCCCTCAAGGTCGCAACTCTCTTCTGTCGACTGCATTTCCCACGCTCAGACGTATCTTCACGCGGCTTTGTCAACACCTCAGAGTGGACATCAGAGTGAGCGACAAACACACAACCGAGCGCCTCGCACCACATACCGCATACCGCAACCTGCCAAACATGAAGTTCGCCATTGTCGCAGTCGCCCTTGCCGGGCTTGCCGGCGCCCAAGTCCAGCAGCTTCCTACCTGCGCAGTACGTTCGCATCCTGTTCCTCCGTACCCCTCTTGCTCTCGCTCTCAACCCCCCTGCCCCTGACGTCGCATCTGCCGTCGGCGGGAGGAAGCAGTTGGCGTCTTCGTGGGCTGACCTTGGTTACAGCAAACATGTGTGAACAAGTACACATCAGGCACTGCCATTGCCGGCTGCAGCAACCTCGACATCAAGTGCATCTGCTCCAACTCGGGATTCCTCGACGGCATCGCCTGCTGTCTCGCCGACGCCTGTCCCAAGGCTGACCAGGACACTGCCGTCAAGTACGCAAAGGACATTTGCACCGGTGCCGGCGTCACTGTCCCCGACCAAGTGGTGTGCAAGAGCGCCAATGCCACCACGTCTGGTAGTGCGGCGGCCACCGGTGCGAGCCAGACCGCGTCGAGTCCCTCTGCCACGGGCACCGCCAACGCGGCGCCCATCATGGGACCTGGAGCGCTGCTCGGTGGTCTCTTCGCTGCGCTTTTTGCTCTGTGATTAACTTGGGAGTGTCTTTGATGTTCGCGACAACAACCGGCAATTGTCGTCTTTTTAAAGGCTCTCCGAGCCTGTATGTGGACTTACCCATCATGGTTTTAATGGCTGTTATTTTGGGTTCGATGTGGCGTTAATTTTGCACCTATTCTCTGCCAAAATCAAATTATGTGATTATCATCAATGTGTCGTTATTTTCGTCAGTGACAGGAAATGTTGGTGCCATGCAATTGGTTGGGGATATCAGTGCGGCTGCGCAAGGGTTCTTCTTCACCTGCAAACAAATGCCACGACGGTGCTGGACATTGAGAGCGGTAATGTCTTGGTCAAAGCGGTCGACAACGGACGATACGAAAGCGAAGTCACGTTGATAACGCGCCGTCTTGCTTGTGGATATGTCGGCAGAACAGCGGAAAAGCAGCGTCGAAACATCGGCGGGACCCCTTCTCCTTGGACCCTGACCTTACATCATCCATCTGCCGACGACTAGCTCAGCACGCGGGTAGCATTTGTGTGTGTCCGGGGGTAGCAGACCGCCAGTTCATGTGCGTGAGGCCTGGCCTGGCCTGGCCTTGGTGCTGGTGCTGGTGAGGATATTTTGAGTTTTTCGACGAACCTTCTTCAGCATCGGCCTAGGGATCCTGGACTTTCCCCAAACGCCCTCGGGCCTTATGCAGGCGAAAGCTGTAGGAGGTGCGGGAGGGGGATCAACAAACGGCGAGATTGACAAAAGTCTGTCTGACCCTACCGCCCGCCTGGAGTTTGAGGGAAATCTTCCTCTTCCCGCTGTCAAATCCGAGGTGCCAGAAGCTTGCTACGCTTCCAAAGCCTCGTTGCGACCACACACAACGCAGGCACTGCAGGGAAGGCAGTGTACGCCGAGGTACATGTTTGCCGAGATGGCACTTGATAGGCTGGGTGTGTGTTGACGATGAAGACGACTACCAAGTACGGCACAATCTTGGCACACCTTGGTAGCACGCACGTAGGTTAAATGACTGCCGACGATGGCACGTGGTAAGCTTCGATGGACGTCGCAGGTGAGCGGATGCTGTCCCATTTCGAGGTGGTCTCCGCACACTGACAATGCCACCGAGGTCGCGGCAAAAGAGGACGGGACGGAGGTGATAGCCGCGTCATTTGCCATGAGGCTCCCGGCCAGACCGGGAGACCCCGTCCGGGGGAGCAAATGTTGTCTTGGATGTTGTCTCCGTCGTTCATGAGATGAGATGCAGCGCAAACGCTGGAATGGAACGGTAGCAACCGTTTCGATATCGGCATCTGTAGATCGGGAGCGGTGTAGTCCAAATGCTACATTTCCAACGACGGCCGATTGGAAATTCCGGCCTGGATTGTCCAACGCAGCAGGGGCTGAGCTGCCAGTCCGACGGCCGAGGCGGTGATGCAATGCTCGAGTTTACGCAGCAAGGACTCTTTTGCGGTGTTGATCCTGTCTAGTATAGCCGATGCAGCCGACGCAACCGACATCCATGTACGCTATATGTACTGCATAGTGCATACAGGAACCCTCAAGTTGCTTGGGAAGAAGCCCAATGAGGTATGTGACAACGAGCGTACAACTTCATGGTTGCCGCAATATACAGAGATGAGCCGGAACCATCTGGCCAGAAGTGGTCTTCGTCACCTCAACGCCGGCCCAGGGTGGATGAGACTAGCCGTCACTGCCACAATCTTTTCGTATATCCCCCACCTAAAGATATTGTCACGGCGCGAGGTCTTGGCAACGGCAGACAAGCGGGCGATGGTGAGAATCTGCTGAGTGCCTGTGGCATTCTTTCTGGATTATTCGGCGTCTTGCCGGTGCCGTTGTCCTGGCCGTCCTCTTCTTGTTGGCCGTTTTCGGCTTGAACCAGACAGACCTGAGGGCATTAGAGGCTGGCCCCCCACAGGGACAGAGACGCCGTCCGACAGTCTACCCACGCAGACGCATACAGATTGCAAGAGCCGCGCCGCCACGCTACGTCTGCCGTGTGCACTCGGAGGGGTAGGTACATTCAGGCCGGCCGATGGGCTGGAGCGCAAGACGTATTGGGAGATGCGCGTGGAAACGTCAAAGTCGCTGGCTTGGTGTGGGCGGGGTGACATGTTATTGGGGGGGAAAGTTGACGGCGAGGGAGGGGAGGGGGGCGTGTGTGAAAGGCAAAGTACGTGCGGCCATGTATCCGTAGCATGGCTCCCGAGTTGAAGATGATGCTACTCGGTCGACTTGGACTGAGTTAATCTCTTCCTGTGGCATGTCAATTCGACGCCAGTGCGCCGACTGCCCACTCTCGCCGCCGCCGTGCATCGCGCAGTGCAGTGCAGTGCAGTGCCGTGATATCGCAGCAAGGGTTTCGTATTCCGGACATCCAGGGCTCTCGCCGAGGGTTAAGCGGGATGGGGCCAGTTCCCCTTCTCTCTCGCTCGAGTTCTCCATAAGGCAGACAAGGCTTCAACGCCTAGCCGTTCCTGCAGGCCTCTCCACCACCTGTCAGAGTTTGCTGGGTCTATCCGTGGTGTGGTGTGGTGTGTTGTGGTGCGGTGCATGTACATGGCTGGGTACCGCCGTGGGAGGTACTCGTAGCGCGCGTGCTTGACGATACCCCTTCCAGACGCTAGTTGCGAACAGGGTAGCCGAGGGGACTCTCACATCGGGTACCTGTCAGGATGGGCTTGGAATTGCCATGATACGCTTCAAATCCGATTGATGCGATCATCCAGCTCCCAGCCGCCGCCCAGGGACAGACAGAGTGAGAAAGAAAAACAGACCAAGACCAGGACCAGGGCCAGGGCCAGGGAGATCAGATGAGGAACTTGGGGTTTGCGAGGGCGGCTTTGGTGGTTTGGCTGCAGAGACGCCGCAGAGCTGCACGGTGCTTTGACCATTTTGAAGTCTGGTGTGAAACTTGACGGTGGGTTTGTCTGCGAACGCTTTGACGTTGGAAACTCCTGCTAGCTCTGCTTCTGGTTCTGGTCCTGGTTCTGCTTCTGCCTCTGCTTCTGCTTCTACTTCTGCAAGAGGAACGAGGTAACACCTCGCCGCTCGGCGACGCGAGCGACGCGACCTGGGTCATTGGTACATGGGGTGATGACGCCCCTTTGGTCAGCATTCGTCTTCGTCAGTCTGTCGTTATGTAATCTTTGATCTCTACTGCTGAGAAGTAGCTCTCTGCTATCCAGACCGACTCAGGAGCTGGAGATCCGATGACATGTTCGAGTCGTTACACTTCAATCGTGTCGCAACATCATGATGCCTCCTCTTGTCGCAAACTGCTTGGCGGCTCCGATGCTTTTGCCCTCGTCCTAGCAGCCGGATAGCCATTTTCCTGATAGAACCTACAAAGGCCGAGGCCATGTGGGCCATGCCAGGCTTGGTTGAAGCTTTTTGCCAGTCCTTTGGGGCAAGCTTGCTTCCCAGATGAGAGCCGTTTCCGCTAGTCCTCACACAGGCGTCTTCGGAGGAGCTTGGTCACTGATGCTGCTATCGGCATCGCCGTGTTTGACTCTGCGGTGCCTTCACAGGACTGGTGGGATGACGTTTCCGATGTTGCGCCGTCACGCCGTCAAGTCAAGCGTAATTACCAGGTGTGCCTCCGTGAAGAAGAACCTGGTCCTTCTGGGATCAAATAGGTCGCCGAATGCTCACATGTGCCTGAAGCACGCCAAACCGGCGGCTCGGAACTTTTCAGCTTCCACTCGAGCAACAGTCGGGTATTTCGTTTGTTGTTTTAGAGCCCTTGCTTGTCAAACTTGAACCTGGCAACGCCCTGGCAGGCGAGCCCTTTCATCTCGCTCCGTGGCCACGACTGCTTCTTCAACCAGAAAAACGACGCGTCGTGAGAGAAAGCCCGAATTCCCGAGTAAAACAACGAATTGGGAAAACCAACTGTCCTGTTTCTCTGGTTCAGAGTCACGATGGCTGGAGATCTTGCGGAGCTGCCCCGTCTGCAAAGCCTGGCTGCAGAGACGAGGGGTTGGTGGAGGTGACCAGCTGCAGGGTCGTCGACCTGTCAAATGCATGACACCCCTCCGGACCCTCCCCGTGTGGGAGTACCGTACAGACACTTGCGATGGTACTGCATGTCTGGATCTGGAGCCAAATGATTAAGATTTGATGGCCAGCCAGAAGCTCGGCAATCCTGCTACGGATGCTGCCATTGCTCCGGCACGACGCGACCTGATGCGACTGTCCCCACGCAAGCCAGAAACCATCGCATCAAGTTGGTGTGCTCTTGTGCGCTCAGACGCGCGCACCTTTGCACCATTGGATGCAGTAGACGAGAAAGTTCGTTCGACTTTGCAAGGAGACCAGCTGTACAGACACAGAGTATCCGTAGGCGGTGTGTCTGTGTGCGTGTGCAAAGTGCATCCCTCCGTTTCTGAGACACTGCGGCCGCTCCTTCAAGTGATTTCTGCTGCTTTCTTTTCCACCCCATCTCCGATCTTGCTAGATGAGATCTGCTTGCATGACAGGCGGCGCACCCTAGTAGACCAGTTTTCCTGTCATATCACAAACGACCAGAGTGAAAAGGTCGCCGGCCCCCCGTATGGGATGTAACCCGGCTATTTGCGTGACCCGAGGACCAGCATCGGTTCGTGGAGGCTCTCCCGAGCCGGACAACAGCGGAAATAACTGTGGCGAGATGCTGTATTCGCAGGATGCCCTTGTACCCAAGTCAGCAAGTCATCAAAAGGCCTGATGTCTGTTCACTATGAAGCACACGAGGTCCGTCTTTAAACTGCGGTGCCATCTCAAGTCGGGGAGCCAGAAGGAATGCCGTTCTGTCGCGCCCGCGGTGCTTCCCGCAAAGAGCCTGGCTTCGGGGGCATGATCCCGTTGGTTCAGATGTACAGAGCACAGCTCTAAGCGGCAGGCTGGGTGACGTTTCGCAAGAGTCCCGAGCAAGCCATCGTGGGGGGTTTGTGGAATACGCCTCTGCAAGCCACTGATCTGATCATCTGTGAGCACAAGCCTGGGGTCCTGAACACTGGAAGCGCCTCAGTCTGACCGGTCGCCAAGCGAGGTCGCCCTGAGTGGCTCAATAGTGTCAAATGCCCTGGCCGGCACATTTGACGCCTTGTCATGTCGTCAAAGCAGTCTGACACAGTGCACTAAATGTTTGCCGCGGCTCCATGCTCCGGCATCCGCAGAGACAGCACACTCCACTCACCACGAGGCCTGCAATGTGCATTCTGACCGACCGTCCATCCATACATAGTGTACAGATACTTGTATGTAAGTCGGCCGACAGGGCAGGATGATTGTCAGGGAGCCCAGCACGACTCCTTGTTGGAATCGTCGTGAGCCGCAATTTGTACTCTGTACCATACACATCATAACGATCAGGTGGATCTCGGTGGACAGAAGGCTGGCCGGAGATGGCTTCCGAGTCCCGCCATATAACGAAGACGAGCACAAAGTGCTGAAAATAGCCAGCGGCAATACGAAAGTCGAGACGGATGTCTTAGTGGAAGGTTGATATTGACAAGGGCATACACCCTCAGCTGGCAGTCGGCCCAATGAAGTGTCGATTCATTGTAAACCCCTCTCCAGAATATAGTCACACAGGACGATCGCTGTCGATTGGGCTGGATTGCACGGTCCGTTAAGCGGCCATGCTATTACGGTTGAGATGGGGGTCTTGTGGCCGACCAAGGCAGCGAAGCATTGTTGTTGAGTTGGAGTCGACGAACGGGCTTTCCAGCGATGTCTGTCGCAGACGGACGGTCCTTGCGGGGGGTGACATTGGAGAGTACTATGTACGAATAGTGTAGCGGCAAGGTGACAATGGCCAGTGTCGCCAGACCTTGGTTGCCCTGATGGCAAGCTTGACATGCCCTTTTGGGATCTCCCGGTGAGCAGATTCTGGCATCACGGTGCTGTTTTCGACCGTGTCTGATCCCATTCCTGTTTTCCGCGTTTGATATGCGCTGCACACCATGACCAGGGTGTAGGCGGACCAACAAAACGCGGGAAGTGCTGTAATAGTATGCAGGTATCCACGTGTGATGCGGATCTGGCTCCGGCGCTGATGTTCTAGAGAGAACAAATGTCAAGAATAACGTCGTGGTGGTGTTGCGAGCTAGCGAGTTGAACGCCAGCAAAACGACTTATGACGGCGAAGGATGCCAGCGTCGGTGAACCAACAATGTGGCTGTCCCGATAGCGAGAGCTCTCTGCGGGGGTTTGCTGTCTTCTGGTTTTGAGGTCAGTCAGTCAAGGCGAAAGAGCGACGCAAACGCAGACGCAGACGCAGTGGACGTGCTCGGATGGCTTTGGGCGCGCAAAGGTCTGGGCTTGCCCGAGCTATCAACAGGGATGGATGGGAAAATATGATGGTAATTTGGAGGGAGGGGAGGTGAATTGAGTCGAGGCATGTTGCCGACTGCTTAGAAAGATGGATGATACGTTGGGGTTGGAAGTGTGTGAGTGGAGAGGGAAATAGAGAGATAGAGAGGGTTTGGGTGGGTGGGTTTGTTGGTTGTGCTTTGACCTCGAAACGACGATGCCAGGTTCGTGGCCAGCAAGCAATATTGTTGTTGCAGATGGTGGTTGTCGTTGTTCATACCTACTGGGTGGATGGGAATGGTTGAAAAGAAAACAAAGCCCTGCTGCGGTGGCTCGAGATGGATGTTGGGTCAGGCTCTTGGAAATGGAATGGGAGTCGGGGGTTGAGAGTTCCATTCCTTTTCTCGCTGCAGACTGAAGAGCAAACAATGCCCGACTCGTAGGTAGGTATTGTGAGAGAGGTGTCCTGTCCTGTCGGCAGTTGCAAAGTGGCAGAGCCCAAGGTCAGGCTGTGTTTCCCTTTCTTTTCTTTTCTTTTGCTCTTCAATTGCTCTTCCAGCTGAGGTGGGCAGCATGCACCCCCACCTGTGCTGAAGACTGGATGGAATGAATCCCCTTTCAGCGTCGTAATGTACCTTAGATGCAGCAGCTACAGACCTCGCCTACAGGCCGGGACAGAAAAGGAAAGCCAGTGGAGGGGTTCGGCCGCCTCCCAACTTGCTGGTTTGCAGGCACTTGGCCTTATTCGTACGGATGGACACCTTACCTTCCATACAGAGCAGTCGCAGGTACCTTGGCTGCTGCCGTGGCTCCTGAATGAGAGGAGGAGAGAGGCGATGCCATGCCATGCCATGAGATGCCCATGGCCGTGCATACTTCCCAACCCACGTTCACGTCCACATCCACGCCCACGCCCACACCCGCCCACGTCGGGCCCTGCCCTGCCCTGCTGTGCTGCAATGCGCCTGCTCGCCCGCTACATACCTTAGGTGGGGTACCGGCATCCATCCATCTAGGTAGAGCTCTCTCTACCTTGCGGATATCGTGTCTCTCTTCTCTCGCCGCTACCGTCATAGCATCGCCTCATCTCGTCTCGCCTCATCCAACCTCACCAGGCCTCTCTCCCCTTCGCCTTGGGACCAAAGCCCACAAGGGTAGAGACAACATCCGTCTTTTTTTTTCCTTCTGCTTGTCTTCTCGCCTCGTCTCACCTCGATCCTATCTTCCGAACCCTGCTGGAAGAGTGCCGCAAAGACACTCCCTTCATTGTTGACCTCCATCTGTTGGTGTCAGACCCGGTCTCCAGACAACGCAAGCCGACTGATACCCTACGCTGTCACCCACTGGCGACGGGATGCCGCCGGCGCCGAGCGGTGTGGCTGTATACCGTCCATTCGCTCTTGGAAGCCTTTTCCCCCAGCTCGCCAACTGATGGAACCATAGCTACCCCTACCTTACCTCAACTTCACACCGGGCTCACCTTACCCCCGAGATGAGGTGAGGACAGGTGAGTGGGATAGGGATGAGGGGAGGGGAGGAGGTGAGCTGAGGCTGGTTGCGGTGCGGTGCGGTGCGGTGCGGTGCGGCGCGATGCGCTGCATTGAGCCGGGCAGCCCTCCAGCCCCTCCACACTGGACTGCTTGTACAGCACAGCACAGCACAGCACAGCACATACAGCACATACAGCACACTGCCTACCTACCTAGGCCTAAGGTAGGTAGGTGCTATGGAGGTGCTAGGTGTGATGCTGCATCAACTCGGCTCGCCTCGACACGCGCTGCATTCAACGCTTAAGCGCACACAGTCGAAGCAACGGCATGCACCAACCACCAAGCTGCCTGTTCCGTTCCTCTCTCTCAGCACAACACTTATGCGCATCGTTTGCTATGATTGATGGCCAGTTTGTTCTTCATGGCTTCATGGCTGTCGAGCAATGCACAAAACGACATGACACAACAAGAGCAGCAGCAACAACATCAATAACAACGACACAACAGGGTCAGCTTCGCTTGGATCACGCATTCGGAACTCCCGATATTACATGTCGTCAACCAAAGTTGCGTCGGACAGCTTTGGTGTTGTTAGCAAAAAGCAACCGACACCAAAGCAAGCAACTCAACCTAACACGGCACACAAGGCCAGTCAGAGCTTGAGGAAGACATGCTCCGACCGGAAGGGATACTTGTCCGTCGGGAGCTTGTCGCTAGCAAGGCGCCTAGCAGCACCTGGCACCTGAGTCTTGACGCCTGAACAAAGACCTCCCGCCCTGACATTTCGCCGCGAAGAGAGACGTAGCTTGGTCATGTAGGTGCGTTGACAGGGGTCCCAACTGGGATATGTCCTGCACCTCCAGCGACAGCTCTCTGTCTCTTGGGTCCAAATTTGGTGTCCGTCACAACTCGATGGAGCGTCTGGTCTAGCTAGCATCTTCTCGCAAGACACTGAGACGGCCCTATCTTTCCCAGGCAATCAGCGCACGCTACACAGAAAAGGAAAGGAAGAAAAATAAGAAATCTGTCTCGGGCAAGGGTCACTCGACGGCGTCTGACGTCTGCTCTCGCAAATGCCCGACCTGACCTTGTCGGGAGAGAAGCGGCAGCTGTACGTTTTCTCGAAGCATTTCTGCCGTTAACCAGCAAGCGAGGTTGGACCCAGAGGCGGCCCGCGGGCGGCCGTCGCCAGCAAAGGCTTCCTTGGACTCTCGAAACTTGCTCTCCATCTGCTCAACATGCTCCTGAGAAAGACATCGTGGTTTCCGATGAGTCTCTGTTTACCCCTCGGCGAGCCAGGGCAAATTTCCAAAAGAAGTGACAAACACGGAGGTCGCCATTTGCCAGAGTCCGTCTATCCTCCGGACCCTTTGCTGAACTTGTTCCCCTGGCATTCAAAACAGACGCCCATCAAGGACAGCTACAATCAATCCCTGGCTTCCAGTCCGAATCAATCAATCAGAAAGTACAAATCTTTCCATCGGCACCGAAAAGCTCGCTCGGTTTCCAGCTCTTTACGGGCTGGCCCTGAGCCACACACCACACCACCATTATCCGTTGTACACACAGGTCTCTCCGCAGGAACACACTCTCCACGCGTCGGCAAAGGGTGTGGTGATAGCGGATTTACCTTGCAGCTGCCACGAGGCGTGCACTTAAGACCAGGGGTCCTGATACCTCCCGACCATGTATTCTCTTTCGTCCCCATGCCCCCGTCCACTGTCAAAGCCCTCCATCGCCTGATGGGGGAATTTCCTACCCATATCCACTGTCACAGACCTGGACCTTGCGAAGCGGAGAGACCTCAACCCTGGACCTCGTCGTCCGTCCGTCCTAACGACCGTTTTTTTGTTTTTTCGATGCAAGCGCTTCCGTCATGGCTCTCAGACATGGACAGGGTAGCTCAAATCCATTCACATTCTGATCAAAACCAATTGTTGCGCTCGCTCTCCTTTTCCCTCAAGGTACTTACCCTACCGCACGCCCTGGCCCTGCGCTCTCTCCCTCTCCTCGTCTCACTCATATATATCCCATCCGGCCTCGACTGATCTAGCGTTAGTCTTTGACAACCAGATTCTCGTGTGCCTAAGTACAAAACCCTTCCAGGCCTCAGATACACCAGCAAGCAGGCTTATTACCTACGCCTCACATCACGCCTGTCATCTCTTCTTGCTCGCTCTTCCGTCCGTTCAACTTCGGATCTCATGGCCGACTTGTCCTAGAGACCAAGGCCTTCTCTATCCACGCCATACAACGATATAAACCCAGGCATGCCATCACCTCTTCCAACAAGAACCGCCTGAACCGCAACCACTTGGATACTCAGCCCGCCCTAGCCGGCACTTCTTCTTCACACCAGACCTTTTTCATGTAAGCCTCTCACCTGCGGCGGAGACAGGTCCGAGACTGACCTCACCTCTCAGCGTCTGACCTCACTGTCGCCCAACATGTGCGACTTCACCAAGAACTACTACATTTACACGTCATGCATCGACCCCGGCGCCCACTTCTTCAGAACCTCAGTGGACGGCAATCGGAATCGGACATGTGGCAAGGGGCCCCATGAGCGTTACATTGTCGTCCCCGGCCACTGCCCGCTCTGCGGTGGCTAGTCATGAAGCCACAGGGAGGACTTTTAATTCTCACTCACCGTTCTCACCCCTCGACCATCGACTGTCGCGTATCCGGGCGTCATCAGCAATGCGACCTTTTCCTTGGGTACGGCCAAACCTTGGATGGAGCTGTAGCTCCGGCAGCCCGCCGCTCGAAGGTCTTGACGCGGGCAATTTCATTTATTCGGTGGTATGGCCAGGCGTTTTTTTTTTGGATCAGTAATCACATATTTACGTCCGGAAAGCGAGACACAAGCGACCACGGGGTGTTGGACACACTGCGGATCCGAGATGTCAGCCGATGGGGAACAGGTACGGCTGCAGACCTAAGACCGAGAGAACGTGGACATCCGGCGCGGCAACCTGGCGCGGCAGGAGAGGAAACTTTCCCCTGTCATCAATTGTTATGGGCGAAGCAGCCAGCCTGACGAAGCAACTAGCCTGAGAGGGGCTCTGCTCAAACTGGGTTCTTGACCAACAAGGAGAAGGGAGATGGGACAGCAAAAAAAAAAGCACAGCAAGCGAGCACTGAACTGCATCCGTCGATTGGCATAGCATTTGTTGGCTCTTCTTTTTTTTTTCCTTTTTTGGATGCTTCCTCGGTCAAAAGCTCTCGACTCGTTCTCCATACGCTGATATTTGGTTTGAGATTTGCTGGTCTCTTGTTTTTTTTTTTTTTTTACTTCTGTTCATCACCGGCATAGCAAAGCAAGTTCTGTTACTGCGAAATTTGGTTGGGCGGGCAAAGCGGGAATTTTGGGGTTTTTCGGGAATGGGTTTGGGG
>JAKMWZ010000515.1:0-21026 GCA_025328985.1 Colletotrichum sp. SAR11_239
TTTTTTTTTTTTTTTTTTTTTTTTTTTTTTTTTTTTTATTTTTTTTTTTTTTTTTTTTTTTTTTTTTTTTTTTTTTTTTTTTTTTTTTTTTTTTTTTTTTTTTTTATTTAACGCCTGTTACGTCCCTTCTTGGGCACAAGGCGTCTGCGCCGGCGATCATGCTCGCTACTCATGTATATACAAGTCCCAGCCACGCTAGATCAGATAGCTTTTAAAGGAAAGACAAGAAGAAAAGAAAAGAGAAGAAATAAACAACAGTATACTAAGAACTCCTGTAATCCCGTGCCGTGAAGTAAGTCTCGTGGTCCCGCTAGCTTTGCTCAAGGCTCTAGCGGGTACGATCCGAGGAAGTGTAAATGTGTAGGTTGCGTAGAAGGGGGCAGAAGGTCTATGTCGTAGTGGTGTCGTGGCGGGTCTAGTAAGGCAAAACTGCCTAAGGGACTCGTCGTGGTGTTGTTACGCATGGAGTAGTCTCCGGGTCGCCTGAGACCGCGTGGGATGCTATATCTCCTTCGGGAGTGCATGCCAGCAAGAGACGATGTGGTCAATTGTGTTGCCACGGATCGTGGCCTCGATCCAAGGGAATCCCGCACAAGTTCTTTTGCTTCTTCGAAGATCTCCTTAGAAGCTCGAAGCATTTGTGTGATAATTCTGTCGAACAAAATAAGCTCCAGTACTCTGCGCTGCTGCCAGCTTGCGTCCTCGTTATTTGACTGAAGTCTAACATCGAGGACCTCGGTCCCCGCGCTTTGGTTGGCCGGTTTATGCTCAATGAAGTGGCACGTCCAGTACCGGTCAAGAAAGTCGCCATCGAATCTGAAACTTGACACTGCTCTTCGTACCCATTTGCCATCATGGCGATCGTTGAGGAGTGGGAATTCGATCTGGTCTGCTGGCGGAAAACTGCAGTCCGTTGCGGTACTACTTGCCTCCCCAAGATCCCAGTAAGATAGGTGTAACTCAGTCACCCACCTGTTTGAGAGGTCTCCTACGAGCTCGTAGAAGTGCTTGTCATAACAGACGTGACGATTAAGGAAGCCGAACATTTCTTCTTTCTCAGATGAAGCAAGGCAACAGATCAGCGCTGTTATTGTTTCGGCCTGGAAGATTTGCAAAAGGCGTTTCTTGGCGTATTTACGAGTGCGTTTGACACTTAGATGGTCGCGTAGGTTTCTTGTGTTGCCAATTCCTGGAGACTGCTTGTCCCGTGAATCTTAGAGTTGGATAGGATAATTCTTGGCAGCACCTCTGATGTTCAAGGTGGACTTCTTTGGGATGTCGACTAATATCCCCTTTATATACTTGTCGAGGTCATCGCCAAAACTGCCTTCGAGGGCTCTTTTGATTAACTCGCCGATCAAACTTTGATCAAATCCATCTAAGTTGGCATCGCGGAAGTGAGAAAGCGCCTGTTGACTAAGACCCGACGGCAGTCTGAAGAAGTCTGGTTCATCGTAAAACAAGTCGCTACCGTACGGCAACCTTGGCGTCGTGACAGGACGATCTTTGTTGATTGACAGTTGTTGTGACATGGAGCTCTCATACTGGCGATTGATGGTTTCCGAAACCTGTGGAGTCTTCACCATGGAAAACCGCTCTGCTATGGAATTGGCCCGTCGCGGTTGGTTGCCTTTCATGACCTTGAGAGGCTGATATTCCCAGAGAATGAACGCACTCTCGAACATCGCGGACCAGTAGGAACCAAGATATTGTTTCCTTCCATAAGCCGTGGGCTCTTGGGTGGAGTCCAGCCGCCCGGCTAGGAGTCCGTTGGGCGACGACGCGCTCAATAAAACCGACTTTGCTCGCTTGTACATCTCCTCTGGGGCCAGTGCGTTCGTCGGCTGTCCCTGTGAAGCTAGGATAATCGCCAAAGCAAAACGTATGGGGTGCTCCCAATTAGCATCATCGTTGTCTGGCCTGTATCTTTGATACTTCTTGGTGTTTTCCCATGTGGCGATCTTATTTCTTCCGTAAAGGCCGCATTCTGCAGCATAAAACAGCGCTGTATCTTCCACGTCAAAGAAGAACTTTGTCTCTGATAGACGACGTGACGTTGCCAATAGTCGCCCTCTGGAGCTTGGGTTCTCGGTGGTAAATCTTTTGAGTATGTTGCATGAGAACTCCTGGGAAGTGGAAATAGGTTTTACCGACTGCTCCCGAAAGTCGAATTGAAGAACGCACTGAACTCTCAGCATCTCTGCCGATTTGAGTGCCCACCAGATCAAGGCATGGTCCACAAGGTAGAACTTGCTTGGGAACTCATCCCTCCAACGAGGAAATATGTGCAACCCGTTTTTCTTCCTATTGCCAAGAACACCCAACCACGACTCCATGGTAGCTCCAAAGGCACGCTCAATTGCTGCCTGGTCACTAGCTTGGAAGTTATGCTTAGGTTTGTCCTCAGCCCAACGGAAATACTCTCCGATTTTGATGATCTGGAGGGCGGTGTCCGTGTGGTAGTCTTGAGAAGGCCAGGCTTTACCTGACGGTACACCTGTAACTTTGCCACTGACCCAGCGCTGACAAGTTTCTTGTCTGTCTTCACCATATCTGCCGAGGGGCTTCTCTGCTTCGTGACAGTTCGGTGCCCAGTATTCGCACAACCACTTGATGTGGCCCCGGCATACACGCCAAATGCGCCAGTAGTTGCTACAGACGCTGTGCATGCAATGGCCGTCTTCGGGCTCGCGTGGACTCTTCAACTCATTCTGTGTCTTGTAATGATGCTCAATCCTTCTTAAAGCTGATAGCAACAGTCGGAAAGCATGACTGCCTCTTGTCAGCATCGCGCTTTCTCGAATAGTCAAACGCGTTTTTCGGACTTACAAGCTTGATTCTGTCAACACCCGGTGGCCGGAAATGTCTCCACAGGTGAGCGCAACAGAAGGCGTTTTTTGTGAGAATGTGTCCATTTCCAAGAATAACTCTGTCTCTCGTGAGATAGGAATGCTGCAAATAGAGAGGATATGTTCCAAGTTTTTGCCCAGTATGAAGTTCAGATGCGGGTCATCGTGAAGTTGCAGAACCTCGCATGGCTTTTGCAGAGCTTTCTTCGCGGCGCTAAGTTCTTCCTGTGACACGGGTGGTAGTATGTCAGCTGGATTGAAAGGAACAGGGAGCCACTTCAGCGTGTACGCCAAGGTGACCTCTAGCCTTCCAGCCTTCAATGCCTCTTCCCATGAAGGTTTGTCTACAGTGATGCTGTATTCATTGCCTCCCATGGGTACTGGCTGTTGTGGTGTGTCGCCAACAAATGACGAGATAATCAAACTGATGTTCTCGTCAAACCCGGATAGCCTGTGTCTTGGATAATATCCGATCAAACAGTTCCCAGCGGAGATTGATCTTGCTCGGTTGGTATCGGTCAGATTTTCGTCGAAGAGCGGATCGTATATTGATCTATCGTCAGACAGAGTAGGATCCAAAGAATCCTTCTCTGATTCACAACCTCCCGACTGTTTGTCGTCGAGGTAGTCGCCATCTGGCTGCTCTTCGCCGTTCTCCTTTTCCGTGAATGCTCTCTCAGATGACTGCTCTTCTCTAAATCGCTCCTGAAACCCATCCTCATCTCTTGTGAAGTTGAGATCTAGCAGACGTATGTTAAAGATGAAGACAACCTTAGGAGGTTCTCCACATTCATTTGTTCCCAGATTGAACGCATACGTGTGATACACTGTTCCGTTGCTCACGAAGAACTGGACTTCAGAACTTTTGTTTCTGAAACGGGGCCAACGAATGTGAACAAACGACATTTGTGGTGCCGCTCGATCGCATGCCTTAGAACTTTTGAGCCATAATTTAGCTCCATCATCTGAGTTATTGCATGCATATTACAAACTCTCCAACCGATGCAATCCGTGATATGGATACGTGGGGGCGTCTCTTCCAAGTTCAGCACATATGAAGCCTGACGGACTTGCTGTTGGCCTTCCACTAATGTCGCCATTGTATCGTGTAATCTGCAAGAGATTACCGTGGTGGCTAGCAGTTGCCGTGGTTCCATCGTGTCCAAAGGAGGCATAGGCGTTTCTAAGGCGTGCCGTTTCGTCAGCCGATTCGGGGATGGAGACAGATTTCTAAGTGAAAAGACACGTAAGTGATTATCCAGGATCTGCCTAGTTACTACTACTGACCATCTTGTCAGGCATGGGTCATTGACATGGGGATCGGATAGTCCTGGTCGATTGCTTTTCTCATCAACACCTATATGAGTCTTATCTAACTCGTGATGTAGGCGTGAACGAGGTGTTACCACTTCCTGAGAGTGTTTTTCGAAGAAAGGAGTTTCTGAGCGTAGTATTGACGGCTTTTCCCACTGGAGCTGTCTTTCTGGCAGTCCGAGATGACATCTGATTAAAGCTGACGGCACCAGGCGCCAGTGTTCTTCAAAACGCATTAGTTAACATACCTACTGTACATGTATGTGTTGTCACTGCAGATAAACTATCAATGCCGAGGTTTGCCGCCATGTTTATGCAGCTGGGACGACCGAAGAGACTATGCATAAAGCATCTGTATGCTCATGCAGTATTCCACAAACTCTTTTGCTATTATTCTAACAAATCCAACGTAGTACTTACCCATCTGCATGGCGAGAGAGGCCTTCTCCGAACTCCACCACTCACGTCTTCATGTCAATAGAAGCATCACTCAGCCATAGGTTCGGCAAACTTTGCCTGTCACTTGGAATTTTCGGTCGTGTATGAATCTATCATCAATGGGATACGCTTGTGGCTCTGTTGAACAAGTACCTAGACAAGAGTGGTATACGACGCTGCAACGCAACCACACCCATCAGCATGTCCTCGTTCTCTTTGAAATCACCGACGACTTTGCTTTCTCGTATCGAATATCACAGCAGTCCCTATTATATAGGTGTGAATGGAAAATTGAGGTTAAGATCAACATTGATCGGCGTGTTCATGATCTGGGCACTGCAAGGCTCGGGTGCCTGCGAACTGGTGATCACATCAGTTTCTTTTGACGAGAAAATGCATCTTAATGGGCTCAAATCAAAGCCTTTTGTCGCCGATGTTTACTTTTGGAGTATGTGGCCGGAGCAGACGGCCAAGCTTCAAACGTGTCACAAGTTGCTGATACTGAAGTGAGCTCTTGTCGCCAAGCTGCGGGGGATTGTGAGGAGAGGGGGTTGCTAAGACGGCAGGATATGCTAGTCGCCAGGGGGCGTCTCAAGGTAACAAGCCCTCAGATAGGTAGATGAATTCCATAGTGCTACACCGTCGTATCCCAATCCAATTATGTAGGTTGTAGTCCATCCACGTCTTTGCCGTAGCTGTGCTTATCACCAGATGGCATTCATGGCACAGCCAATCATCTCCCAATCTGCTATCTTATGCCTATCAGGTGAGCAAACCCATGTCTTCTTGCTGTCAGCAACATAAGTGTATGGCGGCCCAGAGGCATCAAGCCTGGATACGTATTGTGCTTGGGTGGAGTCGTTTGTTGCTTCTTTCCTCTTTTCTCCTTTCCCTTCCATCTTTAGGATAACCTCTGGCACCTGCATATTGCGAAGCTAAAGTCACCTCGAATTTTGAGATTGATAAAAATATTCAAATAAAAATGCCCTCAATCTGTACACAATAGGCACCTCAAGGAAATAAAAAGGGACTTCCAATACCGCACTGCTGCAAAGTCTTCGTGTCCCCTAAGCTACACGCGCTAATTCTTCAAGGTCAAGTTTCCGAGTCCGACTATCCATCTCAATGGGACTCCTTCGCTCATCGTTGTGGACCTTTGGGTCTGCTCCGCATGACAGTAGAATCTTGGCCGCCCGTTTGTTCGCCTCCCTATATGCTGTGTGCAATGGTGTATCTCCCCTTTCCCCCTTTTGATTAACGTCAGCACCGCTTTCAATTAGAAGTCGTAGAGCTATGAGATTTCCACAAGCTATTGCTGTATGTATAGGGGAATTTCCTCGACAGTCCACAGTATGCACATTCGCACCGGCGTCTAGGAGGTATGCAGTATTGTAGACGCGAGTCGGCTTCTGAACACTAATATGTAGGACTGTCAGACCGTCTTCGTATACTGTCTCCAGATTGGGTCCTAATTCGATGAGAGATTGAATGGGTGCCTCCTTAGCTGCTCGGAAGATCGGCTTGGTTCGTAATATCTTCAACCGAGGTGCTTGGGCTCTCATGTATCTCTGTGCTTTAATTGTCTTCCAGAAAACGCTGCTAGTGATCTCAGCTGCTGGTTTCTCAACCTTAGCAGCACAGTACATCTGTGAGCGCATTTCATCTTCATAAACCTTCGTCGACGCCATGTATCGCTTCATGAACAATCTACCGTCATCGGTTGTCATTGCGAAGACGAAGGGCGTTCTCCCATGGTTGTCCACAACCTTGGTAGACGCACCGAGTTCCAACAAAGTTTGAACTGTAGCTTCTTGGCCTCTTGCTGCTGCATGGTGTAATGGTGTCTGTCCTTCGCGATCCTGAAGGTTCATGTCGAATTTCTGGTCGTGCAGGAATCGTAGACACAAATCCGAGTCTCCGTGAGCAGCAAAATGAGCGAGCGAAAATCCAGAATCAACGTCTTCTACAAGAGTTCGGTTGGAAAAGTCAACGCCAACATTGTAATCTTCCCCTCTCAGATCGTTCCAAACACAAACGAGGAGTCTCCAATGACCGAAGAGACAGGCCGTGCGTGCAATGCTGTAGGCGGGAGGAAGGCGTTGTAGTATGTGGTTGTGTGCATTGTAATTTGTCGGAAACCATTCCTTAGACTGGATGTTCATCATCAGATAGTACCAAGCTTTGTACTGATTTTCTTCGTCCAGATCGCTGTACTGCTCATCCAGAGCGAACAGCTTTTTATAAGCGGAGACGAACTCCTTGCCCACGTCCTGAACTTTCTTGGTGTCAGGGGAATAACTTTGGCAGTGTTTGAAATGATGCAGCCAAAATTTTACGGAGTATTCCAGAAAGTGGCAGGCGAAATGTTCATCAATGCTTTCACTCGGCAACTTGCTCCCCAGCAGTACAGTTTGAACCGCTTCGGAAAATTCTGAAGAATGAAAATGACCAAGGGATAGAAGAGATATGCAGCTCTCTGCCATGTAACGATGAACTTCATCTGTGGTCATTGAACCTTGCCAGAGGCTTTCGTCGGTCATGCCAGTTTCAAGAAGAAACTCTTTGGCAGTTTGATGAATCAGATAGACCCTTTTCCCGTGAATAGCAACAAATGAGCCGCACTCCCAGCGAATCCAGTTCTTGAACTCTTCTTCTTCGTAAGCGTCGTCTAGGCTGTATTCTCGAGACTCTTGCATATTATTTCGAGCGCAAACGGCAATGCTGAGCTCGCTCAAGGTTAAAGGTCGCTCTGCAGCCAGAATCAAGGCCAGAAGGGTGCGGACTTCCTCTTTTGCCTCCGGTTTAACGCTTCTGAGAAGTTTTTCATACGCCTGCGAAATGGTGTTTGAAGGATATTGGAAAATTTCCCTCCATTTGGCACGGTTACTGGGCCGGCGTTTGTCGATGACCTCGAACATGAGACGCATCCAGAGATATGTTCTCTGCTCTGATCCATTCTGAGTAAGGCCCTCTCGTATTATTTCCAATGTACTGTCGCTGATGTCTGGCGTGTTTGCCTGCAACTCGTTGAGGCGATGGTTCATAACAATGCTGATCTCTTTCTGAATTTGCGTTTTTTCCTCGTCATTATCGCCGTCGAGGTGTATTTTGCTTGAAAGAAAGCCATTGAACTCGTTAACAATTTGTGGATATCCTCGAGTTGTGACGACAAATTTGATTCGCGGCATTGCTTGGTCTCTTAGAACATACTTCTTGAGGCGATTTAAGAAGTCAACTCGCTGTGTGGAATCGCTCTCGTCGAAGGCGTCCAATACGCAGATGATTGAGCCTTTCCTCATTTTCCCCGATGACTGTATGAAGGCTTTCCATACTGTGCGGAATTCCAAGATCCTGTCTGGGTCGAAATCAAGCAATTTGATACAGTCATCGACCAGATCCTCATTCCGCTCCAAGAGACAATGAAGAAGCGATTTGGCGGCACTGACAAAGCTCCGGGCTTCTGGGTCATCGTCCTTGAAGAAGAAGTAACAAATGGTCGTTGTGGGATCCTCCTCTTTCAGTACTTCGTCTATCAGGTACTTGGCCAGGACAGACTTGCCGCAGCCAGCATCTGCCGTCACCAACAGTACACCATTTTCGCTGCTGAGCCAGTACCTAAACTTCGGGTGTTGACGAAACCACTGACAGGTTCCTTCAAGTCGAGGCTTTGTGGTTTCAAGTCGACTCTGGTAATTCGTCTCCATGAGCTTGCTAAGAAACATGCTCCTGTTCTTGTTCTCCTCTCTGTCATTGGATATCTTCAGACTATTACCAATTGCTTCGGTAGCTTCTATTAACCTCATCTGCTGGTATATGGGGACATCCATTTCCATGTTGCTCTCGGCTGATTTGATCTCGCCTAGCAGATCAGTCCACTTGGCTTGGTTTGAGATGGCGTCCCAGAATCGACCCAATCTCCTACGATGCAGGGAGCAAACGCAGAGCATGACGTACTTCAGCACCCCCTCAAAAAGGGGCTGGATAATACTTCGAATATGTTGCCTTGCTCCCAATATGGTCGAGTCATGTTTCATGTTTCGAAGTAGGTTGTCTGGTAGGTCGAAGTACACGGGTGCTCTGCCATAGATGTATTCCAGTCCCTTGATCATTTTCTTGTCTTGCTCTATGGGTGCTGCGATCATCTATTGATAGGCATGTTAGAATAATATCGCCTAGGAGATGCGCGTTGAAACATACAGGAATACAACAACAAATCCCAGTCCAGGCCATAGCTGCCGGCGGGCATTCAGACAGCATCGAAGCCACGAACGAGCTGAGCCCTTTCACAACCGTTATAACCCCGAGAGTTGTTTCTTTCGCTTGTTGATATTTTCTGGCATCGAGGAGTGAGCTCTCCACCATTCTTAGACATCCTCCTAGCTCTTTCGCGTCAATCGGACCGCTTACTGAGGCTTCAGTCGACTCTATCACGTTGTCGTAAGTAAGAAACCAAGCATTCCATGTCAATCAACGTCACGAACCTTGCCTCACAATGCTTTTGAGTTGGATTTCGAATTCCACGACAAAATCATGCATTTGCGGATCACTCTTAACCGCATCAAGAGCATTCTGCCATATTATTGTAGCTTGTTCTCGCAAGGCTGGTATGTTATCAGCCATACTGCCGGCGTTCGGTGCTGAAGCTCCATGGTCGATGCCTCGTTCATTGGCGTGTGATGAGGCCCCGACTGCGGCTTGGTGCGATGGCCCGATCCGCTGATTGACGAGGCTAGGCTGTACGTCGTCGCTGGTGGAAGCTTGCTTTCCGACTGTCAGATTGTGCCTCAATTTGTTGAGTCTCCTCCGCAACCCGCGTCTTTGAGCTTGATTGTCGGAGCTATCCATAATAGCGCCAGCCACTCTCCGAGCAAGATTTAGATCGACCCCTACCTAGGCAGAAGAAATAAGAGGAGGAGGAAGAGGGAAGTGCGGAGCGCATGATGGAGACACTTTTGCAAGACAACAGGATGCCGATGCTTATCTTGAACTAGGCTTGCTGTGAAGAGGTCACTGCATGCTTGGCATTATTCTACTCATTTTATTGGGCTACGCCACATCAGCTCTGTCTTGGTTTTCCTTGTCTGACCAACCTTCTAGCTGGTAGGTGCCCGGCTCGTGATGTGAGGCGGCATCTCTGCTGCTAGTTGCATCCGCGCAACGCAGGCCTCTCTTTTAGGATCTTGAGGGAATTTAGATAGTTCTGTCGTATTTGTGTGCGGAGCGTCTCTTATTTCATAGTAGTCGCGAGTCACCGGAACGTTGCATGGCTTGGCTCTTTAAAATGTGTAGATGATGCATCAGGCTATCTGTTTGCAACACATGGAGCCAACAACGCGGAGCACTCTTCGTTTCAGTGACACAGTCGAAGAGAAACAAAAGAAATCTACAATGAAAAGCCCCAGCAGTGTGGAAGTCGTCGCAGTGCGGAATCTTGAGGCCATGCAGCCTGGCCCCATCTCGAAGATGAGCGGCGGACATAGCTCAGTTGGGAGAGCGTCAGACTGAAGCGGGTCTTCGGACTTGGAAAACTTCATTCAATCAATCTGAAGGTCGTGTGTTCAATCCACACTGGCCGCATCTGCGCTTTTTGCTGTTCGCGACGGGTATACTACCATAAGCCCATACAGGGAGTGAGCGACATGCTCCTCCTGCCGATACAAAGTTATGTGTTGTTTGTTTGGTATTATGTGTGTATGCTGTCCAGTCAGCGGGCACACAAAGATTGCTTTCAAAAACACCTCAATATTCCTTTAATCACAGACAACCCGCGAAATGAATGAACGACGACAGACAAACAATAAATGAGGCACTTCATTCAATTGAGCAATATTCTCAATTTTTGGCCGGGACATCGCTGAGATTTAAGTCCGCGACAAAACCTTTAGGGGCTGGAGCAGCCACCGGGAACGGGCACTGTGAAGTCATGCAATTAATAGCCCGAGTGCGCCGTAATTCCGCCCCACGCCGCCCGGGCCAGCAAACACGTCAGAGCACATGCCCCAACGCGCCTGCTTGACGATTATCGTCAGCGACTCACCTACCTTCCTGGACACCACTCCCCACGCCCAGAACCAATACCCACGATGTCGCGAAGACCGGCGAAAGGAGACTACATTGAGACCGTAAGTGTCTAGTTCCTACGTTGACGACTGATCGCCGGAAACTGACCGCCCACCGCAGGACACGGGCAACAAAGTCGCCCGCAAGGCGACGCTCGTCGGCACCCAAAACATCATGCTAGGCGGTAAGACCGTCATCCAGCCCGAAGTCATGATCCGCGGCGACCTTGCACGATCGATACAACCCTCCGGCGGAGCTCCTGCGAACAATACTGCGGTCGCGATCGGTCGATACTGCTTTCTTTCGAGAGGGGCTGTTCTCCGCCCGCCGGGGAGAATGTACAAGGGGTGAGCAGCTTCCATTGAGCTGGTCCCAACCGAAAGACGTTTAACTGACTGTCTGCATTCTGCAGTGCCTTTACCTACATGCCCCTCCGGATAGGCGACCACGTCTTCGTCGGCCAACATACAGTCATCCAGGCCGCTTCGATCGGAACCCACGTGCACATCGGTCGCGACTGCGTCATCGGCGAATTCGCTATCGTCAAGGACTACGTTCGAATACTCGAGGGCACCGTTGTGCCGCCCAATATGGTCATACCGAGCTTCAGCGTCGTGGCGGGGCAGCCTGCGCGAGTGGTAGGGGAGGTGCCGGAAGGCGGACACGAGGAGTTTGAGCTGCGCGAGCTCTACAAGACGGTTGGAAACAACCCTCAGCCCCTGCCGATGTGATTACTCCGTGCCAATGGAGGGGCAACTATCTGGACATTGGCAAATAGGTGGATGCGGACAGAAGAGGGCCCGTGTGACCATGTGGACACGACCGACCAACCTCGACATCGAAGCGTTCCCTGGGCGGATGCATTCTCGTCCAGCATCTCGAAGAGCAGCGGCGGGAAGCTCTTGACAATGAAGCGTATGAAACGGCGTTTGGCGAATTTGTTGGGCGTAGAGCCCTTGAGATACCCAATTTCGAGCAGTAGCTCAATATCACCACATCTCTTGTGCGGAGTTTGACGCGTCGCGGGTTGCGGCGACTTCGCCCATGGAATCAAGAAAATGAAAAACACCAGATTCAACATTTTCGAATTCAGAACTGTGTTTCTAACGCTGCTCAAACAACAGCAACAATACTTCATAGGCCGCTTCTTGTACAGGGCTTTTGCCGCATATGTATAAACAACAAACACCACACGCCACTCCTCTACGCCGCCTAATGCTCAAAACGCTCATCCTTCAAGGCTCACCAGGCCAGATCGAGTCAGCAAGCTTCCTCACCAAGTCCAACTTCTTCACCATATCCTGGTGGGTGATTGAGTTGCCCAGGTGGTGGCTAGCAAATCCACACTGCGGGCTCACGCCGATCCTCTTCAACGCCTGCTCGCGGGTCTGCCCAGCGCCCTGCGCCACAAAGTCAGCCGCCTGGAACACCCGCTCACGCATTTTATTGAGGTCCTCAAGCTCGGGGAACTTGGACGTGATGACGCCAAGGATGACGTTCTTGTGCGCGGGCAGCTCCTTCAGGGGCTCGAAGCCGCCGGCGCGATCGGTGTCGTACTCGAGGAAGTACGTGTCAGCGTTGATCTCCTTGAATAGGCGGGAAGCGATGCGGTCGTAGCCGCCCTCGGAGAAGTGGCGTGAGTAGGCGAAGTTGCCGCGGCAGAGGTGGATGCCGAGGTGCATATCGGCCGGGCGGGAGCTGATGCTGTCGTTGTAGAGCTTGATGTAGGATTGCAGCAGGGCGTCGGAGTCTTCGCCTGCTTCTTTGAATCCTTGGAGCATCTTCTCTGAACAGAAGTCTGGGTGGTTGTTAGCTTGTCGGCTTCCTGAAACCGACGGAAAGGTAGAAACTTACACGCCAGGTTGGGGTCGTCAATGGTGACATTACGGACGCCGTGGTCGTATAAAACCTCCAGCTCCGTACGGTACGCCTTGGCAATATCGGCGAAATACTCCTCGTCGTTGGCATAGACATCCTTGGGGTATGCATGACCCTTCTTGTATCTCAGGTGGTACCACTCAGGAGCGGGCAGGGTGAGCTTCGCGTCCTTGACCTTCTCAGGAGGAATGAGAGTCTTGATATATTCCCATTCTCTGAGATAAGTGCTACCCTTGTGCTTGATCTTGCCAGTGCACAGAATGGACTCTCCCGGCTTGTGGTCGCTCTCAACTGGGAGAATGGTCAATCACGGATTCTAGTATAACGTGCGAGTCTCAATAACTTACTGAAAGCCGCAATGTCTGGGACATACATGCGGAAGATGTCCCAGCTGGGCGCAGGAACTTCCTCAAAACCTTCTAGGCCGGGGAAGAAGTTGCCCCAGAACTGATGACGTCGATACTCGCCGTCATTGATGGCATGAAAACCGAGGTCAAGTTGCGTCTTGACAATCTCACGAACACCCTCCTCCTCCAGACGGTTCAACTCCTCATCCGCAGCAATCTCAACAGCCTTCTTCTCATCCAAAGCAATGCGCTTGTCTGTGAGAGCCTTGGGTCGCAACAGCGAGCCCATGTGCTCCGCGCGGAAAGGTGGTCTCTGGTGATTCTTGGAAGCCATGATGGACTTTTCAACAGCTGGACTTAGGAATTGCATCCTCCAAAGGGTAAATCCGAGCAGGTCGGGAGCTTGGGACTCGAATTAAATAGAATCGAACTTGGGGCTACCTTGTTTCCGAGCGGAATGGCACCCTTCGGCAATGCGAAATCTAAACAAGCCCAAGAAAGCTACCTCATATGAATGGGACCATTTGACCGGGGATTTTAGAAGCATGCGGGCAAAACCCGCCATACTTCCCGCCCTTCAGCCGCCACCCCTCGTCTCAACGATGTCATGCCGTTCCATCTTCACCACACATTCCCAAGCTTCGCGCCCACCTTAACCCCCGCTTTCCCCGCCCTTTGTCATAGCTGACGAGGGGGCCAGTGCTCTTGGAGACGGCAAATGGCAAAGTCCGGTAGCGGCCGCTTAATCACGATCCTGCCTTCTTCAATGTGGACAGTTCTTACCCAGCGGTCTGTTGGTGTTCGTTGCTGGCAAGGGTGGATGTTCCAAGATGTTTCTTTTCGGAAGGGAGCACTGCATGCGCCGCAGCGGCACCGCGGTGGAGAATGATGCAGTTACTGATTGAGGAATAAGCAAGTGCTTGCACGAGGGTTGCGTCGGCTGAGGGAAGCCAAGATTGTGTAATTGCTGACTGAATTTCACCGTTCGACTAATTTTGGGACTTTGGTTTTATTGCAGTCAAGAGTTGGTTGTCTATGGCAACTTAGAAGTTGAAGCTTCATGAGCTGCGAAACGAAGACCGGAAGGGAGCTCCGGAGCTCTTATCGTTATCGGCCTTATCGGGAAGCTACAGTGGGGGTCTGTGGCGATTTAGGGGTTCTTGTGGTTGGACCGAAACCCCGCGATGACATGCCGTATTTCCATTCCCAGTCTGCTCAATTTCGCCGACTCAAAGTCCCGAAAGACGCGCTTCAGCTTCGAGAGAGCTTCAATTATCTCGAGAACATTTGAGTCGTCTCGACTGATCTTCTCAGTCTAATCCGAACCGTTCCTTGATCCGCCTCAATCGCTCCGTCTGATCTTGAAACTCGCCTCGGCCGAAACCTTCCCGTGAAACAGAGTTCCGCGATCTGCATTGCAGAACCTCAACTACGCAACTTCATCAACTTGTGCCCAGCTTGCATCTAATCAAAATTCGGCAGTATTCACCAGCGAAATAGTAGCCGACCATGGCCGTCACTATCGACGATCTCCCGAATGAGATCTTGGCCCAAATCTTCACCTACCTCGATCGCCCTGCGCCCTCAGATTCGAAGCTCCACGACCAGCCAAGCTCGCTGATGCTCCAAAACCCCTTCTTCGATAGGGACCTCAAGAACCTATCCGTCGTCACAAAACTGTGGAGGGCCGCTGTGCTGCCGCTGCTCTTCCGCCATGTCGTCTGGACGATCGACCGCTTCGAATTGCCGCTCATAGAAGAGACGCGCGACCCGGCCGCAACAATCGATTTTCTCCGCTTCCTTCGAGACAACAACCTGACGAATTATGTTACCACCGTGACCATTTTTGTTGAGGATGCGTTGGGTGGTGTCGCGACATCGCATCTCGCCAGCAGCGTCGAGCTGATGGAGTCTGGCCACGCGAATAAGGCGTCGTATAGCGAGGATTACAACTGGTTGTGGAGGACGCTGTTCGAGCATGTAGATCCCGTTAGGCTGAGCATAATCGCCTCGCCACGGGTTCTGGCGCAATTGCTATCGCGAATGCTCTTCTTGGGGGATGCGTGGAACTTCGACATGCCGCAGCATATCCTGTCTCTCTCGCGGAAGAGCAAGAAGGTGGTCACGAGCAAGTACAAGTCGAAAGCAGCTGCGTCCTCATCAAGGGACGCACCATCTCCCGAGAACCCGCACCAGAAACGAGTTCCATGCGACCTGTTCACCATCCGTCCTTGGCAAAGTCTACTTCTCAACGAAGGCTCGTCGACTCGCGTCTACAAGACGTACGAATACTACCTGAAGCGCCCACCTTCGATGCTCGGCGCCCTTCTTGGCGCGGAAGAGTTTCCGAATGACGAGCCCTTGATTGCACCTTCCATCCGTGACTTCTCCTACGTCGGCATCTTTCCGCTGTCCAGCCACTTCAACACCCTCGTCCAACACGTCCCTCGCCTCGATCGACTCTTCGTCCAGCTCGTTCCTCGAAACGACATCCTCCAAGACGCCGACGAGATGCGCAACATCGACATCGCCGATCTGTGGATGGAGCGCAACACGTCTTACTCCATGCTCTTCCGTGAGCTCTTCGACCCCGACCCAGACAGTCCCTGGCTCGAGCTGAAGACGTTCGAGAGCGGCGATGCGGCGGACCGGGAAGCGTGGGAGATGGCCGTGCAATTCGTCCAGTTCAGCGGCGTGCAGGGATGGAAGGTCGAAAGCGAGGGCGTCTTCGTTCGGGAGGGGAACGAGAGCGGGCCGATCCTCGGGATGTCTCAGTCAGTGGTGCCGGAGTCATCATGATCTTTATTTCGGTTGCTAATAATGTGCAAAAAGACTGCCGGGTCAGCTTAGACGGTGGGCTTTCAACGGGGTCGCTACACTGCCGGTATCCAGCGCGATGCTTTACATGGGAAACGGCGGGCCGTAGGTATTATGCTTAATGTAGCACGTCGCAGGTTCCTGTTCGCAGTCGTGAACACCATTTTCACTGGGAGGGTAGTGTACCCGACTGTGTAAGTCCTACTATCATACGACAGCGAATGTGATTCTTTCAACGATGACCAGTAGCTCATGGAAGCATTATGGAAATTTGTGGGCTGTATAACAGGCTGTCCGCAGCCCAACTTGGCGCTGAGGCTGACTGCGCCAAGGCTTATTCGCGGACGTTCTGTTCAAACAAGCCAATGATGATCGTGAACAACACATCTCAGCCTGCGAGACGGAGTGAGACCCTGAGCGACGCTAATTTGGGATGAACGGAATCCGTCTGCCTGATGTGCAGACCCTTCCCAACTATTGACAAGGGCGAAATCCTTAGTTGCACGAAGGTACCGACCTTCTCTCCACAGCCGCACAGCGTAGTTCAGCTGGGAGCCGCCACGGCGTCTAACGGTGTAACTCTTGTGTCTCACGCAGAACTTCTACCGCTGCCTGACTTTTCCATGGAATCTTCCCCGTTTCTCACCCATCACTCTACGGAGCGACTCCTGAGGCCGAGAAGCGACGATGCGTCACGCTCCGTTCATCTTTCTCACTGCCGTGGCAGGCATCACCGTGGTCCAGGGGACGTGTTTCGTCCCCAACGGCACGGACAGACACGCCCTGACCAACATTGAAAATAACCGGTACGAGCCCTGCGAGGGCAACGGGCACAGCATGTGCTGCAACGTCGTCAGCGGGGACAAGTGCCAGGCGGACGGGCTGTGTTGGAACGAGGGCGGGAGGTTGACGTGGCGGGAGAGTTGTACGGATCCGACGTGGCAGTCGCCCAAGTGTGTGAAGCTTTGTATATCGGATGATTATCGTGAGTTTCTCCTCCTTTGAGCTGGCGTGGATGTGTCGCTGGGCTGGTTGGTGCTAACGATGGGGATGGTAGAAACCGAGGGCGTGGGCGCGACGGGGACGGATATTGTGGTCACGAAGTGCGCTGACGGGAGTTACTGCTGCGGAAACAATAAGAATGCTACGGACTGCTGTACTGCGGGTAGGGGTGTGAAGATTGTGGATGGGGAGGTTGTCACGACGTCTTCGGCTACAGCATCCGGTTCGACGACTACCTCAACGTCTTCATCCATACCTACGACCTCCTCAGCCGCCAGCAGCAGCTCGGAGCCTTCTAGCAATCAAACCGGTGTTATTGGCGGTGCGGTCGGTGGAGGAGTTGGGGCAGTGGTCCTTGCCCTTGCGGCTTGGTTCTTTTGGTACAAGAGGAGGAAGGGGAACAGGGAGCACGCGGAGATGTGGCGGACATGACGCAGAGTTATGTCGCTGTGAGCCAGGAAGCGAAGTATCCGACTGTGGTGGAGGCTCCGAGTTATTATCCTCCTGTCGAGATGCCGGGAGAGGGGCATCCTGTTGAGCTGGGGTCGGAGTCTATGAGGCCGTCGAGTCGACGATGATTTGGTCGGCCATGTCTTTGACATACGTACGTTGGTCAGAGAGCGGGATTGAAACAGCTTTTCCTAATGTTCAGAAGTGATGCAAAATTGTTTTCGGTAAAGCCAGAGGCGTCAAGTGACCACATCTTTATTGTTGGCATTTCCGTTGTATTGGAGGTGTGATCTCGTGGGTCAGAACTCGCAAAAGTGATTAGTGAAGCTCCCTCCCCGCCGAGTACTTGGTCCCTCTCAACTTGTCTTCGAAATTGATACTCTAAGAGCTGTTTTGAAGGTGCGTTGAGAGCGCCCAGCGGTAGGTTACTCGTCAATACGTGAGAGAAGAATATTTCGCTAATTGTTACAAGTTTCGGGCCAGAACAAGTTTGCATTAAGCATTTCCAACTTTACATCGCCTTCACTCGTGAAACACACAGAGATTACCAATTTCCTGACGGCGGCAACTGAAAGCCGGTGCAATTATGTGAAGAACGACAGGGGAAGCGGACGCGGTGGGATGGCATCATATTCCGTCATATCGCCAAGTGCCCACTTGGGCGCGCTTTCCACCAGCAAAAGCCTTGGTGGTAGACAACATTCTCTCCGCCATGGTGAGCCTGCTTCGCTCAATATCGCACTCTCCCCGATTCAAACCGGCGGGGAGAACAACTTCACCTTCCTTGTCTGGTAAACAGCTGTCTGCCAAGAGGTTACAATGCCATGCGTGCCACGGCGCGATGATTGACGCTATGGCGGGGAAGCCTTGCACCATCATCATTCCCGACAATAGAATGCTCACTTTCTGTCCAGTGAGTCTGAAAGACCCCGGACTTTTCGAATACCGAGTTGAGAAAACTGTAACTCCCCGATTTCGGGCCCCGCGAGGATTCAGCGTATATGAATGGGCTCAGCCCCTGCAGGGTAGATGATGGTTGAGTGAGATTGCGCCTGTGACCACGACGAGACGAATCCAGGCCATCATCGGGCTTCGTCCTTTATCCGCAACATGCACTTCCTTAGAGGCGTGGCCATTGGATTGCTCCAATCAAGCCTCATATCGGCGCAGAAAAAGTACGCGGACAACCAAGTTCCTGTCTCCAAAGACAGCGAACTCGTCTCCCAGCTCTTCCCCGATGTAGAAGGCGTCGAGCTGCTCTCGCCTGCGTTTGCGAATGATGAGACTGTACCGGACGGATGGGCCAACGGGACATCTGGTCCTACATCGCAAGACACGCTGGGTTAGTAACGCTGAAACTCAAGAACAAGGCGTGTGCTAACACATCATTCAGAATCCTTCCTGAAAGGGATCGCAGACCAACATCCATGGGCAACCTACCACATCCCCTTCACCTCCGAAGATGACCGCTCAATTCCTTACCTCAACCTCTCGTCTGGCTCCTCGACACCCAAGCTCCGGATTTGGCTGCAGGGAGGCGTCCACGGCAACGAACCCGCAGGCGACCAAGCCATCCTCGCCCTCTTAGCCAAACTCGCCTCCAACGAGACATGGACAACATCCGTCCTCGAAAAAGCCGACATCCTCGTCCTGCCGCGGTACAACCCGGACGGCGTAGCCTACTTCCAGCGCGAGCTCGCCTCAAACCACGACCCGAACCGCGACCACGCCCTCCTCCAGCGCCAGCAAACCCGCGACGTCAAGACTCTTTTGTCGGCGTTCGACCCGCATATCTTCCTCGACGCGCACGAGTACACCGCCAGCCAGCGGCTCGGCGCCCAGGGCCAGTGGCTCAAGGCGCAGGACATCCAGGTCTCGCACGTTAAAAACCCGAACATTCACCCGGCCATCCGCGCTCTCGGGGAAGGCCTCTTCCTGCGTGCGATCCAGGGCAAGGTGCGGAGCCATGGATTGCGGACGAGCGCGTACTTCACAGCCGGCGGCGGCACTGACCTCCCCGTCCTCACGGAGCCGAGCTCTGTCTCCCGTGCAGGGCATAATTCCGCCGGTCTCCTACAAGCGGTGTCCTTCCTCACGGAGACACGGGGTATTAGGCTTGCGGACCAGCACTTCCAGCGCCGCGTCGCTGCAGGATTACTTGCGGTTGAGACCCTTCTCCAGACCGCCGTCGACAACGCCGAAGAAGTCTACACTACCATCGAAACCGCACGGCAAGAGTTCACCACCAGTACTGAGGCCATCATCGTCACCGACCACGCGCGGACGACAAACACAACATGGCCCTTCATCGACGCCCGCAACGGCACTCTCGTGCACGTCCCCGTGCAACTCCGCAATAGCACGCCCACCGCGCCAGACCTCGTCCGCGCCCGCCCCGAAGCGTACGTCTTCCCCCGCGCGTGGGCCGCCGTCGCCGACAAGCTGCGCACCCTGGGCGTGGAGGTGGCGGTGCTGGAGGAGGACTTTGTTGGGGATGCGGAGGTCCTCACCACGGAGAGCGTCACCCTCGCGAGCGCCAAGAACGAGGGCGTCGTCGAGAGCACCATCACCACAACGACGAGCCGCAGGACAGTGAGGGTGCCGAAGGGCGGGTTCCGTGTGAGCACGCGGCAGAAGAATGCGGCGTTTGCGTTTGTGCTGCTGGAGCCGGAGAACAACGCGAGCTTGGCGCGGTACAATGTGATTAACTTGGAGAAGGGGGATGAGTATCCCGTGTTCCGGCTGCTCGCGGGGCAATAGGATCAGGCGGCCGGGGTGTCTCCGCAGTCAAGCACGGATCGGAGGCCGCCGGTCTTTCGGTGGTGGGGCCGGATCGGCGGTTGTAGGTTGGTGGCACAGTCCGGGTATTAGCCAACCTGCGGCACTCCGGATAATAATCAGGCATAAGCTCAATCTCACTGCATTAGCTCCCCCGTGCCCGTCTCCAAACCCGAAGTCTTCTCCAAAATTCTGAAAATCCCGTGGGCTTTTTTTTCAATAGAGTAGCAGCACTAACAGAATCCGCCCCTCCACCATGAACGCCAACCGCAAGCTGCCATCCAATCATCCCAGCCCCCTCACGACGTCTCCAAACGTCCACCTCTCCAAACAACACCAATCACCCAAAAAGAGCCTCCCAGAACCTCAGACATTTGCCCACGTTGGATGCTGCAACAGAAACGCCACCCTTGCAGTCACCAAACAATTTTAAAGAAACCAAACAGGAGATCCTCTGGAAACAGGACAAATCTGCGCAAACATTGTTGTGTATGTCACGCCCGCGTCCTGGAACGCGGTGATGGGGGGAGGATGTGACTCCTGCATGCTTACACGGCGGTTGATCGGCTTGCACGTCACGCTTCCTCTTGTCCCCTAATTCTGCTATTCCCATTGATCGGTGACAATGTGAGTCAAGATGATAAAGGAACACAATGCTCCCCTTGTCCTTTCCCATTCTTCTTGTTCCTTGTCGTCGTGCCTCAATTGTTCGCGAACTTCGATTCTCTTCCACATCTTCATCTTTTGTCTCTGCGAGATATCTTCACTTCTTATAAGCCGAGCCGGACTCACTTCCATCGCCCACTTATCCTTCAACTCCCCAACCACACAAACGAAATCAACCAGAACAAAAGTCTCGCCCAAGATGCATCCCCTCTCTTTCCTCCTAATCCTCTTCGCAACCTCTGCCACCGCCCTCCCCGCGACGCCCGCCTCGCCAACGTCCTGCACAATGTCCCTCCCCACAGACGCCTCCCTCACCCGCCCCCCGCCGCGTCCCTTCCGTCCCCCCCCCCCGCCGGCCGCCCCCCCCGCCCCGGGCACCCCCACCGCCGCCGGCGGCAGGAAACACCCAGGGGGGCGGGGGGGGGGG